>CM033471.1:75196912-75764737 GCA_019447015.1 Hymenochirus boettgeri | reverse complement strand
TACATTGGGCACTGTACTGTACTGACAGTGATGCTGGGGCTTTATATCTATATAATACATTGGGCACTATCCTGTACGGACAGTGCATGCTGGGACTTTATACTCTGTAATACATTGGGCACTGTACTCTACTGACATTGCATGCTGGGTCTTTATACTCTATATAATAGATTGGGCACTGTACTGTACTGACACTGCATGCGGGTCTTTATATATATATTATAAACATTGGGCACTGTACTGTACTGCATGCTGAGTCTATATAATCTATATAATGCATTGGGCACTGTACTGTACGTACTGCGTTGAGTCTTTATAATCTATATAATATATTGACACTGACACTGTACTTTACTGCATGCATGGGTCCTGTTTTACTCCTACACACTGACACTGCCTAGAGATTGTATGTAAATTGGGTTAGATTGATAAAATAAGCTGTTACAACAATTACTAGAATAACTTAATTAAAGTAAGAGGGACCAGGCAAATTGTGTTTTAAATGTTTTGATGAAGATGCTGGGAGTTACAGTTTAAGTGGAATAATAAATTCTCCTTATCCCATGCTAAATAATGTTTTATTTTACATGTAATCATGCAGCCTATTAAGCTACCCCTACTTATTAAGACTAAAATAAGTTACCAGTGCCTTTCAAAGTTTAACTTACCCAAATTACTTAAATATTAGAAAACCCTGCAGAAAGCAAAGTATAAGCAATTCTAAATCAAAGTAAACAGGCTGATAAGATAACAGCATACTGTAAATAGACAACAGAGAGTGTAAGCAAGTTAAGTGAGCAGGGATGAAAAAAGTGAACAGGTTATCATATCACACACAGGCAAACGGTGAGATACGACTCACAGTGCCTAATGTATTATATAGATTTTGAAGACCCAGATGCAGTACATTCACAGTACAGTGCCCAATTATATATAGATTATAAAGACCAGCATGCAGTACAGTACAGTGCCCAATGTATTATATCGATTATAAGACCCAGCATGCAGTACAGTACAGTGCCCAATGTATTATATATATTATAAAGACCCAGCATGCAGGTCAGTACAGTACAGTGCCCAATTATATTATATATATAATAAAGACCCAGCATGCAGTGTCAGTACATACAGTGCCCAATCTATTATATATATATATAAAGACCCAGCATGCAGTGTCAGTACAGTACAGTGCCCAATCTATTATATATATAATAAAGCCCCAGCATGCAGTGTCAGTACAGTACATGCCCAATCTATCTATAATATAATAAAGTCCCAGCATGCATTGTCATGTACAGTACAGTGCCCAATATACTGTAACTAGGGAGTGAGCAGAATAAAAGGATTGAGCAGTTACAATGGAATAACTGTAATATACTTACTTTAGGGAGTGAGCAGAATAAAATAGGATTTAGCAGGAGTAAAATGGAATATACTGTATATACTGTAACTAGGGAGTGAGCAGAATAAATAGGATTGAGCAGGATTACAATAGAATATACGTAATATACTGTAACTAGGGAGTGAGCAGAATAAAATAGTTGAGCAGGATACAATAAATATACTAATATACTGTAACTAGGGAGTGAGCGAATAATGGATTGAGCAGGATTCAGATGGAATATACTGTAATATACTGTAACTAGGGAGTGAGCAGAATAAAATAGGATTGAGCAGGATTACAATGGAAAATACTGTAATATACTGTAACTTGGGAGTGAGCAGAATAAAATTGGATTGAGCAGGATTACAATGGAAAATACTGTAATATACTGTAACTTGGGAGTGAGCAGAATAAAATAGGATTGAGCAGGATTACAATAGAATATACTGTAATTAACTGTAACTAGGAGTGAGCAGAATAATGGGATTGAGCAGATTAAAATGGAATATACTGTAATATACTGTAATTAGGGAGTGAGCAGAATAAATAGGATTTAGCAGGAGTAAAATGGATATACTGTAATATACTGTAACTAGGGATGAGCAGAATAAAATAGGATTGAGCAGATACAATGAATATACTGTAATTAACTGTAACTAGGAGTGAGCAGAATAATGGATTGAGCAGGATTAAAATGGAATATACTGTAATATACTGTAACTAGAGTGAGCAGAATAAATAGGATTGAGCAGGATTACAATAGAATACTGTAATATACTGTAACTAGGGAGTGAGCAGAATAATGGGTTTGAGCAGGATTCAGATGGAATATACTGTAATATACTGTAACAGGGAGTGAGCAGAATAAATAGGATTGAGCAGGATTACAATAGAATATACTGTAATTAACTGTAACTAGGGGATGAGCAGAATAATGGGATTGAGCAGGATTAAAATGGATATACCGTAATATACTGTAACTAGGGATGTGAGCAGAATATGGATTCAGCAGGAATTTTAATGGAGAGAAAATAAGCAGAAATGAAATAGAAAAAGGTGGGTGGGAAGGGAACATTATTCAGGTTAACTGGGATAAACTATTAATGAAAACACCATTCAATCACAAGATAAAGCAGGGATAGAAACACCAGATTAAGAAAGAATTTCATAAAAAGATATTCTCCATACCTATAGTAAATAGATAATTAATTCTATTAACATATTGAGTGAAAGGAATAGAAGGTCGGTAAATAATATCTAAAAATTATAACAATAATTATATATAATATATTATATACACATCTATAATAGAATAAAATCACTATTATATATAAAATTATACAGGCACATACAACATATAGGAATATAGTGTGTATAGGTATATAGTTTATAGTGTATTATGTGTATAGCTATGTTTATTTAGTGTATATATGTGTAAGTGCATATAGTGTATATAGTGTGTAATAGTGCATATAGTTTATTGTGTTTAATAGTGTTATGTGCATATAGTGTAATAGTGTGTAATGCATATAGTGTATATGTGTGTATAGTGTCATATAGTTTTATTTAGTGTATATAGTTTGTTATATGCATATAGTGTAAAAGTGTGGTATAGTGCATATAGTGTATATAGTGTGTATATGTGTATATAGTTTATTTAGTGTATATAGTGTGTGTATAGTGCATATAGTGTAATATGTGTGTATTTCAACTCGATTTCCTTAAATATAACTGTAATTTTATAAACTATTATATATATTATTATATATAACCCTTATATGTACACTCATATATTATTATATATATTATTATATATATAAATATATATATATTATATATATATATATAATATATATATCACATAATCTCGTATATGTAGTCATAATCTCACATTTAATAATCATATATGTAATATTATATATACAATACATACAATACAAGGATTATTTTAATATATATATATATATCATATATATATAGATCATTTCATAAATACTGTAATGTAAAAATAATTATAATAATGTTGGCAGTAAAATAATATTTATATACCAGCCATTATATGGCATAGATAATATAAAAATAGACAGATTGAGTATAAATTTAAGTGAACATGTGTGGGATTTGTGTTATTACAATGGCATTTGGGCATTTAATTAAACTAATTTCCTTATTGAGTAAAAGTAGCACAATGGATGGTTTCCCATAGTACTGGTCTGATCCTATTCTGATCTATTACTGGTCTGATCCTAATATTGATCCTATTACTAATATAGACAACTTTAGGATAAAATTATCCTAAAAACCCCGAATATTCTAGATATGTGTTAACTAGTCTGACATTCTCTTTTAATTCTTCTGTTTAGGGGCAATTTAATAACGTTTAGAATAAAATATTGAAAATACTAAAATAAAACATAAAACATACTAACACAATGCAACGACATTTTACAAATATATAAAAAACCGATAAATGTAAACTAGACTGACTTTGTTTTGCTTTTGTGTGTACAGGTGACATAATAATTATACATTATAACTGAACAGATGTTTGGGTACAAAGAAATGATAAATATTTCCGTGAAGTTAGAGATGTACTGGTCAGATCCGAACTCTGCGGTGACTGCAACAAGTCGATCCTTTGGCTATGATAACATTGACAGAAAGAGGTAGAACGTTAAGTACCTTACCTGTACTGACGAGTCCCAACTCATTTCGCCCAAACCCTAGTGGACTTGGGTGAAGTCTCTTATGAAGAGGGAGCTCTGTCCTCTGCCATTTTATACGACTAAATCCAATTATTTGCATCAGCCTTATTTGAAATTTTCAAAAACCCACAATTAATGTAATGGCATAAGGACATTTATTATTAAAGCCCATCTGATGGGAAAAGACAATCATCTGGGGTGATTAAACATCCCTTCCAAGACACACTTACTACAGGTTAAAAGAAAGAAGATCAGTTTGCTAAGAAATAATGAGTTTCCCACCTGTGTTTTACCTTTTTTGGTTTCTCTCTAAGTCTTTTTTTTCTTTATAAGGGGCTTGATGTTTGACGCTCATTGAATTGCTAACAGTAAAATATTCAAAAGCTGCTTGTACAGGGAAACATTAATTTTAATCTTACGAGGCTTCTGGATTCGTGGTGAATAAAAAGGCTGAGTTTAGAAACTGGAATACAAATTCATTTTTGTTAAACCTATAGGTAAAAGGGGTAAGCCCCCCCTTAAATGAGCTCCAAATGCCACACTTGATTAGGGGTGTCTTTCAACCCTCTGTGTGCCAGACAGAGCTGGCATCTAATGATTTCTATATATGTGTGTGCTACTGTTTGCAAACAATACAATAAAATCTAATTGGATCCAGTATTCTCCTCTCTACCCACCTTTTCATTACCCTACCTGTTCACTATTTCTCCCCCTACACATCTGTTTATTATACCTCTTGAAATATCACAGAGAATAAACCTTATACATATATATATATTAAGATATTTTCCTCCTCTCTTGGTTAAATGTAAAATTAGCATCATTATTATTATATTAACCAATAGTTTATTTGAAACCACCTATCCCCCACCGATTTATTTACAATCAAATTTCAATAAATGAACCTGTAACCACCAAATAAACTTATTCAGACTTCAAAAATAAATTATTTTATTGAACAGGTGATCTGGGAAGGGGGGGGGGGAGACAAAAATAACACATTTACTCAGTTCTAGTCAAAGGTGGGGAGTGATTCACACAGGAACACAAGCCTACACAGATTTCCAAAGAAAGAAATGCATATTACTGTAGTGCTGGAAGAAAAGAAAAGTATTAAACTTGGGGGATTGTGCACGTGTATAATACAGTTGGGATGATTTTAAAGAAATAACACAATATTCATTTATTTTCAGTGGGGGGAGGACGTTGCATATTTATCTTTAATAAGATTTCAAAGTGTTTTAATCCACCAGAGTCCCAGTGTAGTTTAAAGCACAGTGTGTGTTTATATATATATATTTAGAGACAGAGAGAGGAGGGGACTGTGATGCACCTAGACAGGGGGGACATTGCTCACTGTCCAGCATGTAAATGAAGAGGACTGTAGTTCTCCTTGGGTAACATACTGTGTGGAATAAATGAAAAACTTAATTGCAGGCAGAGAAACCCTCACTGAAATTGGTTTGAAGATCTCATTTATTATTTATATTTCTGTAGCTCTGGGAAGACTAATAGGAGAGAGGGGAGGGGGGAAAAGCTCATTAAAGAAACCACATTAAAATGAATGTGATTGGGGAAAGTTATACAACAAACTGACCACTTGCAAAAGTTGCCTGGAAAGCTGCAAAGACCCTGATTGGTTAATATGGGGAATGTTTGGGAACCAAAGAACTTTCACCCTAATTCATGGGGTGCCAGCACCCTGCTCAGGGCCACATTGAAAATAATGGTGAGAAAAATAAAACCTTCAAATTACACAATGTACCAATCAGGTGATGTCAATGCAAACATTCCTTACTTAACTGTGATCTCTCACTCCAATGCTAGAAGTTTACTTGCTGCAATTGGTCCTTAAAATATAACCAGTACCAGTCTGTGAAATACCCCCATAACATAACAATAGACACAAATGTGAAACCTGGGGCCCAGCTTTACTTGTACTACAAAACCGCTCTTGGGGATGTTTAGAGTTGTAGTTTGAGTAGAGAACTAAAGGTTGGCCATCAGTGAGATAAGCACTACCTGCACTCCTTCAAGGCCATTGTAGATTGTGACCATTGAGAACCAAAAATAAGGGGGTGGGGGCTGTAGGGTCAATGGCTTTTCCTGTTGAAGTTTGCGTCTCTATTGACCAGAAGTAATAAATAGAGTCCCTGCTCTTCCATTGAAATCTATAGAGTAATGAGTCCCAACAGTCAATGAACTGCGGATATTTCATCCTTTTCTGTTTCTTCTCTCTGGTTACAGAACCAAACCCGAACCACGTTCTTTTTAAGGTCCAGTTTCTCCCAATGGCTGCGATCTTCTCGATGAAGGTCTAGGCTGGATGGAGAAATAAGCCTCCAGTGATCTCTTCTCCGGTGCGGCGATGGAAGTGCGTTTGCGTTTCCTCTCGCTACATTGAAAGCTCGGGTTTGCTGTTCTTCTCTCTGTAGCGGCCTCGGCTCTTCTAACCAGGCTTGGAGTACCGGCTTGAGGGCGATCATGTTGTTGTGGGACAGGGTTAAAGACTCAACCTGCAGATGGTGCTCTGACTGAGAGAACCGACACCAGGGATCTTTAGGTTGGCCAAAGCAGATCCAACATCCGCCTGGGTCACCCCAAGTTTTATCCTCCTCTGTTTAAAACCTTTCTGCAAAAGCCTCCAACTCCCTTGGATCTGACTCCACATCATTCATACTGGACATTCCATTGTGAGGACCCAGAGTGGGGGTGTCCCATTCCCATTGCCTGGGTGTAGGTGTCCCATGCTCCCAGGTGGTGCTGGTGGAGCTGCGAGGACACATGGAGTGGTCACTTGGCCCCAGGCCACTTACAGTCATAAGGTGAGATATGGTCCAGTAGATCTCCATCCAGACATTGGTGAACTGATGTTGAGGATGGGCTGTGAGAGATGAGGGTGAGATGGGCACAGTGGAGGAGGTAGGTGCATGGGACACTGCTCATGGTATGGTAGTCACGTCTGGCTTGAACGGATGTTTTCTTGCCGTGTGAGACATAATCCACAGCAGCCAGACTTCAGCACGGGCCATAGATTCTCATCAAAGCCTCCAAATTTATTGCCCTGGAGCTGCAAGCAAGAATGAGCATATTGGGGTCAATGGGGAATTGTACTGTCAACTCAGGATTCAAAAAAAAAACATTTTCAAGCACAGAGATTCCTCCTTCCCTCAAAGCTCAGGTCATAAAAATTAATATGAAAGGCAGAAGCTTGTGCATGAAGAGAGACATGTGGATCTGAGACAAGAGAGGGGGGAGGAGGACTGGGGGAGAAACAAGAGAAGTAGAGACTTTCAGAGCTGTGCAATTGTTCTTAGGACATGAAAAAAACATTAAGCAACTCCTGTCAAAAATATGCCTTAGAGCAGTTAATTATGCTTGGATCTACATACCTGAGGGGCTGGAAGGCAACTCTCCTCATTGCCTCTGAGTTGGAGTGTAGACTGGAATATTTGGGCTCCTGTATAATTGGGTGCATGCTGAAAGGCTGCTTACTGTTCATGGTCATCATCTTTGCTCACCTGGCAGGTACAGCAGCCCTGAAATAGATTCAGGGATGTCTCTGTGGCTTTGCTGCTGTTAAAGTGAGCTATTTTCAATGACACTGCTCCTCCTCTCTCTTCTCTCTCTCTCTCCCAATTGCTTCTTCACTCATCTTACAACCAGGGAAGCCAAGAATAGGTCCTGTCACCGTGCGCATGCGTGCTGCAACTTGGAAAAGCTTGTGTAAGGCATCCAAGGGAGCTGTCCAGCAGCAGTGGTGCTGAATATGACTCTTTCTAACGTACATGTCTAATGCGTTGGATATGACACAGAGAGACACCTTAGCAGGCAGGTATAGTGCACATTGCAGACAACCAGCCCTGGATTCTAAATGAATGGAAATGGATTCTCTGTTTTAGTCAGAATATTTATTATTTAGTTATTTTATTCATTTATTTTTAATTATTATCTTTTAATTGCATGTCAAAGTGAAACTAATTGATGGGTATCTGCATGTGACAGGACAGCAATTCATTTTTGCTCTTCCATCAGTGAAAGTATAACAAATACATGTATAGGTTAATTTTGGCTAAAAATAAGATATAATAAAGTGTGTATGTGAAAGTACTGCTGGGGTGTCATTTCCATAGCAATCTATTTGTTTAACTCTGTGGGACATATATCAGATTTTCAGTATAAGTTATTAGTAAAGTGATCTCAGCCCTAAAACTAGCTTAGCAGTCCCCACAAGCCATTTTAATCACTAGCAGGGAGATGCAATACATTTCAGTATCACAACTTACCTGCACTCATTCCCTATTGTATTGACCACTTTGCGACCATTTGTACAACGTGGGGACGTTACTTTGCGACTTTAAAGCTCAATTGGAAAGGGGTTAATTTTCGCACTAAAAATGAGGGCAAAAATCATCTCAAAATGCATTGCATCGCGTGCGCTACATTAACACGTAAACATGTGCAAACACTTTAACACGTGTTAAAAGGTTTGCAGGGGAAAAAAACAACATTGTAAGGGATGCTGCCATTTGAGTTGCTGCAGCAAATAAACACAATGAGCTTCAGAGTAAGTTTGTCTGAGAAGAGAAGGGTTACACCCACAAACACAATGCAGTTTTTAAACAGTTTATATGAGAATGTAAAGTCCAACCAGGTAAGTTCAGAGGTGCACCCCCTATGGTCTGCACCACATAAGGTAAGTATATAGAAACTCAAAGGGAGGCACACTCATCAGTAACTTCAATATTACATTTATTGTGCTGAACAAGCGACATACTTCCTTTTGCATTTTTAAACACCCAAGTAAAATGTTTTAGGTCCCTTTTAAAATCAACTGAACTAAACTAATATTTTATTTTAGTTCTCATTTAAAAGAAGAGACATTTAAAGAAGCCGTAGTTGTTAAAAGCAATCTATTATATTATGTATAAATCCCCCTCCCCTTTTTAGGCAATGTTTAGTTACTCAGTTTCACATACGCCTTTATTAAAATAGTTCTTCAGATTTTCATTTTCTATTGTACTCCATCAACCTAACAGCATTCGTCTATGACTACAAAGTACAGCTCACCTGCATGTGTAAAGAAAGAATATTAAGATTGTTTTAACTCAATATCCTCACATGGGAGTAGAAACATTTCACTATTCCTGATCATCTAAAGTAGCCTCCCTGTCCTAAAAGGCCCAGATTCCAATACAAAGCTAAGATGATCTCTGTATTATATTGGACTACAGTTTAAACATTGCCTGGAGTGTGTTATTGTGTATTTGAACTTTGTGGGGAGTGTACACAGATCTCAATCAATATTAAGGGTATGTACACTGGAAATTAGTTTTTTTTAAATTGCTGTTTGTGGCAACTATAATTCATCCCAACTATCACTGTATCCTTTTTTTTGTTGATCTGCCCCCTTTCTTTAGATATCCAATCTGAAACATCTTACATTTTAGCATTTCTGTGAGCAGTTTCTGTAGCTGGAATGGTTTGACCGTTGGTGTGCTGTATACTGTATGCAGTATTGACATTTGGTAGTGGGAAATAAAAAAAAGGTCAGTGGTCAGAGCCTGAGCAAAACAAGTTTTGTATTGAAAGCATGCAGCAACACACACACCTCAGAGTAAGTGCTACTTACAAGTATAAATTTTGATTAAGATATGCAAAGTCATTTATTTTAGTATACATACACTTTAAAACATGGATGTTAAATCATTTTCAACTGTGTCTTTCTCTCAGTCTAAAATAAGAAGCACATCTATTTATGCCTTACTCTTTTTTATTTGATTTCCTGTTCCCTATACCTACCAATTTGTAAACAAATTCCCTGGGGTCATTTTTAAATAGCATTACACTGAATTTAGCATTTAGGGACAGTTCAGTGGAAATTATTAATATTGTTAAATTGTTAGTTTGTGTAATGCCTTTTTAGTTATTTTACATATTCTCTCCCACTTTAAAAAATCAGTTGATTTTTTGTGTTCATTAGATCAACTGGACTTGAAGTTTAGTTCTTGAAGACGTTTTGCTAGTCATCCGACAACAGTTCACAGTGAAGGGGAAAAGCAGACAGAGAAGAATATGGTCATCCCATATGTAGCAGGGGTCTCCGAGAAATTAGAAGAATTTTCAAAAAACACCGTATCCCTGTCTGCTTTAAACCAAACACACACCGAGGCAGCAATTGGTACATCCGAAAGACCCAATCCGAAACCAAGAAAAGCAACATCATATACGCATGGCAGTGCAGTGAAGATGCTCTGGTTTGTAATGTGGGGAGACATCAGGTCAGTGTGTACCTGAATCTTAAGGTAAAGGACATACCTTTGAAGATTGTAAGTTAACATATTGGCAAAGGAACGTCAAGGAGGCCATTTATGTGAAAATAAAGAAACCAAGCCTAAATAGAGGTGGGGGATTCAACACAAACTGTCTGCCATGTACGATGCTGTTTTGACAATTACTCTGGGCGTTCCTATAACACCTCTTAGCCACTATCCAATCACGCCCTTAACACCTGTGGTGTGATATGCTAATTGGGATTTTCCAGGGTACATATTGCCACAATTCTTGTACAAGTCATTCCGAATTGAGGAACCAGTCGATGACTATCAAAACGTCTTCATAACTAAACTTTAAGTCCAGTTGATCTAATTGAAATAACAGATATACCATGACGTGGATGAACTTCACAAGCAGTTGATTTCATACCATTTGCGTTCCCTGCTGTTGACATTAGTGAGCTGACATTTCAGGTTCTAACAGTCCTTCTTCTTCCCAGGATTCCCCACATCCTTGCAATGTTCCTAACATTAATTTCTACTGATTGGCTGTTGGATGGTCAAACTGAGCAACTGAATCTCCAGCACAGGGTCAAGGGCAAAACCATAGCAGTCTCTACTAGGGGTCCTGCAAACAGGAAAGTCAGTATTTCGGTTGTATTTATTAAGGCACAGACAAAATGCCTGAATTGGCAGAATTGTATTTGCACTGAACCTCCCCTTTAATGTCATAAATAGGGTTCTCCAACTCAGTCAACCGTCTCAAGATGTATGAAGACTGCACGTTCAGATTGTAGTTTGTGGCAGCTTCAGTGGTAAAAGACTCTTCAACCATGATTGGCAAGAGCAATGTGTATCTCTGTATCCATAAGTTGGCTTGCATGCCCCGATATTAGAAATCATTGCTTTAGTCAACCACCAATGCTATATACAGTATATTGTATTGTTCATACACTGTTCCTTTGACAGTATGTACTGTATAAATAAGTCTTTAAAAACAAAAAAAAATATTTTGGTTATTGGTAGATTTCCCACCATTTTCTTATGACTATTAGTATTTGAATAAAAGCCCATATTTTTTTAACCTGCAATTTTGAAAATACCCAATACCATGGGTTATTGTAAAACTACAATCACAATTGTATTGTATGATCATGAAGATACAGTTATGACCGAATCATAGATATACGACTGAGATTGTAAGTTTAATCGATCGTTAAAGGCACGGTTCTCAAATAGCGTTACTTGCGCATTTAAAAATATGTCCCAAAGCATTTTATTGACTTTAAAATGTCTCACCATAATGAACAGTTCGTCTCTTTAAAGGGCACCAAGAGGCCCACATGAGATGAAAAAAAACACTGATGTAATTAATGTTGCCAGGCAGGTGTATAAAGATTCATACTGTACCTATACTTGAAATTAGTTCTCATGTGCATGGTGCATGTATTATTCTTATATATTATCCAAAGATATACTATGTGATAAGTATACAGCAGCTCTGATTTCACTCTCATGTTTCTCCCTACCCTTCTGGGCCATTAGCATGGAAAGATGCAAAGCAGCTCATTGGCCAGTTCTTATTCTGTCTTCGTGAAACACATTGACAGCACCTGTCCCATTGAAAAAAGGCATAAGTGAGTTGACGATTTAATGACTATACACAGTGTGTCTTTGGTTAGGAATTACTTATAAGGCAAGTAGTTTAGTTTAACCAGCAGCTTCTTGGTACTATAGATCTCCTTTAAATACTAATTTTTCAAAGTGAGTCATATTTTATGATTGGAGTTTTTAAGAAGAATTAAAGTCTAAATAAATAAGTTTGGATGATTTCCCGTGTAATTAGGACCTACCTTCTAATATTTTATTTGTGAATGTTAACAAGTTCTTTAAAACCATATTAACCATTAATGGCCTTCATCGTGTTTCCTACGGTCCTTTTCTGGTGGTAATGTAATCTTATTCAAGTCTATGGGGAATGGGCCAAATAAGTTTTGACTCACTGGAAAGTGCAACTTGAAGCAGAGAAGTTTGGGAAAAAGAGGAGGAGCAGCACCAAACATCAACTTTAGGCAACTAAAAATATTTTGAAGGTTAAAAATATAGCATTTTTTGGATCATCTTTAAATGGAAATTACCTTACTTTATTATTGGACTTTCATTTTCCTTTAAATAAAGTAAAATTATGAAATGTTTTTCAGGAATTACATTCCACCTTTTGGGGCAATTTGGGAGTAGTTGGGGACGTTATTTCATTTCCATTGTCATCATGTTTACATTTGTTTTTTTAATAGGATTTTCATTTTACACATGGTAGTTCCATACCCAGCACTGAGTAATGATGTCAGCGCGCAGAACAGTTGATCGGAGTGAACGGCAGCGGCTTACTCTGCATGCTGGGTCTTTATAATATATATAATACATTGGGCACTGTACTGAACTGCATGCTGAGTCTTTATACTATATATAATACATTGGGCACTGTACTGTACTGACAGTGAATGCTGGGGCTTTATAATCTATATAATACATTGGGCACTATACTGTACTGACAGTGCATGCTGGGACTTTATAATCTATGTAATACATTGGGCACTGTACTCTACTGACATTGCATGCTGGGTCTTTATACTCTATATAATAGATTGGGCACTGTACTGTACTGACACTGCATGCTGGGTCTTTATAATATATATATAATACATTGGGCACTGTACTGTACTGCATGCTGAGTCTATATAATCTATATAATGCATTGGGCACTGTACTGTACTGTACTGCAGTTGAGTCTTTATAATCTATATAATACATTGGACACTGACACTGTACTTTACTGCATGCTGGGTCCTGTTTTACTCCTACACAGCTGACACTGCCTAGAGATTGTATGTAAATTGAGGTTAGATTGATGAAAATAAGCTGTTACAACAATTACTAGGATAACTATAATTAAAGTAAGAGGGGACCAGGCAAATTGTGTTTTAAATGTTTTGATGAAGGATGCTGGGAGTTACAGTTTAAGTGGAATAATAAATTCTACTTATCCCATGCTAAATAATTGTTTTATTTTACATGTAATCATGCAGCCTATTAAGTTACCCCTACTTTATTAAGACTAAAATAAGTTTACCAAGTGCCTTTCAAAGTTTAACTTACCCTAAATTACTTAAATATTAGAAAACACCTGCAGAAAGCAGAAGTATAAAGCAATTCTAAATCAAAGTAAACAGGCTGATAAGAATACAGCATACTGTAAATAGACAACAGAGAGTGTAAGCAAGTTAAGTGAGCAGGGATGGAAGAAAAGTGAACAGGTTATCATATCACAGGCAAACGGTGAGACGACTACAGTGCCTAATGTATTATATAGATTTTGAAGACCCAGATGCAGTACATTACAGTACAGTGCCCAATGTATTATATAGATTATAAAGACCCAGCATGCAGTACAGTACAGTGCCCAATGTATTATATCGATTATAAAGACCCAGCATGCAGTACAGTACAGTGCCCAATGTATTATATATATTATAAAGACCCAGCATGCAGTGTCAGTACAGTACAGTGCCCAATCTATTATATATATAATAAAGACCCAGCATGCAGTGTCAGTACAGTACAGTGCCCAATCTATTATATATATAATAAAGACCCAGCATGCAGTGTCAGTACAGTACAGTGCCCAATCTATTATATATATAATAAAGTCCCAGCATGCATTGTCAGTACAGTACAGTGCCCAATATACTGTAACTAGGGAGTGAGCAGAATAAAATAGGATTGAGCAGGATTACAATGGAATATACTGTAATATACTGTAACTAGGGAGTGAGCAGAATAAAATAGGATTTAGCAGGAGTAAAATGGAATATACTGTAATATACTGTAACTAGGGAGTGAGCAGAATAAAATAGGATTGAGCAGGATTACAATAGAATATACTGTAATTAACTGTAACTAGGGAGTGAGCAGAATAATGGGATTGAGCAGGATTAAAATGGAATATACCGTAATATACTGTAACTAGGGAGTGAGCAGAATAATGGGATTCAGCAGGAATTTTAATGGAGAGAAAATAAGCAGAAATGAAATAGAAAATAAGGTGGGTGGGAAGGGAACATTATTCAGGTTAACTGGGATAAACTATTAATGAAAACAACATATCAATCAACAAAGATAAAGCAGGGATAGAAACACACAGATTAAGAAAGAATTTCATAAAAAGATATTCTCCATACCTATAGTATAAATAGATAATTAATTCTATTAAACATATTGAGTGAAAGGAATAGAAGGTCGGGTAAAATAATATCTATAAAAATTATAACAATAATTATATATATATATATATATATACACATCTATAATAGAATAAAATCACTATTATATATATAATAATTATACAGGCACATACATACATATAGTGAATATAGTGTGTATAGTGTATATAGTTTATTTAGTGTATATAGTGTGTATAGTGCATATAGTTTATTTAGTGTATATAGTGTGTATAGTGCATATAGTGTATATAGTGTGTATAGTGCATATAGTTTATTTAGTGTTTATAGTGTGTATAGTGCATATAGTGTATATAGTGTGTATAGTGCATATAGTGTATATAGTGTGTATAGTGCATATAGTTTATTTAGTGTATATAGTGTGTATAGTGCATATAGTGTAAATAGTGTGTATAGTGCATATAGTGTATATAGTGTGTATAGTGTATATAGTTTATTTAGTGTATATAGTGTGTATAGTGCATATAGTGTATATAGTGTGTATTTCAACATCGATTTCCTTAAATATAACTGTAAATTTTATAAAACTATATATATTATATTATTATATATAACCCTTATAATGTACACGCATATATATATATATATATATATATATATATTACACATAATCATCGTATATGTAGTCATAATACTCACATTTAAAATAATCATATATGTAATATTATATATACAATACATACAATACAAGGATTATTTTATATATATATATATATCATATATATATAGATCATTTCATAAATACTGTAATGTAAAAATAATTATAATAATGTTGGCAGTAAAATAATATTTATATACCAGCCAGTTATATGGCAATAGATAATATAAAAATAGACAGATTGAGTATAAAGTTAAGTGAACATTGTGTGGATTTGTGTTATTACAATGGCATTTGGGCATTTAATTAAACTAATTTCCTTATTGAGTAAAAGTAGCACAATGGATGGTTTCCCATAGTACTGGTCTGATCCTATTACTGATCTATTACTGGTCTGATCCTAATATTGATCCTATTACTAATATAGACACATTTAGGATAAAATTATTCCTAAAAACCCCGAATATTCTAGATATGTGTTAACTAGTCTGACATTCTCTTTTAATTCTTCTGTTTAGGGGACAATTTAATAACGTTTAGAATAAAATATTGAAAATACTAAAATAAAACATAAAACATACTAACACAATGCAACGAACATTTTACAAATAATATAAAAACCGATAAATGTAAACTAGACTGACTTTGTTTTGCTTTTGTGTGTACAGGGTGACATAATAACATTATAACATTATAACTGAACAGATGTTTGGGTACAAAGAAATGAATAAATATTTCCGTGAAGTATAGAGATGTACTGGTCAGATCCGAACTCTGCGGTGACTGCAACAAGTCGATCCTTTGGCTATGATAACATTGACAGAAGAGAGGTAGAACGTTAAGTACCTTACCTGTACTGACGAGTCCCAACTCATTTCGCCCAAACCCTAGTGGACTTGGGTGAAGTCTCTTATGAAGAGGGAGCTCTGTCCTCTGCCATTTTATACGACTAAGATCCAATTAATATTGCATCAGCCTTATTTGAAATTTTCAAAAACCCACAATATAATGTAATGGCATAAGGACATTTATTATTAAAGCCCATCTGATGGGAAAAGACAATCATCTGGGGTGATTAAACATCCCTTCCAAGTAGACACATTACTACAAGGTTAAAAGAAAGAAGATCAGTATGCTAAGAAATAATGAGTTTCCCACCTGTGTTTTACCTTTTTTGGTTTCTCTCTAAGTCTTTTTTTCTTTATAAGGGGCTTGATGTTTGACGCTCATTGAATTGCTAACAGTAAAATATTCAAAAGCTGCTTGTACAGGGAAACATTAATTTTTAATCTTACAGAGGCTTCTGGGATTCGTGGTGAATAAAAAGGCTGAGTTTAGAACATGGAATTACAAATTCATTTTTGTTAAACCTATTAGGTAAAAAGGGGTAAGCCCCCCCTTAAAATGAGCTCCAAATGCCAACACTTGATTTAGGGGGTGTCTTTCAACCCTCTGTGTGCCAGGACAGAGCTGGCATCTAAATGATTTTCTATATAATGTGTGCTACTGTTTGCAAACAAATACAATAAAATCTAATTGGATCCAGTATTCTCCTCTCTACCCACCTGTTCCATTACCCTACCTGTTCACTATTTCTCCCCCTACACATCTGTTTATTATACCTCTTGAAATATCACAGAGAATAAACCTTATACATATTATATATATTAAGATATTTTCCTCCTCTCTTGGTTAAATGTAAAATTAGCATCATTATTATTATATTAACCAATAGTTTATTTGAAACCACCTATCCCCACCGATTTATTTACTAATCAAATTTCGAATAAATGAACCTGTAACCACCAAATAAACTTATTCAGACTTCAAAAATAAATTATTTTATTGAACAGGGTGATCTGGGAAGGGGGGGGGGGGAAAAAAAAAAAAATTTTTTCAGGTTCTAGTCAAAGGTGGGGAGTGATTCACACAGGAACACAAGACCTACACAGATTTCCAAAGAAAGAAATGCATAGTACTGTAGTGCTGGAAGAAAAGAAAAGTATTAAACTTGGGGGGATTGTGCACGTGTATAATACAGTTAGGATGATTTTAAAGAAATAACACAATATTCATTTATTTTCAGTGGGGGGAGGACGGTTGCATATTTATCTTTAATAAGATTTCAAAGTGTTTTAATCCTAACCAAGAGTCACAGTGTAGTTTAAAGCACAGTGTGTGTTTATATATATATATTTAGAGACAGAGAGAGGAGGGGACTGTGATGCACCTAGACAGGGGGGACATTGCTCACTGTCCAGCATGTAAATGAAGAGGACTGTAGTTCTCCTTGGGTAACATACTGTGTGGGAATAAATGAAAAACTTAATTGCAGGCAGAGAAACCCTCAGCTGAAATTGGTTTGAAGATCTCATTTATTATTTATATTTCTGTAGCTGCTGGGAAGACTAATAGAGAGAGAGGGGAGGGGGGAAAAGTCTCATTAAAGAAACCACATTAAAATGAATGTGATTGGGGAAAGTTATACAACGAAACTGACCACTTGCAAGAAGTTGCCTGGAAAGCTGCAAAGACCCTGATTGGTTAATAGTGGGGAATGTTTGGGAACCAAAGAACTTTCACCCTAATTCAATGGGGTGCCAGCACCCTGCTCAGGGCCACATTGAAAATAATGGTGAGAAAAATAAAACCTTCAAATTACACAATGTACCAATCACAGTGATGTCAATGCAAACATTCCTTACTTAACTGTGATCTTCACTCCAATGCTAGAAGTTTACTTGCTGCAATTGGTCCTTAAAATATAACCAGTAACCAGTCTGTGAATACCCCCATAACATAACAATAGACACAAATGTGAAACCTGGGGGCCCCAGCTTTACTTGTACTACAAAACCGCTCTTGGTGGATGTTTAGAGTTGTAGTTTGAGTAGAGAACTAAAGGTTGGCCATCAGTGAGATAAGCACTACCTGCACTCCTTCAAGGCCATAGTGTAGATTGTGACCATTGAGAACCAAAAATAAGGGGGTGGGGGCTGTAGGGTCAATGGCTTTTCCTGTTGAAGTTTGCGTCTCTATTGACCAGAAGTAATAAATAGAGGTCCCTGCTCTTCCATTGAAATCTATAGAGTAATGAGGTCCCAAACAGTCAATGAACTGCGGAGTATTTCATCCTTTTCTGTTTCTGTCTCTGGTTACAGAACCAAACCCGAACCACGTTCTTTTTAAGGTCCAGTTTCTCCGCAATGGCTGCGATCTTCTCGGATGAAGGTCTAGGCTGGATGGAGAAATAAGCCTCCAGTGATCTCTTCTCCGGTGCGGCGATGGAAGTGCGTTTGCGTTTCCTCTCGCTACCATTGAAAAGCTCGGGTTTGCTGTTCTTCTCTCTGTAGGCGGCCTCGGCTTCTTCTAACCAGGCTTGGAGTACCGGCTTGAGGGCGATCATGTTGTTGTGGGACAGGGTTAAAGACTCAAACCTGCAGATGGTGCTCTGACTGAGAGAACCGACACCAGGGATCTTTAGGTTGGCCAAAGCAGATCCAACATCCGCCTGGGTCACCCCAAGTTTTATCCTCCTCTGTTTAAACCTTTCTGCAAAAGCCTCCAACTCCCTTGGATCTGACTCCACATCATTCATACTGGACATTCCATTGTGAGAGGACACAGAGTGGGGGTGTCCCATTCCCATTGCCTGGTGTAGGTGTCCCATTGCTCCCAGGTGGTGCTGGTGGAGCTGCGAGGACATCATGGAGTGGTCACTTGGCCCCAGGCCACTTACAGTCAGTGAAGGTGAGATATGGTCCAGTAGATCTCCATCCAGACATTGGTGAACTGAGTGGTGAGGATGGGCTGTGAGAGATGAAGGGTGGGAGATGGGCACAGTGGAGGAGGTAGAGGTGCATGGGACACTGCTCATGGTATGGTAGGTCACGTCTGGCTTGAACGGATGGTTCTTGCCGTGTGAGACAATATCCACAGCAGCCAGAGCTTCAGCACGGGCCAGTAGATTCTCATCAAAGCCTCCAAATATATTGCCCTGGAGCTGCAAGCAAGAATGAGCATATTGGGGTCAATGGGGAATTGTACTGTCAACTCAGGATTCAAAAAAAAAAACATTTTCAAGCACAGAGATTCCTCCTTCCCTCAAAGCTCAGGTCATAAAAATTAATATGAAAGGCAGAAGCTTTGCATGAATAGAGAGACATGTGGATCTGAGACAAGAGAGGGGGAGAGGAGGGACTGGGGGAGAAACAAGAGAGAGATAGAGACTTTCAGAGCTGTGCAATTGTTCTTAGGACATGAAAAAAACATTAAGCAACTTGCCTGTCAAAAATATGCCTTAGAGCAGTTAATTATGCTTGGATCTACATACCTGAGGGGCTGGAAGGCAGACTCTCCTCATTGCCTCTGAGTTGGAGTGTAGACTGGAATATTTGGGCTCCTGTATAATTGGGTGCATGCTGAAAGGCTGCTTACTGTTCATGGTCATCATCTTTGCTCACCTGGCAGGTACAGCAGCCCTGAAATAGATTCAGGGATGTCTCTGTGGCTTTGCTGCTGTTAAAGTGAGCTATTTTCAATGACACTGCTCCTCTCTCTTCTCTCTCTCTCTCCCAATTGCTTCTTCACTCATCTTACAACCAGGGAAGCCAAGAATAGGTCCTGTCACCGTGCGCATGCGTGCTGCAACTTGGAAAAGCTTGTGTAAGGCATCCAAGGGAGCTGTCCAGCAGCAGTGGTGCTGAATATGACTCTTTCTAACGTACATGTCTAATGCGGTTGGATATGACACAGAGAGACACCTTAGCAGGGCAGGTATAGTGCACATTGCAGACAACCAGCCCTGGATTCTAAATGAATGGAAATGGATTCTTCTGTTTTAGTCAGAATATTTATTATTTTAGTTATTTTTATTCATTTATTTTTAATTATTATCTTTTAATTGCATGTCAAAGTGAAACTAATTGATTGGTATCTGCATGTGACAGGACAGCAAGTCATTTTTGCTCTTCCATCAGTGAAAGATATAACAAATACATAGTATAGGTTAATTTTGGCTAAAAATAAGATATAATAAAGTGTGTATGTGAAAGTACTGCTGGGGTGTCATTTTCCATAGCAATCTATTTGTTTAACTCTGTGGGACAGATATCAGATTTTCAGTATAAGTTATTAGTAAAAGTGATCTCAGCCCTAAAACTAGCTTAGCAGTCCCCACAAAGCCATTTTAATCACTAGCAGGGAGATGCAATACATTTCAGTATCACAACTTACCTGCACTCATTCCCTTGATGTATTGACCACTTTGCGACCATTTGTACAACGTGGGGACGTTACTTGTGCGACTTTAAAGCTCAATTGGAAAGGTGTTAATTTTCGCACTAAAAATGAGGGCAAAAATCATCTCAAAATGCATTGCATCGCGTGCGCTACATTAACACGTAAACATGTCGCAAACACTTTAACACGTGTTAAAAGGGTTTGCAGGGGAAAAAACAACATTGTAAGGGATGCTGCCATATTGAGTTGCTGCAGCAAATGAAACACAATGAGCTTCAGAGTAAGTTTGTCTAGAGAAGAGAAGGGTTACACCCACAAACACAATGCAGTTTTTAAACAGTTTATAGGAGAATGTAAAGTCCAAAACAGGTAAGTTCAGAGGTGCACCCCCTATGGTCTGCACCACATAAGGTAAGTATATAGAAACTTCAAAAGGGAGGCACACTCATCAGTAACTTCAATATTACATTTATTGTGCTGAACAAGCGAACATACTTCCTTTTGCAGTTTTTAAACACCCAAGTAAAATGTTTTAGGTCCCTTTTAGAAATCAACTGAACTAAACTAGATATTTTATTTTAGTTCTCATTTAAAAGAAGAGACATTTAAAGAAGCCGTAGTTGTTAAAGCAATCTATTATATTATGTATAAATCCCCCTCCCCTTTTTAGGCAATGTTTAGTTACTCAGTTTCACATACAGCCTTTATTAAAATAGTTCTTCAGATATTTCATTTTCTATTGTACTCCATCAACCTAACAGCATTCGTCTATGACTACAAAGTACAGCTCACCTGCATGTGTAAAGAAAGAATATATAAATGATTGTTTTAACTCAATATCCTCACATGGGAGTAAGAAACATTTCACTATTCCTGATCATCTAAAGTAGCCTCCCATGTCCTAAAAGGCCCAGATTCCAATACAATAGCTAAGATGATTCTCTGTATTATATTGGACTACAGTTTAAACATTGCCTGGAGTGTGTTATTGTGTATTTGAACTTTGTGGGGAGTGTACACAGATCTCAATCAATATTAAAGGGTATGTACACTGGAAAATTAGTTTTTTTTAAATTGCTGTTTGTGGCAACTATAATTCATCCCAACTATCACTGTATCCTTTTTTTGTTGATCTGCCCCCTATTTCTTTAGATATCCAATCTGAAACATCTTACATTTTAGCATTTCTGTGAGCAGTTTCTGTAGCTGGAATGGTTTGACCGTTGGTGTGCTGTATACTGTATGCAGTATTGACAGTTGGTATGTGGGAAAATAAAAAAAAGGTCAGTGGTCAGAGCCTGAGCAAAACAAGTTTTGTATTGAAAGCATGCAGCAACACACACACCTCAGAGTAAGTGCTACTTACAAGTATAAATTTATAGATTAAGATGATGCAAAGTCATTTATTTTAGTATACATACACTTTAAGAACATGGGATGTTAAATCATTTTCTAACTGTGTCTTTCTCTCAGTCTAAAATAAGAAGCACATCTATTTATGCCTTACTCTTTTTTATTTGATGTCCTGTTCCCTATACCTACCAAGTTGTAAACAAATTCCCTGGGGTCAATTTTAAAATAGCATTACACTGAATTTAGCATTTAAAGGGACAGTTCAGTGGAAATTATTAATATTTGTTAAATTGTTAGTTTGTGTAATGCCTTTTTAGTTATTTTACATATTCTCTCCCACTTTAAAAAATCAGTTGATTTTTTTGTGTTCAGTTAGATCAACTGGACTTGAAGTTTAGTTCTTGAAGACGTTTTGCTAGTCATCCGACAACAGTTCAACAGTGAAGGGGAAAAGCAAGACAGGAGAAAGAATATGGTCATCCCATATGTAGCAGGGGTCTCCGAGAAATTAAGAAGAATTTTCAAAAAAACACCGTATCCCTGTCTGCTTTAAACCAAACAACACACCGAGGCAGCAATTGGTACATCCGAAAGACCCAATACCGAAACACAAGAAAAGCAACATCATATACGCAGTGCAGTGCAGTGAAGAATGCTCTGGTTTGTATGTGGGGAGGACTCAGCCGTGTACCTGAATCTTAAGGGTAAAGGACATACCTTTGAAGATTGTAAAGTTAACATATTGGCAAAGGAACGTCAAGGAGGCCATTTATGTGAAAATAAAGAAACCAAGCCTAAATAGAGGTGGGGGATTCAACACCAACTGTCTGCCATGTACGATGCTGTTTTGACAATTACTCTGGGCGTTCCTATAACACCTCTTAGCCACTATCCAATCACGCCCTTAACACCTGGGTGTGATATGCTAATTGGGATTTTCCAGGGTACATAATTGCCACAGATTCTTGTACAAGTCATTCCGAATTGAGGAAGCCAGTCGGATGACTATCAAAACGTCTTCAATAACTAAACTTTAAGTCCAGTTGATCTAATTGAACATAACAGATATACCATGACGTGGATGAACCTTCACAAGCAGTTGATTTCATACCATTTGCTGTTCCCTGCTGTTGACATTAGTGAGCTGACATTTCAGGTTCTAACAGTCCTTCTTCTTCCCAGGATGCCCCACATCCTTGCAATGTTCCTAACAGTAATTTCTACTGATTGGCTGTTGGATGGGTCAAACTGAGCAACTGAATCAATCCAGGCACAGGGTCAAGGGCAAAACCATAGCAGTCTCTACTAGGGGTCCTGCAAACAGGAAGTCAGTATTTCGGTTGTATTTATTAATGCACAGACAAAATGCTGAATTGGCAGAATTGTATTTGCACTGAACCTCCCCTTTAATGTCATAAATAGGGTTCTCCAACTCAGTCACCGTCTCAAGATGTATGAAGACTGCACGTTCAGATTGTAGTTTGTGGGCAGCTTCAGTGGTAAAAGACTCTTCAGACCATGATTGGCAAGAGCAATGTGTATCTCTGTATCCATAAGTTGGCCTTGCATGCCCCGATATTAGAAATCATGCTTTAGTCCACCAGCCAATGCTATATACAGTATATTTGTATTGTTCATACACTGTTCCTTTGACAGTATGTACTGTATAAATAAGTCTTTAAAAACAAAAAAAAATATTTTGGTTATTGGTAGATTTGCCCACCATTTTCTTATGACTATTAGTATTTGAAATAAAAGCCCATATTTTTTTAACCTGCAATTTTGAAAATACCCAATACCATGGGTTATTGTAAAACTACAATCACAATTGTAATTGTATGATCATGAAGATACAGTTATGACCGGAATCATAGATATACGACTGAGATTGTAAGTTTAACGATCGTTAAAGGCACTGTATCTCAAAATAGCGTTACTGCGCATTTAAAAATATGTCCCAAAGCATTTTATTGACTTTAAAATGTCTCACCATAATGAACAGTTTCGTCCATCTTTAAATGGCACCAAGAGGCCACATAGAGATGAAAAAAAACACTGATGTAATTAATGTTGCCAGGCAGGTGTTATAAAGATTCATACTGTACCTATACTTAGAAATTAGTTCTCATGTGCATGGTGCATGTATTATTCTTATATATTATTCCAAAGATATACCTATGTGAAATAAGTATACAGCAGCTCTGATTTCACTCTCATGTTCTCCCTAACCCTTCTGGTGCCATTAGCATGGAAAGATGCAAAGCAGCTCATTGGCCAGTTCTTAATTCTGTCTTCGTGAAACACATTGACCAAGCCTGTCCCATTGAAAAAAGGCATAAGTGAGTTGACGATTTAATTGACTATACACAGGTGTGTCTTTGGTTAGGAATTACTTATAAAGGCAAGTAGTTTAGTTTAACCAGCAGCTTCTTGGTACTATAGATCTCCTTTAAATACTAATTTTCAAAGTGAGTACATATTTTATGATTGGAGTTTTTAAGAAGAATTAAAGTCTAATAATAAATAAAGTTTGGATGATTTCCCGTGTAATTAGGACCTTACCTTCTATATATTTTCATTTGTGAATGTTAACAAGTTCTTTAAAACCATATTAACCATTAATGCCTTCATCGTGTTTCCTACGGTCCTTTTCTGGTGGTAATGTAAGTCTTATTCAAGTCTATGGGGAATGGGCCAAATAAGTATTTGACTCACTGGAAAGTGCAACTTGAAGCAGAGAAGTTTGGGAAAAAGAGGAGGAGCAGCACCAAAAACATCAACTTTAAGGCAACTAAAAATATTTTGAAGGTTAAAAATATAGCAGTTTGGATCATCTTTAAATGGAAATTACCTTAACTTTATTATTGGACTTTCATTTTCCTTTTAAATAAAGTAAAATTATGAAATGTTTTCAGGAATTACATTCCACCTTTTGGGGCAATTTGGGAGTAGTTGGGGACGTTATTTCATTTCCATTGTCAGTCATGTTTACATTTGTTTTTTAATAGGATTTTCATTTTACACATGGTAAGTTCACTACCCAGCACTGAGTAATGATGTCAGGCGCCAGAACAGTTGATCGGAGTGAACGGCAGCCGGCTTACTGGATAAGAGGTGAGTGTATAAATACTGTACTATATCTTCTCTGCACTACTCCATTCCTACATAATGTACCATCTCTACACTACTCCGATCCTATATACTGTACCTTCGCTCTGGGGGTAGGGGGGACAGTAATCCCATACAGTAAGCCCAATTTCTTGCCACTATAGATGTTAGGAAACTACAACTCCCAGCAACTAAAGCATGCTGGGAGTTGTAGTTTCCAAACATCTGGAGTGCCAAGGAATGGGGGTTACTGTATGGGGTTGCTGTCCATTTAAAAGCCAACTAATGGCTCAAAACAATACAGAATCAGAAGGCAGCAGTGTACATATATTCTACCCTCGACTTATACTCAAATCAATCATGTTTTACTGATTTTTCAGGTGAAAATAGGTACCTCGACTTATACTCAAATCAATTTATATTCAAGTAGATAGGGTATATAAAAAATTAGGTGTATTTTCAGTTTCCACGAAAAACAGATTTATATATATAGGTTATAAGGTATTTCTCACCTCTACAGCTGAGTTAGACGTCTTCACAGGATACCTTGTGGCCTTTATTAGTAGATGATGCTATAAGAAGGACAACATTTTACTTGTGCTATTAACATCTGATTGGCTGCTACAAATTGAAAGCACAGATAAACTTGTACAATACGAATTGCATCAGCACCAAAACATCTCTCTAATGTCAGTGACTCAGTTTAACTAAATTTGTTATTAATAACAGTGTATTTTAAAAACAAACTGGCCACAAATTAGAGGAATAACTAAATGTGACTTAATAATTCCCACGGGGTGCGCACAATGAGAGTGATCCAACAGCATAGCTTTATGCTGTATTGATCCTTCCCCACTATCCTATGAGATAATGCATTATTACCTTATATCTGCAGTTTTCCGATACTGTAGAATTAAAAGTTATTTTCCATTACTATCACTTGCAGAGGATGTGGTATGTGTGTGTTTTGTTTGCATCACATTCATAGAGTCTAAACCAGAAAAATATAAGATACTGATAATCGCACCCGTACCATCCAATTCTAATATAAGCTAGATTGCCTTACATTAGGATGCCTTCTGTTCAAGTCAAAACTTACTGGCAGGGAAAACACAACAGCTCAGTAGTTTCTATCTTTTTCTTGGTAAGTGACTTTAAAGGGTAAGTAATTTGCAATTTAATGCTCATTTCTTGGTATGTCTGCAGATATGCTCTATTTAACTTGAACTCCTATAGGGATATATCTTTAGCCAATTATTGCAGAGACTGGATTCAGGAATGGGTTATATCAAATGGGGTGCGTGTATGATAGTGGCACTTGTACCCAAACTGCAGCTGGAGGACTGAACACTGGACATAGCTGAGATAAATAATAAGATCAAACCATTATTGTACGCATTATAAATAATCCTAAGAATATGATGACAGTATTTAAGGTCCAACAAATGAATCCTAGATCATACACATTGTTAAGTAAAAAAGAAAAAGGCCAGTCCCATTTCTTGTGTTTATCCAGCATTTAGTCCATTTTCCATGACATTAGCTAATGAATCACTTCCACAGACTGCAGTTTGTTTCCAGACTTAAAATGCATTTAATAGCATCTTAAATTGAGATCCTAAAATTGAAACCACTAAGTAATCGGAAATAATAAGCCTGTATTGATTTCCATGGAGGGTGAAAGCCATGTTGCAAGGTTTCCTACATTAATGTAATAATCAGTAGAAGGAGGTGGGAACTCAGTACACAATCTGTGTTTCACAAATCGTCCATTTATTAACAGTGGGAGATTTACTATCATTTGATTAACTATCTTAAGTAATAAAACACTTAATAGTCAGCCTTTGGACAAACATAAATATGAATAAGGTCATGTTTATTAATGTGCTGCTGAGGAAGATCTTGATTCAGCTGAAGGTAGACTTTCTAATAGACATACATAAGGCTATGCATGGAGAGCCGATAGCAGCTCTCAGTGCATAGCGAATGGGGATTTCCCCTTTCTGAATCAGCAGATAGCTGGCATTTAAGATTCTTTCTTTATCAGCTAGGTACATACTTTGCGGTGGTTGCGCGATAAGTTTTTGTGTACTGCAGCAATCGCCTTAAAGGGCATCTATAGTGGGAAAATGAACCTTTTTTTCTTTATTACCATGTTTTGTATAATTCCCCACAACCCCTAGAGTGTCTTCACATTTTTCAGATTCCCTCTCTGTCCTGAGATACACCAGTTAGAAGAATATGTGATTGCATTCCTCTACTCCTACTTGGACTATCAATCAAATCCCTGTGACATGATCCCCCCTCCCTGCTCTGCAATAAACATAGAGATAAGAGCATTAGCAGGGGGAGAGAGGTAACTTTGATGGTAGATATAAGGCTGCACTTGACCCCCCTTCTTAATAGCTTTCACTGATTGATGATGGGCCACAAAGTGAGAGATCGTAAACTGTACTGTTCTCCTTCTTCCGTGTCTCCAGGACAGCTTGCTTTCTATTGGCCACTGTGTGTGGGTGTGTTTTTCAGGATGTTGAACTTTTAACTTCTACTGCACATGATAAGCTTGTCGGTTAGCCGGAGTTGAGACATGGAGGAGGTAACAGAGGGGAGGGGGAAGGGGGGAGTGCTGCACAGAGATCTGACACCATGGTTAAACAAAGACACTGACAGAGATAGGATTAAGGTAGCACAGAGTACATGAATTTAACTTTGCAAAGGGGCAATGTGTTTTTTCACTATAGATGCCCTTTAAAGCTAGGTTAACCCTTCGTACATGGGTTAACTGGACTTTAAGACAGAAAAGGAATTTACATTTCTCCGTACATATCCCTAATAGTATCTTGACTGCACATTTATAGGACAGAAGGGAGTTGGGAATTTTAACATGAAAAATTCAGCCCAACATATGTTCCTTTTAAATAGTTTGAATAAAAAATGGATTCACAATCCATGAAAATAAAATAAAGCTTTGGCTTTTTTCTTAGGCTGATGCGTTTGGGTTTTTAGGTAATGAACACTTGTGTTTAGGATTTTACTGGACTTGTAAGGAAAGGTCTGTAAATAAAAAGTCAATAACAGGTGTCTGCCTTATTGTTGTGTTTATTTATTCTTACCTCTCTAATAGATGTTGTGAATTTATAGCAGATAGTTTTTTTTTCAAAAATGTGTGGGTGTTGAAAAGAGAAGTAAAGTCCTTTCCTGTTATAAAGTCACCCCCCAAAGTTTAAATAAACAAATCACTTATCTGTAAAATGATTTGTCTCTACAATTTTTTCTCTTTACCATCACCAAGTCAATGCTGCCCAAGAGGCCATAGTTAACTGGAAGCTAAGATGAGGTCCAAAAGGCACAGGCATTATGGTGCTGCCTCATGTGAAGCATAAAGATCAATGGTTTTCGTTTTTTAAAAAATGAATTTTATTTTTTAAAATCTGATTTTTTTTATTTAAATCGGATTTTTTAAAAATCTGATTTTTTTAAATAAAATGCTTTTTGAGGAAAATATATTACCATCCCAAGGTTATTCCATCATGAAATAAAGATTTGTTTTGTAATTATGTAGAATAAGGCTGTATACCCGTGTATACTCGAATATAAGTCGACTCGAGTATAAGCTGAGGTACCCATTTTTACGTGAAAAAGGAGTAGAAACTGATTGACTTGAGTATAAGTCGAGGGCAGAAATTATGACATCTACTGCCTTCTGATTCTGTGTTGATTTGAGGCTTTAGTTGCCCTTTAAATGGACAACAGAATTCCCATACAGTAGTCCCATACAGTAATAGCCAAATCCAGTATGGTTATATGGGACTACTGTATGGAAATTCTGCTGTCCATTTAAAGGGAAACTAAAGCCTCAAAACAATACAGAATCAGAAGGCAATCTTTTCAACAACAATAGATACCATAATCCTGATTCTGTATTGTTTTGAGGCATTAGTTGCCCTTTAAATGGACAGTAATCCCCAATTCCTTTGCACTCCAAATGTTTGGAAACTACAACTCCCAGCATGCTTTAGTTGCTGGGAGTTGTAGTTTCCAAACATCTGCACTGGCAAGCACCCTCAGGCCAGGCCAGGTCAGGTCACTACTCGATACCAGGAAGTGAGACTGTCGCCGAGTAGTGAAGTAGTGACATCAGGCAGACCAGTGGATGCGGATTGCGGAGTGAGCAGCAGCCTGATTGCAGTAAGTGATTGACCCGAGTATTCACAGTGTCATACTCTTCCAGAGGTTTTTCTAAGATTATTGGGCAGTTTCTCTGCCTACAAGATATTATCACAGATGCTTGGTTTACTTTTGCAGTTCTAAAAACTGAATTTGACTCAGGAGAGATCACATGCCTCTTCTTCACAGCAAAAATGTTATAACATGAACAGAGTTGAGAGAAAGTCTACTTTCGTTTTTCGAAAATCATCTACTTTCATTTTTTGATTTTTTATGATTGCCTACTTTTGATTTTCGATAAAAATAGGAAATTCTAAAAATCCGGGTTCCATGATATTCGAGAGTTCCAAAAGTTTCGTCGGGACTTCGAAAATCTCAGATTCGATTCGAAACTGGGTTCTATTCGAACCCACATTACATCTCTAATGGGGATAAGTTACTGGGTACACACAGTAACGATAAAGCCCCGATACCGTCGGATCCGATGATATCGGGGCTTTATCTTTATGTGTGTACGCTCGTTTCCCGAACGAGCGCGCGTCCGCCAAACTATTGGGTCGGCCGAACGCTCGTTCATGAAAGGCCGAAAATTTCCATCGGCCGCGCTAGACTCCCTATATAGGAGTCTCCTCTATAGGGAGTCTAGCGTGGCCGATGGAAACACACAGTCCCGAGCGTTCTCCCTATGATATTCATAGGGAGAACGCTCGGGACTGTGTGTATGCAGATCTTTGAAAGATGGCAGACAGGATCTTGCAGATCCTGTCTGTCATCTTTCAGAAATCTGGACTGTGTGTACCTAGTTAGTTACGCAGTATGGTAATAAAGCAAATGTACTATATGTATATGTCGTCAAACCATGTAATTGCATCTTTACATAACAAGTTAATGTGACCACCCCTTACTTTAGGAAAATAGCCAGAAGGTTTTGTACTGAGGGCTGATTTGTAATCACTGAAGAAAAAGCAGTGAAATAAAAGCATTATAACATCTAAATCTCTGTTCAGAAGGTGTACAGGTTTTCGCTGTGTTTTGTGGTGTTTCACTGTGTTTCATGGTGTTAATGGTGTTTTCGTGGTGTTAACGGTGCTTCCTGGCATTAACAGTATTTTAAAGTTAAAGGACAATTATACTCACCTACCCCTCGTTCCTTTCCCCCCACTCCTGCAAAGTACCCAGGGTGAGGACCTAAAACGCTAAGTCCTCACCTCTGGGTACTTTACAAAAGTCCTGCACTAATCTCCCTCATCGCTTCAGTCCGATCCTCCCCACTGGCACTTTGAGTAACAGGTCGCGAGGCAGCCAATGGGAAGACACGCTCTGCAAGGGGGCATGTCTTCCCATTGGCTGCCTCCCGGACTGTCACTGACAGTGCCAGTGAGGAGGATCGGACTGGAGCGACGAGGGAGATTACAAGTAAGTAGTACAGGACTTTTGTAAAGTACCCAGAGGTGAGGACTTAGAGTTTTAGGTCCTCACCCTAGGTACTTTGCAGGAATGGATCGGGGAAATGGTAGATATAATTGTCCTTTAAAGAAAATAAGTTAATAAACACTTGTAAACATCAGTCGATTTGAGTGTTTTATCTGTATCAGAAAGAAAAACTTTGGGAGTAGTTACACCCAAATTATAAGAAATAATCAACATGGATTTGAAGGAATAGATCTTGTCAAACTAACTTGCTTGTATTTTATGAGGAAGTAAGTAGAAATTTAGACTCTGGCATAGCAGTAGATGTAGTTTACTTGGATTTTGCAAAGGCTTTTGATACAGTCCCCCATAGGCGACTAATGTATAAGCTAAGGTCTGTTGGTCTGGGGTGGCACATTTGTACATAGATAGACAATTGGTTGATGAATAGGATGCAGAGAGTAGTTCATCAATATCAATAAATACTTATTAGTATTCACCACGGCAAGTGGTGATGGTACCTCATATATTATAACAGAATCATGTTATTGTAATAGCATTGCCCTAATAATCTAACATATAAACATTTTTCATTCCAAGTTTACCTAAAGAAATGTACAGATCTAATTGAAAAAAAGTTGCTTCAGAGCAATTTTTAATAACTGATAACGACTTTTTATTTCAGTATTACAGTAAATCATTGGTATACCTGCCTGGCTTTACCACTAAGCAAAAAGCTAAGGACTTGCAAGCGAGCGCCTTTATCCCAACAATTAATAGTGGCTGCCAATTCAAATTGTTCTAGCCAATTAGTCCAATCCCTAGTTACCCCATCAAGTGGATCAGATTTAAAAATAGGTTTGGGCCTGATAGAGCTACTGACTCTAATTGGGGAATTTCATCTGCAGGTACAGGGACAGTTGGATTTAAACCAATACTATCAGTAGCAGCCTCCATAGCTTAATACAGAGAACAAATATACAAAGAAAACAGGGAGAATAAATGGTATTACCAGCACCGCTGCCACCAATTTGTACCAGTTCACTGCTTTATGGAAGGATTATGGGTAGCATAGCACACAGTGGGTTACTCTGGTGGTCTGGCACAAAGCAGACAGTGCACATAAACAGGTTCCCACATAACATGTGCAGTAATCAGGGGTGCCTCTATCTATGGTGCACCACTTTGTATATTGATCAGGCCTGTATATTGTGTGTCCTTGTAAGTTGGTGTACACTTATCTGTTGCCTCAGAGTTTGTATCCAATAAGGTAAATTGTCTGTCCTCCCAACAGGTGGTAACAGGATCTTATGCACAGGGTCTTATACACAGGATCTTGTGTTGCAGCTAATATCACTCCAAAGCACACACCACAATCTACTTTCACTCTCTCTCCTCCTAGCCATAGAGAGCAGGGATGTCTTGCATTTTATTACTCACTGACACCACCTGCAGGCTGGAGGTGGTATATAAGGAGCCTTGGTGTATATGTCCATTACAATACACATCACATCCTGTGTGGCAGACAGAAACTTTTTTTGGATAACACTTCCTTTCATATGGAGCAGACATGGGTGTGGTTTAAGCTGCCATTTGACCATTCCATTTTAAAATAGGGATCTCAGCTCTGTAAGTAAGTTTATGTATTTTGTATATTTTGTGTTGTACCTAATATAAGTCAGTGCTAAATTTTATATACATTTACTGATGATCATTTACATGGTAACAGTGAGATAGTACACACATACATATACACCTTTCCTATGTGTAATATCATATACCCCCCACCACATTGGTAGCTCTTAAAAACTCAATGAAATTTGCTATGGGGATATAAATATATTTATATAATATAAGGGATATATATATATAAAAGTATCTTGAGAACGGCCTTTGTTGGGCCGAAACGCGTTGATAGATGTGCAAATAAATATTGCACTTTTGAAGAGACCCTGGAGTGCTCCTTTTTCTGGTTACAACTGCATGTATTACTTATTATGGAAGCACCCGGGCAGCTGATTTGAGTGGAGTAGGAGTGCCGCTCCCATTTGGTTCTTGTATATATAAAAGTAAATATACCTCTGCGTTCATACATGTATGAATGATTGCAGTCATTTTACCTGGTGCAGTATAATAGAGGCGAAAGAACATACATAGTTAACTACCACTGTGTTATTACAGAGAAGCCTTGGTGATATCCCTGATGGCAATCTCGCACTTAGGAATGGATCATTCCCTTTACTTGGCAGAAGCTCCTCGCATTTAATGTTCAGGATTGTGGCATTCACAGGCAGTGACAAGTTATGGGAAATGTCTGTGGCTTTGTACATGATATAAAAAGAATAGGAATAGCAATGGAAACCACAGGACATGGTGTATAACCACTTACCACAGGCAGGGAAACACAAGATGGCTTAATCCCGCAAATATCTTGTAGTAAAATGGGTTTGGATTAACAAGAGCCTTAACCTACAGGAATCAGATCTGCCATAAGATCAATGAGATACAAACCACAACAGAAACAGGATTTCTTTTTAATAGAGCAGGATGTTCAGTTTATTAAAGAGCAGTAGATGAAGTAAAAGCTGTGTGTATCAGATTAATATGAACCTCTGGGATCTGCAACCTCCACCTCTATAGAAATGAATGGATCTTATTTCTTAATAACAAAAACATTTGGAAATTACAATAAATTGAAACCTCCATAGCATGCTGATGATTTTGATTCTGTTTCTCCTGGATTACAGCCATGGTGGACTATAGTTCCAAACTGGCAGAAATCATAATCCTTTTATGGTTTTTTTTTATGATTATATATTTTTTTGTTTTTTTGGGGGGGCCCTAGGTAAATATAGTTAAAAGAGACTTTGGCTCTACTTTTAAGGGGAATCCTTATGGGCTGATACAATAAGGGGTGCAAATGTTTGCCAGTTCTATTAATTTGCAGCAACCAATCTGATTTTGGCTTTTTGCTGGGTTACTGTAGTTAACAGCTCATTGGTTGCTTCAGATTAATAGCACAGGCAAAAGTTTGAACCTTATTGCATCAGCCCTTTAGGGCTCGAAGCCAATGCAACGCTATTAGAGTGTTCTCACTAAGTTTGCTCTGATCCATTACCAGGTCCACATGTACCATGAGGCAGAGTGAGACATTTGTCTCAGGTGGCACCCCTGCACTGAAGAAAGGCGGCAGAGAGGCAGTTATAAAATATATAAAATATTTTTTTTCCTTGACCAGTCCCCTAGTAACAGAAATTTGGTTGTTGAAATCCTTTTTTATGGTTATTTTAGCTTTAGTAAGTTTGTTAGACTAGTTAGGGCCCTGCTGAAAAAGTCTACGTTGACGTGGGTGCAGGCTTACAAATCTTTTGGCTAAAATCTTTTATACTACAGAAAGTATGGCATTTTTAATGTATAGTAATAGTTGAACCAACATGTATAGCAGAGGTTATAAAATAAGTTATTTTGATTTGATTAACAAAAACCTGAAAGGAGCAATATGGTAGTGGCAAGTTGTTTGAGAAGGGGATGTAATATCTGTTTCTAATAATTTACATTATTGCTAATTGACTGTCTGAGGAACTGTTTAAATACCTATGTGATAGGAAGATATTGTAAAACTTTAGCCAAAGCACATCCACAAAGCCACACCCATTTTAAAGTGGAAGCACCGCGTGAAAGGGCAGCAATAAAAGGCGGCAAAAACCCTAGAAGTGCCCCTGTCCATTACATGTGTATTACGTGCATTTCAATAACACAGTGAAGTGTGGTGCACTTAGCAAATAATGCACAGCAGCAAACTGCAAAAATCCTGGGTCCTAGCCTATCGGTTCTTTTTATGTAGTTTTAAGATATTTGATATTTTATTATAAAATTCTTCTTGGCTAAGATGTTTTATTCCAGGGTGTGGTGTATTTTGAAAGGGTCATGCATATATTTTCTGTAAGTCATGAAAAGAAATAAGGATGAGCTCTAATATGTGTATTTGTTTCACATGACTTTACAAAGTTACCAGTACAGTGTCTGCTGTTTGGCTTTCCTCACTTTAAACCTTGATTATGAAATCTGCTACACAGCCTTTTAAATTAAGGATTGTGTAAAAGATAATAGATTCAAAAGTAGAGTACGGAGAACTAAACAAATATGTAAACAAAAACTAAACCCCCCAAAACAACCACAAGAACCCAGAGATTCCTTAGCATGGGTTTTCAGAACTGCTCTAGCATCATTAAAGGGGATAAATTCAATCATCCAAATGCTAGGGAATACATTTACATGGTTGTCATCAAATGTAATATACATGATTAAGTGTCCATGTGGGCTATTGGAGAAATAACACATCCAAGTTTAAATGAATACAGAAGGGCAATTAGAAACCCTGACACTAAAGACACTACAGTGAGCAGACACTTTAGGGAAAATGGGCACAGTGTAAGCCAATTAAGTTGTCTGGTAGTGGAGGAGGTAGGAAAATGAAAAATAAACTACATATCCCATTCTTATAAGTTGTGAGTATACTTTTTTAACACGTATTGAACTATGTATTGTGATTAAACAATATTCTTCTAGTATATGACATACATGTGGACTTTTTATCACATAGATTCAAGGACTTTTCACCTGGAACCTTTAATGAAATGGACTTATGCACTATATTTGTTTTTTCTATTCTTTCTATTTCTTTGATCTTTGTTATAATTATCTGTTTTATCCTCCACCACTAGAGGGGGCTATGTTGTACAAACCTCACCACTAGAGGGAGCTATTATTATTGGTATATATACCAGCACATGGGAAAAGGCCTCTGAGCCAAAACATTGTGCTATGTTTGTTTTGCACCATATGGGATTGTATCTTTTGAAACTGTATATTTTCTAGCAAGGAGATGGGTGGAACAAAGAGTTCTAATGCCATACAATTTATTGACATTGTTTGGGGTCCACTGTCTTAACTGCAGACACAGTCTGCTAATTTTTGATATGCGAGTATCTATAAAGGGAATGTCCAGCCTAAAATAAAATTTGAATATTCTGATAGAACCACCCTCAAATCTCATTTTCGAAATATTAAGAAATCTCAAAGATGCATCTGACAGGACTTACCTGCACTGGTCCCATAACCTGTTCCTGTTTCGAGCAAAAACAGGAGCAGAGAGCCTCTACGCTGACAGACGCCATACTTCCTGGTCACATCAAAATCACAAGAAAAAGCAGCAGAAGTCTTTGCAATTATTTATTGTCAAGTGAATAACAGAGACATGGCTAAAAAAAGGCAAAGTTAGGCAAAACATGTAGATACATATATGGTCACTGCGCTAATGTGTCAAAGTGCATTTTAAAGTGATAAAGTGCACGAAAAAAGTGCTAACAACAACACACCATAAAAAACAATAACCAAAAATCTAATATGATGAACAAGCTCAACATATAGTATCAGTATAATATGCGATGTAATGTGCAATGTACAATGTATCTCTGTGGCAGATACGACTGAATGATATATAAATCCAAAGACAGGTCTCCCTAAACCACCCCAAATAAAGTGCAAATAGTAGCAGCTTTCAAATATCGGAGGACTATGGTATATTAGACCCACCAAGTACAGCCTCTCTATCAGTAGGAGGGGAGGGATGCAAAAACGGGAGACATAAAGTAAAATGGAAGCCAGGTAAGTGCAAAGCAAAGTAAAGCATACTTATGTAGGTACGCCACAAAGTCCAAGGGAAGCCTTTATCATATTGGGAACAGAGCTGGACGCGTTTCTCCTGTAACCCTCAGGCTTCTTCCGCAGCTAGAGGAACTGGTCGCAGCTGTCAGGCAACTGGGTGTGACGTCACGCCATAACGTACAGCCGGGACCAGGAAGTAGAGCTGCTGTCAGCCACAGAGCAGAGGAGGAGCAACAAGGGACCGGGTTAAGGTCCCTTCAGAGTCATCTTTGAGATTTCAAAATATAGGGAAAATAAGGGTTTGGGGGGGTCCTCTAACAGAATATTAAAAGTTTATTTTAGGCTGGACATGGCTTTCAGCAAACAAATAGAAATAGATAATATAACTGCTTCTATGGCCATAGCTGGCCCCACCGAAGTCCCTATACTGTATTCCAGCTCTGCTGTACACTTAGTAGTTTTAGATGTGCTTATAAAGAAGATTTCACGGGGATCACTGAAACTGAAAGTACTGTGACAGGTACATTATTTTGCATTTTGTAGAAACAAATGGAAAAGAGGGAAGCTCTTCAGTACGTGTGAATAATTGTCCTTGATGTTAAGCCTGTTCAATAGGAAATAAAAACATACAAATCAATGCATGGGTATCAAGAATATCAAGGAGTTTTGCAGAATATTTCATGGACCACTTTTATGAATTATTTATAGGAGATCAGTTTATTATCTATACTAGATTTCTGCAGATAACTGCTTGTTATCATTTTCATATGAATATTATTTAAAATTAAAAGGCAGAAAGGCTTAAAACATAATTAGTTTTGACCCTTAACACAATTTAAAGTTGTAAGTATCTCTCCATCTATCTATCTATAGTATTTATGTAGTACCTATCTATTAATTTATCATCTATCTACAATATCTATCTATCTATCTATCATCTATCTATCTATCTATCTATCTATCTATCTATCTATCATCTATCTATCTATCTATCTATCTATTGTCTATCTATGCATCTATCTATCTATCTATCTATCTATCTATCATATATCTATCTATCTATTATCTATCTATCTATCTATCTATCTATCTATCTATCTATCTATCTATCTATCTATCTATCTATCTATCTATCTATCTATCTATCCTTATATTTATCTGCCTATCTATAGTATTTATATAGTATCTATCTATTAATTTATCATTTATCTACAGTATCTATCTATCTATCTATCTATCTATCTATCTATCTATTGCATTTATTTAATACCTATCTATTATTTTATCATCTATCTACAATATCTATAAACGTGCAGCTTACCTGCCAACAAACCAGAAAACTGCCTAACCCAATAACTTTCTGTCTGATGTTACAGGTATAACTTTGATTGTAAAAGGTTATCTGAACAGAGAGCATTGCCGGCAGTCTTGGTTCACATTGGTGCCAATGACAAAGTTAGAGGAGGAGGAGAGGTCCTTAAACAGGATTTCTGAGAGCTAGATGCTAAGTTAAAAGCAAGGACCTCCAGAGTAGTGTTTTCAGAAATACTACCGCAGCTACGTGCTATGCTAGGGAGACAGCGGGAGCTTAGGAGCATTAATGCATGGCTAAGAAGGTGGTGTAAGGAAGAAGCGTTTGGGTTTATAGAGAACTGGGCAGACTTTGCTGTCGGCTACAGGCTCTTTAGTAGAGATGGGTTACACCTTACTGATGGTGGTGCAGCTTTTTTGGGGGAGAAGATGGCTAGAGGGTTGGAGGAGATTTTAAACTAGGTTGGGGGGGGTATTAGCAGTCTCACTGGGATAGATAGCCTAGGAGGAAAGCAGGGTGTCGATAGGCCAGTGGTGGGTGGAAAGGGGTGTGGGGCTAGCATAGGGGGTAGGGAGGAATGTGTATTAAAGTGTATGAATAAATTACAGGATCATAATCTAAAATGTATGTTTGCAAATGCAAGAACCCTGGCTGACAAAATGGGTGAATTGGAGATGGTGAATGGTGTTGAATGAAAATTATGATGTAATAGTTAATAGCAGAAATATGGTTGAACAGTTCTCACGACTGGGCTGTAAATTTAGAAGGATATGCCTTGTTTAGGCAGGACAGAGAAAAAAGGAAAGGGGGAGGAGTATGTGTTTATGTTAAAAAAGAATTGAAGCCAAATTTAAAAGAAAAGATAATAGGCGCTGGGTTAACAAAGACTTTTAATTTCGGGAAAGCAAATTTTCCCAGGTTAAAAGTAGCTTTTCAGAATGTCAGCTGGGATAATGTATTATCAGGTATAGGTACTGAACAAAAGTGGACTGTGTTTAAGGCGATTTTAAGGCATTTCACATCTAGATTTATACTCTTGGAAAATAAATGTAAAAAAAAAAAATCCGTGCCCATGTGGCTGAATTCTGATGTAAAGAGGCAAATGGAAAGGAAGAAAAAGGCATTCAAAACCTATATTACCTATAGGTAGGATGATGTGGACTGAAAATGTGGCACTATTAATTAATGGGGATAAGTTAGTTACGGAGGATGGCGATAAAGCAAATTTCTTAAATATTTTTTTTCCCTCTGTATACACTATAGAAGATCCAAGCACAGATATCATAGAGTATAGTAGCAATAATGGTAAAAAAGATGCAAGTGCACTTTGGTTAACCGATGATATGGTACAGAAACTAAATAAGATTAATATTAATAAATCTCCTTGACCGGATACAATACATCCTCGGGTCCTTAGGGAGCTAAGTTCAGTTTTATCTACCAGTAGGCCATTGTTTCTTATTTTTGCAGATTCCCTCATGTCCGGATGTGTGCCTCTGGATTGGAAAAATGCTGATGTTCCAATTTTCGAAAAAGGGTAGTCGTTCACAGCCAGGTAATTACAGGCCTGTAAGTTTAACTTCAGTGGTGGGGAAGATACTGGAAATTTTAATAAGGGAACATATTCTTGAGTATGTTTCAAGGACTAACTTTATAAATAGTAACCAGCATGGATTTAGGAGGAATAGATCTTGTCAAATTAACTTGCTTGGATTTTATGAGTAAGTAAGTAGAAATTTAGACTCTGGCATAGCAGTAGATGTAGTTTACCGTACTTGGATTTTGCAAAGGCTTTTGATACAGCCCCCCATAGGTGACTAATGTATAAGTTAAGGTCTGTTGGTCTGGGGAGGCACATTTGTACATGGATAGAAAATTGGTTAATGAATAGGATGCAGAGAGTAGTTGTTAATGGGGCTTCATCATCATGGACTAAAGTGCTAAGTGGGGTGCCACTGGGTTCTGTGTTGGGGCCGCTTCTATTTAATCTATTTATTAATGATTTGGAAGTGGGTATTATCAGCAAGGTTTCTGTGTTTGCTGACGACACAAAACTTTGTTGACCATTAAAAACTTCAGAGGATGTGCAATCTTTGCAGGGTGATCTAGATAGATTGTCACATTGGGCTGCTAAATGGCAGATGAGATTCAATGTTAATAAATGTATGGTGATGCATTTGGACTTTAAAATACTTATACTATATAGGCTCTGTGTTAAGTGAATCCCTGTTGGAAATTGATCTTGGAGTTTTGGTGGATAACAAACTTAAAGGTAGCAAGCAGTGCCAGGCGGAAACAGCTAGAGCCAGCATGGTATTGTCTTGTATAAAGTTGCCTCTTTACATGGTAAGGCATAGCATTGGTAAGGCCTCATTTGGAATATGCAATTTTGGAATCCTGTGTACAAAAAGGACATCTTTGAAATGGAAAGGGTTCAGAGATGTGCAACTGAATTAATAAGGGGATTGGGGAAGCTTGAATATGAAGAGAGACTGAAAAAGTTACAATTATGTACGCTGGAGAAAAGGCGCTTGCGTGGGGATATGATTACTGTGTATAAATATATTAATGGACCATACAATAAACTATCTGTGGCATTGGTCACCAATAGAGCATGTCAGAGGACATGTGGCCATCCATTAAGACTTCAAGTTTGGAAAGGGTTTTTCACTGTGAGAACGGTAAAGCTATGGAACTGTCTTCCAGGGACGTTGTTATGGCAGGTTCATTGGTCAGTTTAAACAAGGAATGATACAAGTTACTGGTATTGATAAATAAAGTAGAGTTGATCCAGGGAAATTCTGATTGCCACTTGGAATCAGGAAGGAATTTTTTCCCCTTCATAAATTTGGTGGGTTTTTTTGCCTTCCTCTGTATCAACAGTTAGGCAGGAAATGAGGGTATCCCTAGATGGGTTGGACTGGATGGACATATGTCTTTATTCAACCTCAAATACTATACTATACTATACTATATTATACTATTGTGAAAATATCAACAGGTAAAAACCTTTATCAGATTGAATGTTGGATTGACTGTGACATCTAACAAGTGTATGACCATATCTATCTATCTATCTATCTATCTATCTATCTATCAATCTCTCTCTTTCTATCATTGACCTATCTGTTTATCATCTATCCATATTATCTATCTTTCATCTGTCGACAGTATCTATTAACAGTATATCTATTTAGTCCTGTCCCAAATCAAATAAAAACAAATATGCTAAATAAAATAAAATAGCTTTTATAACATTGCTGTCCCTTTTATACAGGGCATGGAACTCCAAGGTGACTTCTAATATCCTTATAATTTACAGTTGGGGTGCATGATTTATTATAACCTACCCTTGTGGCTTCTGGTTTCCTTCTCCTGGAACTGTAAGATTATAAGGCTATAATCTTACAGTTCCTCCCATAGAAATCCACTACAGGGGTAGGTTATAATCATATTATCATCATGTTTTGGTTGTTTTTTAGTTTTATGCTTATTGTAGATTTTTAAAATTCATAATATCAAAATGGATTTCTGCTCTGCAGACTGCGGGTAAAGAAGGAATAGGGCAGCCTGTTATAGCTCTCCTTGCTTCTCCCATTATTAGTAGTGTGACTGGCATTTGTTAATCACACACAGTTAATCAAATTCCTAAATCATGCATACATATCTAATCACAGCCGAAACAGCCACCAATGTTCAATTAAACTAAAAAAGCAGTCACCAAACATAATAGGGGGTGAAATGGAATCAGGCTCGTGTAGCATAGCCTAATGCCCTGATTTATGATAAAAAATTTAAAGGAAATCATTTATATTTCAACAAGTCTAAATAGCTCCATGAAAGTTTTATCCAAAGTGGCACAGTATTTATAGTCAGCTCTTTTCTAGTGGAGGTAATTAATAGACAGATAAATTTCAGGAAAAAAAAAACCTTCCCAAACTCATCATTACCGACTCTGTTTCTATTTACTGTAAAGGCAATAAAACAAAATGAAAAGCCGTCTTGAGATTATTATAAACTGCCTACCGGTGATGTAAAAATTATTTCTCAGCATCTCAGCTGTCCAGTAGCAAAGCAATGATAAGAAATGCCAAGCAATGGAACGGCTTACATTTTATCTGTCAACACAACAACACAAGGTTTGTTTTATCATTAGGGTAATAGGTTTTAGTCTCGGACAACACACTATTAAGTATCAAATAAATATGGGGGGGTTTGGGGTGCTGTGTATTTTTAAATAAACTAGAAGGCGATGAAAGTTTTTACTGGCAAGTCTTCCTGTATCTGAAACATCAGTCGTTCCTTTAAATAAAATGACAATTCAGATCATGTAGAAAAAGTATGGCACTAATTAATATGTTTCCCCTAATAGCCAGTGTCACAATGCAGTCTGTCAGAGTATATTGGGAGATTTACTTTCACTTTTGTTTAATGAAATAATATTATTTACCTATACATTTAAATAGGTTAGAATACAAATTTTGAATTTGCAAAGTAAAATGTTTTGAAAGGTTTGAAGTCTTTTCAATAGTTAAAGAGATCGAAGGGTTAAATGCCGGCCATTTTAACTCCGTACCATTGCAGTTAATCGTGTATATATGGTGGGCAGGATAGATCTGGTTGGTTTTCTATTCCAGTTCCCTATTGATATTACAATGTATGTTTAATTCACACAATACTGAAAAATGAGTTTACAGGAAAATTAGAAAACATGAATATTCTTTAACTAATGTCTGGGTTTCAGGCCCTTTATCATTTATAGAGCGTTTTACCAGGAACTTCGTGATGCAGTGGAAAAGATAATCAAAGGGCTTTGGAGAATACAAAACAAATACCATTTATTTGCAACAGACTCGCCCATATATCTGAGAAGATAGCTTTAATTAAAGCACTGAAATATTTATGCTGTTGGCCATGCTGTTGCTGCTGCACTGTCGAAAACAGACAAGAGTAGGCAGGGACAAACAATACTCTGTATTGCTGGCACAATATATAGAGACATAAAGGTGCCACCAATATGGAAAGTTGTACATGGCGATTACTGGTTTACAAACATGCTTACTGGAAGCAAAAATAGCATGCAAATGTGATTTGAAAATGTACTTACTTAAAACAGAAAGATATACAGACAGATTGCTATTTTTTATGCATTCTTAGTTACACATTATGATTGTTCTATTTTGCTATTGTTAAAAAAATTATGGGAGATTTATATTTAAAGGGCAAGTCCAGCCCCAAAATGAAAACTCACATACAGGTAAATCACCCCCCAAAACCTTAAAGGGTATCTCCACTCGTATTTTCAAGATTTGGGAATCCAGTTCTATTGAAGAACGGGAGGTAAAGGAGCTGTGCCTTACCTTCCATTCTTCAATAGAACAAACAGGAGCCAGGAGAGAAGGTAAGAAACTTACCCGCTCGCTCGCTCCCCCGGCGCTTAGTCTGACAGGTCCCGAAGGACCTTGTCTTCTATGCGCATGTGTGATCTATGCGCATAGAAGACAAGGTCCGTCGGGACCTGTCAGACTAAGGGAAGCGAGCGAGCGGGTAAGTTTCTTACCTTCTCTCCTGGCACCTGTTTCTTCTATAATAGAACGGAAGGTAAGGCACAGCTCCTTTACCCACCGTTCTTCAATAGAACTGGATTCCCAAATCTTGAAAATATGAGTGGAGATACCCTTTAAACGGTAATAGTTTGAAAGCCGAAATATATAAGTCTAACCTGAAATCCTGCACAATGTCCTGTTTCCCCTGTTTCTGCTTCCTGGTTCTTCCAGTTAGCAACTGTCAGTTATGGATTTGACAGTTGACATCACAGCCAATGACTGAATGTTAACCCCCTGTCTGCCTCTTCTGAGCATGTCCAGGCTCAGTACAGTTTTCTAAATTCCTCAGTTTCCATGAGGCATCCAGAAGCATAGCAGGCATACAGTAATAAATTCATAGGACAAACTATATCAACATATTTTAAAGAGGCCATTCTTTCTAAAAGATGTTCTTATGAGGGTGGATTTGCCCTTTAATTCATCCTATCAAAACTTTTTCCTGATTGGCTGCTATGGATTATTGCACTGCTACAAAATCTTTATACATTTCCCCTGTATCGTTTGATCAATGAAACATATATGGCAGACATACTGAGCATATAAAAAGGTGCACATCATGCTTCTGGGCCATAACAGGAGACTTAGTTAATCCAACCATAAGAGGCTGCTTGCAAAAACAAACTACATTTAAAAAAAACCCATTTTCATTAAATTTAGTTTATTTTTACAGGCGTGTCTTTGTAACCATTTTCTCATCAATGACTGGCAGATTATAGAGATTAGAGAGTTTACAAAAAAATATAAAAAGTTACTGATATTAATACATAAATTATTGTTGATCTATGGATTCTACCAAATGCCCCACCCCATTGCTAGACCCTACCCCACCACCGTTTTTGATGCTTTCCGTTCTGTTGGATCAGTTGTTAGGCAGGACCTGCAACGTGTAAAATAAAAAGGTAAAAAAAATTAAAAATTGATGGAAATATGTTTTTAATAAATTTGTATGATACAAACAGATTTGTTGGGAGATATTTCCATATTTAAGCGTGTATTTTCATGATCTGTATTTTAAGATGGGTTGTGAGGGCAATATTGTGGAAGTTGCTACAGCACCAAAGATTCTTGTTAGCCCTGTACATGTGGCAAATACAAGATGACTTTCTTCTTTTTATATATATATCATGAATTATAGTAGAATGCACTCACAGGTCTAATTATTTCTTAAATCCAATTTAAAACATTGACATGTTTCCCTCATCAGGAAAAGCTGTTGTTTGTTACATATATATATATATATATATATATATATATATATATATACCATGTGAGTAATCTGCAGCACCAAATCAAATGTAATCTAATTGCAGTATGGGCTATGCCACACTAGATTTTCTTATGTGCTTCTGAACGGTCGCATTGCATGCGCTGCTCTGTGATCTGTTTTCGGGGCATATGCGATAAGGTTTTTTTTTCACATGTGATTTTCCCGCACATTGCTGTCCGGTGTAGTGTGGTCTCAGCCTTATTAACAAAAAAGCTAACATCTGATTGGTTGTTGAAAACAGCACAACATTTTGCATCAGCCCCAGAGTTTCAGGACACCAAAGGTAACTAACTAAACCAAACTTATTGTTTATAAATATTACTTTACTTCCCCTTTAAATCTAAACTTTCTGTCTTTATAATAGTGAGTCTATCCTAAACTTAATCTGTATAAACATGTTGCAACAGGCGTATTGTGCTGACAGGAAGCCTCATTAAAGACCCCGTAAGCGCACTGAATGTTGGACAAGCATGTGGCATTATTGTTTTACATCATAAAACAGAAAGAAAAAGATCCTGGATGACACGGCTATTCCATTGCATAATCTGATTTGGGATAAGTATAGATTTACCCAGACAGTGAATTATTTATCACCTAAACAGCACAGCATCAATTACCTGTCATGGTGCTCCTATTCATTAAGGAGATTGGACAGCCCAATTTAACAATGCCAGTGGAAGTTGCTAAGTTACAACAGTTGATGGACCAATGACAGGCTTTTGCTACCACTTAACAAACTATGAAGACAGTATTGGCTCTGTAAAGAGATACTAGAAGTAATACCTGTTGCACAAAAGCCAATCTGCAGACACTGGGCACTTGAAACCTGTAAAACCAGTGTATTTATTCCACAGCATCTAACAATGTGCGTGTTTTAGAGCATATAAAATATGTATAATGATAATGTGTGGTGGTAAAAAGATTCAATGTCTTGGCAAAGTAAATGGTGAAAAAGTATTGATCATTTAGTAGGAAATGCAATAGAAGTTTATTTATACAGTACTAGAAGGATTTAAAGGGGAACTAAACCTCTGGAAAAATCTTACAGTGTATTGTAATTTAATTTATTAACTCATATAGCAGGTATTAGGAAGACTATTTTCAGTTTGATTGTGTTTAATTATCTTCTTGCTCATTTCTGCGCTAGGGCCTCCCACTAGAGACCTACACATGTCCACCTTTTTTTGCTCTCATCCACTTCAGATCCACCACCCACACATATTACTTACCCACATCCTTGAAGGATCTGGGCCTGCAAAAGACTAGACTTGTTTTACAGCTGATCCAGATTGCACTCTTGGATAACGACTTAGTGGTACACCCTGTGTACATTTTAAGGGCATGTCCAACTTCAGATTTATATTTTACATACAGGTTAAGTAGCCCCCAATAAATACATACAATACAAGGATTGTGGAAGCACTCCAATTAGGCTAACTTACAACTTCATTTAGCGGAAGTGCTACTGATCTGGTAAAACATTTATACAAACATAGAAATGATAATCAATGCACATTCCTGGGCCCCATACAATATCATATTATCTGCACACTGGCATACTTTATAAACAAAGGGGTTTTAGTATACATTACTGTGATCGCATGAATGAAAAGCCTTCCAACCACGTCAAGGTAACCCCAGTCTGGAAGGTCCTAACGTCTAACCTTTTTTACTTCATTTACCATTAGCAAACCTTTGCTTTTCTCATAGTTGTGCATTGGATCCATATAACAGGCTTTCTCACTTCCCCCCAGCCCTTTGGCTTTTTAAAATGAGGGAAGAGGCCATCCACCCAGTGCTTTATATTAAAGGCATAGGACCTCCCATAAAAGGGGCGTGTTGGGGGTGCTATTACTACATGGAAGCTTGACCAAGCCTCCCAATAGATACATACAATAAAAGGATTGTGGAAGCACTCCAATTAGGCTAATTTACAACTACATTTAGTGGAAGTGCTACTGTTCTGGTCAAACATTTATACAAACATAGAAAAGATAATCAATGCACATTCCTAGGCCCCATACAATATCATATTATCTGCACACTGGCATACTTAATAAACAAAGGGGTTTTAGCATACATTACTGTGATCACATGAATGAAAAGCCTTCCAACCAGGGCCGGATTTACACCTCAGGAGCCTGTAGGCCCAAAGAGCCTGGCACCCTTAGCCCCACCCCTAAACACAGACCACACCCACAAAACACACCCATTTTCTCATTTTGGGGGAAGAAAATAGACTATAAAGGGGTTGGATTTGTGGGAGATTGACAGCTGCCCCTCCAACCTCAGGCGCCACTAGGCGCGTGCCTACTGTGCCTAATCCGGCCCTGAGTTAATCCCAGTCTGGAAGGTCCTAACTGTTAGAATAAATATCCTCACTAGTCCCCCGGACTCTGATTGATGCCTGTCAGACGCACTAAGAGACCTTTTTACAGCGCCGGGAGATAGAGTTGAACCACACATCTTTGTAGCAAAAATCTAACTCACTTTATTTAGTTATTACATTGAGTTTTCACAAAGAGAAAAAGGGGGCGTGGCCAGACACAGTGTCTGCCGATGACGTACTAAAACCTTGGAATGTAGGAGGCAAAAGACCTTGAGATAACGTATTATCTATGGCCATGAGAAACAGCTTTGGCTTGGTACATTTTGAGAAAAACAGACTAAGTAATATGGACACAAAATGGCGTCGAAAAACAAAATGGCTGCTATTAGGCTAAGTGATTATACAGAATATATAAAAACCTAACACTAACTTCTAACCTTTTTTACTTCAATTAGCAAACTTTTGCATTTCTCATAGTTGTGCACTGGATCCATATAGCAGGCTTTCTCACTTCCACCCAGCCCTTTGGTTTTAAAGGGCTATTAAAGGCATAGGACCTCCCATAAAAGGGGCGTGTTGGGGTCGCTATGCCCCTTTTATGGGAGGTCCTATGCCTTTAACATAAAGCACTGGATGGATGGCCTCTTCCCTCATTTTAAAAAGCCAAAGGGCTGGGGGGGAAGTGAGAAGGCCTGTTATATTGATCCAATGCACAACTATGAGAAATGCAAAAGTTTGCTAATTGAAGTAATTGAAGTAAAAAAGGTTAGAAGTTAGGACCTTCCAGACTGGGGTTACCTTAATGTGGTTGGAAGGCTTTTCATTCATGTGATCACAGTAATGTATACTAAAACCCCTTGGTTTATTAAGTATGCCAATGTGCAGATAGTATGATATTGTATGGGGCCTAGGAATTTGCATTGATTATCTTTTATGTTTGTATAAGTAGCCCCCAAAGCTCATTTTCTTTATTATACTTAATATATAATAATATACATGTATCGAAAATGGGGTTAGGGGGGCTGTTTAAGATTTATATAAAATGTCATTTTGAGGGTGGAGATGCCCTTTAAAAGTGAGAATAGGGGAGGAGTGTGGTAGGTAGGTATAATTGTCCTTTAATCCAAACTTTATGAACAACAAAAAAAAGAAACACAGTCCTTAATACTCTTCGAGACATATTTCTGGTGCAAACATCCACTATTCCCACCCAATCCACTTAACACTAGACTGGCAGATATGGAAATGTTTTTGCCTTTCCCTTTTACCCATGGTAATGTTTTAACACATTTAAACTTGTAAATTTTAAACTTGAGAAATAAATGTGTCTTTTACTATGAGAATTTCAGTCTTTTACTGTATTGAACGTACAATACAACATTGAGAATTAAGCTAAACAGATTCTATAAATATCTGACTGCAAATGATTGGCTGAAGCTTTGGAATACTTTAATGTACAGGACGGTGACCAACATAAAGATGCGTTAAAGATGCACCACTTCTTCACTGTGGTGGTAATCATATTGTCCTTGTCGTTATGCTACAGGAATCAATTAAATGCAGACAGTAGAATAAATGCTGTCATCTTCCTGTCACCGCACATTAGCATCATAAGTAAGACATTAACACACTTCGAATGGTCCCTCTGCTGGCCTGCCCTATGTAAAGTCTGTTCCTTCTGGCCACAGGCTGCATCTTTTCAGTCTCACTGCCGTTGTTATTCCCAGGTAGGATGTCAGTGTTACAAATTGAGCCTTGTTATGTTTTATTAAGTAGGAGAGTCCACTGGGCCAGGTTCCTGGCTTTGCTGCCCAAATAAACACTTGGCATTCATATCTGCATTGGATGGAATCCACTCCATGTATGAACCTAAAGTTAATAATGACAATGATTAGCGAGCTTGAAAAAAGTGTGTCCTAATATTCCCCAGAGATTTTTCTGTAGTTAATCCCTGATGTGTACAGGAATATAAGTAAATACATTACATTGACTATAATTCACTATAGATCATGTGAAATGGAAATGTGGCAGTAAGATTCCAACACTGAACAGGTAGACCCTATTAATAGAAAGGTATGGCACTAATTAAAAGGTATGGCACTAGTTAACCCCTTAGTATTATATAATGTAGGGGGGGTGCTGAACAGATAAAGATAAGAAATAAACAAAATAAACAAAAGAGAAAGAAAATCTGCAGCACTCACTTGGTAATGGTGAAAAATATTTACATTCCTTTATTTAAGTATGTACACACATGCAATGTGGGACTGGTCATGTGCAAAAGACAGCTATTAAAAAGGAAAGGAGTCTATAGCATAAACAATGTCTATACTTATCTGTCCCTATGCATGGCTCAACACTTATATAGACACTGCTGCACACAGAAAGATCTGCTAGATCAGAAATGGTAGGTCATGCGGGCTTTCTCAAAGGTACATGCTCGTGACGTCCGTCTGGCTAAATTTTATAGGCCCCAGTGTGGATCCATCTCGTCTCTCACGCATTCGCATAACCACGCGCAATGACGTCACCATACGTGATGACATCACCACGTAGCAGTGTAGTGACGTATAAATGTCAGAATACGAATGTGCAATCGTGCATACGTACACCACATTAATATTGGTAACAGGAGTAACAGGCCAGGTCGCCCATGCACTCACTACTATAATAGCTATGAAGCGGACGGCACTTATGCATGTCACTATAGAAGATAGGACCAACAAATTTCTGCAAAATGAAAACCCAATAAACAAAATGTACCATTCAAAAAAGTACGAACGTTATAACATGACCCAGCACAGTATTTACTATGCAAAGACGTGTCAATATATCTAATATATTCAAATAACAATTTTAACAGCCTTAGGTCAGAGATTCTATGCGATTGGAGTATTAACTTATAGCTTGAAACAATCTTTATTGTCCATTTTCAGATACCCATTTTTTTCCCACCATCACAGCAAAGTTTGCAATTTATCCTAAATAATTACAATTCCCTATACAATCCAGTGATCTTAATATGTTTCTCATGTCTTGGATTTGTTTAAAGAATGTGCAAAGAATGATGTTGTTATCATTACACACTGACCCTGGAAGGCAAATTTACAGTTGCTAGTTTACAAATACAGATGTTTACCAGACATGTTCATATCACGCAAGTACAAGTACCTACCAATCAACGTAGTTAGTAACTTGCTGCAATAACTTTTTATTTACATTTATTCCAGGCATGGAAAGAGGCAAGAGAGTACATCCTATGGTGGAAAGTTTAAGTAACTGTAGTCACATGACAATGTTAGTTTCTGATATCTGGTCATCCCTGATTGCTTGATTAGATCTTTTTGATCCTACACAGATGTAATTGATCTGAAAGTGATAAGGTCTATAGAACCTGTAGAACTACCTTTCTGATGTTTTGTGTTACTTAGGTTATTAGTTTGGTCTGATGGTCTGATGTCATACTCTTAAAACCTCACTGGTCTTGCTGTAATACTTCTCATACACTATAACAGTGTCGGACTGGCCCACTGGGTTACAGAGGACAGAGGAATCCCCTGGTGGAGTAATAGCCCACTCAAGAAAATAGAGAAAACTGCTTAAATTTACCGTAGAATGCATTCTAATAAACAAAAGGAGCCAGTAGGAGTAAGATATATAAATAAGTGATAATAGAAGTATGAAATGTTAGGTGGCCCCTAAATTAAACCCCAGTCCAACACTGCATTACAAGAAAAAATAGAAACATGCTACATCCAAGTTGGTGAAGCTGAACATAAATGCAAGAACTATCATGCTATAGGAATCCATTATCACACAACATTCCTATAGCATGTTATACTGGTCATATATATGCACCTTTTACCATTCTATGGGACATATTAATAAAGGCTATCTCTCAACAACGCTCCTTTAATGATCTGTAATTTTACGGCAATCGTGATTGTACGATCACCTATACAATACCATTGCAGCAGTCTACCAAGAAATCTTTCCGATTTGGCCCAATGTATTAATACTAGTGCTTTTCAATATTTTTGAAATCTAGAAAATTATCCAGCCCACTATTGAAGCTATTTAATGAACTTGGCCTTACCACATCTGCTAATGGAAAAGAAAGTGTCTAGCCCAACATGGCACTACTGAAAACAGGCTAACCTGTGCTGTGTGGCAACTCCTTAGCTGGCGATACTGTATAGGAATGCACAATTGGAGATACTATATGGTTTCTAACAAATAGACAATACACTCCCCCTTTCAGATATAAAAAAGACTAGATGACATTTTGATGTCTGATGAATTCGTAGCCACAGGAGACCATGCAGTGGTGCATTATAGTAAGCTGTCTCCAAATAATTTTCACATGAATTACTAAAGTGCCATATATCTATAATTCATTGGTATTTAAATAAATCACAGGGACAGGGTTTCTGAAGTTATTTGAAATAAGGTGCTCTGAATATTAAATTGTGATTACTTTAATGGACAGCAACTCATGTAGCATCATAATGACAAGCCAAGCAGGAGGTAAACTCACTCGCTTGTTGAAAATAAAAAGTATTGCCCTTTGTGATGTTATGGCAGCAACGTTTTACAAGTTTTCATTGAAATCCATTTTCACTATGGAACACATGATTAATTTGTAAACAGCAATGGATTTGTGTTGGAATTGGTACTTGCAGTATATATGTGTGTATTCAGACACACTCTTCTTACTGTATATATATGCTATGAAATGCTTCAACTAATGGTACATTCTTAGATTTCCACTTTCTGAATCACTGGTCAAATTGCTTGAGGCAGAGTTATCAGATACAGAACCCAGTGGGTTTAATGTGTCCCGCAGGAATTGGAAAAGTCTTACTTTATTCAGTTATGTCATTTAAAATCTACCCTAGTAAACTTGATAGGTATGTGTTGATCTATAGGTTTTTTTAAAATCTTTTTTCATTACACACTTCTCTTTTTAGATCATTGTCTGTCTCTCCCGAATACTTCATAATTATATATAATTATATAATAATACTATATTATTCATAATCACAATTATGAATACTTCATAATTATATAATTTTTGTGGGTTTGTAGAGAGAAAACGCACTCCTTCTACTTTATATTCAATTTATTTGTGACATAAACAGTGCACAACGTTTCAGGGTTATCCCCCTTCCTCAGGTGCACCTAGGGATGGAAGAAAAGTGAACAGGTTATCATATCACAGGCAAACGGTAAAATCATAAAAAGGAAGAGCACACAGCAGAAATATGACATTACAGGGATAAAAATACAAGGGTTCAATATAAGTGGACAAAACTAGAAGTGAGACGACTACAGTGCCTAATGTATTATATAGATTTTGAAGACCCAGATGCAGTACATTACAGTACAGTGCCCAATGTATTATATAGATTATAAAGACCCAGCATGCAGTACAGTACAGTGCCCAATGTATTATATCGATTATAAAGACCCAGCATGCAGTACAGTACAGTGCCCAATGTATTATATATATTATAAAGACCCAGCATGCAGTGTCAGTACAGTACAGTGCCCAATCTATTATATATATAATAAAGACCCAGCATGCAGTGTCAGTACAGTACAGTGCCCAATCTATTATATATATAATAAAGACCCAGCATGCAGTGTCAGTACAGTACAGTGCCCAATCTATTATATATATAATAAAGTCCCAGCATGCATTGTCAGTACAGTACAGTGCCCAATATACTGTAACTAGGGAGTGAGCAGAATAAAATAGGATTGAGCAGGATTACAATGGAATATACTGTAATATACTGTAACTAGGGAGTGAGCAGAATAAAATAGGATTTAGCAGGAGTAAAATGGAATATACTGTAATATACTGTAACTAGGGAGTGAGCAGAATAAAATAGGATTGAGCAGGATTACAATAGAATATACTGTAATTAACTGTAACTAGGGAGTGAGCAGAATAATGGGATTGAGCAGGATTAAAATGGAATATACCGTAATATACTGTAACTAGGGAGTGAGCAGAATAATGGGATTCAGCAGGAATTTTAATGGAGAGAAAATAAGCAGAAATGAAATAGAAAATAAGGTGGGTGGGAAGGGAACATTATTCAGGTTAACTGGGATAAACTATTAATGAAAACAACATATCAATCAACAAAGATAAAGCAGGGATAGAAACACACAGATTAAGAAAGAATTTCATAAAAAGATATTCTCCATACCTATAGTATAAATAGATAATAAATTCTATTAAACATATTGAGTGAAAGAAATAGAAGGTCGGGTAAAATAATATCTATAAAAATTATAACAATAATTATATATATATATATATATATACACATCTATAATAGAATAAAATCACTATTATATATATAATAATTATACAGGCACATACATACATATAGTGAATATAGTGTGTATAGTGTATATAGTTTATTTAGTGTATATAGTGTGTATAGTGCATATAGTTTATTTAGTGTATATAGTGTGTATAGTGCATATAGTGTATATAGTGTGTATAGTGCATATAGTTTATTTAGTGTTTATAGTGTGTATAGTGCATATAGTGTATATAGTGTGTATAGTGCATATAGTGTATATAGTGTGTATAGTGCATATAGTTTATTTAGTGTATATAGTGTGTATAGTGCATATAGTGTAAATAGTGTGTATAGTGCATATAGTGTATATAGTGTGTATAGTGTATATAGTTTATTTAGTGTATATAGTGTGTATAGTGCATATAGTGTATATAGTGTGTATTTCAACATCGATTTCCTTAAATATAACTGTAAATTTTATAAAACTATATATATTATATTATTATATATAACCCTTATAATGTACACGCATATATATATATATATATATATATATATATTACACATAATCATCGTATATGTAGTCATAATACTCACATTTAAAATAATCATATATGTAATATTATATATACAATACATACAATACAAGGATTATTTTATATATATATATATATCATATATATATAGATCATTTCATAAATACTGTAATGTAAAAATAATTATAATAATGTTGGCAGTAAAATAATATTTATATACCAGCCAGTTATATGGCAATAGATAATATAAAAATAGACAGATAGAGTATAAAGTTAAGTGAACATTGTGTGGATTTGTGTTATTACAATGGCATTTGGGCATTTAATTAAACTAATTTCCTTATTGAGTAAAAGTAGCACAATGGATGGTTTCCCATAGTACTGGTCTGATCCTATTACTGATCTATTACTGGTCTGATCCTAATATTGATCCTATTACTAATATAGACACATTTAGGATAAAATTATTCCTAAAAACCCCGAATATTCTAGATATGTGTTAACTAGTCTGGCATTCTCTTTTAATTCTTCTGTTTAGGGGACAATTTAATAACGTTTAGAATAAAATATTGAAAATACTAAAATAAAACATAAAACATACTAACACAATGCAACGAACATTTTACAAATAATATAAAAACCGATAAATGTAAACTAGACTGATTTTGTTTTGCTTTTGTGTGTACAGGGTGACATAATAACATTATAACTGAACAGATGTTTGGGTACAAAGAAATGAATAAATATTTCCGTGAAGTATAGAGATGTACTGGTCAGATCCGAACTCTGCGGTGACTGCAACAAGTCGATCCTTTGGCTATGATAACATTGACAGAAGAGAGGTAGAACGTTAAGTACCTTACCTGTACTGACGAGTCCCAACTCATTTCGCCCAAACCCTAGTGGACTTGGGTGAAGTCTCTTATGAAGAGGGAGCTCTGTCCTCTGCCATTTTATACGACTAAGATCCAATTAATATTGCATCAGCCTTATTTGAAATTTTCAAAAACCCACAATATAATGTAATGGCATAAGGACATTTATTATTAAAGCCCATCTGATGGGAAAAGACAATCATCTGGGGTGATTAAACATCCCTTCCAAGTAGACACATTACTACAAGGTTAAAAGAAAGAAGATCAGTATGCTAAGAAATAATGAGTTTCCCACCTGTGTTTTCCCTTTTTTGGTTTCTCTCTAAGTCTTTTTTTCTTTATAAGGGGCTTGATGTTTGACACTCATTGAATTGCTAACAGTAAAATATTCAAAAGCTGCTTGTACAGGGAAACATTAATTTTTAATCTTACAGAGGCTTCTGGGATTCGTGGTGAATAAAAAGGCTGAGTTTAGAACATGGAATTACAAATTCATTTTTGTTAAACCTATTAGGTAAAAAGGGGTAAGCCCCCCCTTAAAATGAGCTCCAAATGCCAACACTTGATTTAGGGGGTGTCTTTCAACCCTCTGTGTGCCAGGACAGAGCTGGTATCTAAATGATTTTCTATATAATGTGTGCTACTGTTTGCAAACAAATACAATAAAATCTAATTGGATCCAGTATTCTCCTCTCTACCCACCTGTTTCATTACCCTACCTGTTCACTATTTCTCCCCCTACACATCTGTTTATTATACCTCTTGAAATATCACAAAGAATAAACCTTATACATATTATATATATTAAGATATTTTCCTCCTCTCTTGGTTAAATGTAAAATTAGCATCATTATTATTATATTAACCAATAGTTTATTTGAAACCACCTATCCCCACCGATTTATTTACTAATCAAATTTCGAATAAATGAACCTGTAACCACCAAATAAACTTATTCAGACTTCAAAAATAAATTATTTTATTGAACAGGGTGATCTGGGAAGGGGGGGGGGGGAAAAAAAAAAAAATTTTTTCAGGTTCTAGTCAAAGGTGGGGAGTGATTCACACAGGAACACAAGACCTACACAGATTTCCAAAGAAAGAAATGCATAGTACTGTAGTGCTGGAAGAAAAGAAAAGTATTAAACTTGGGGGGATTGTGCACGTGTATAATACAGTTAGGATGATTTTAAAGAAATAACACAATATTCATTTATTTTCAGTGGGGGGAGGACGGTTGCATATTTATCTTTAATAAGATTTCAAAGTGTTTTAATCCTAACCAAGAGTCACAGTGTAGTTTAAAGCACAGTGTGTGTTTATATATATATATTTAGAGACAGAGAGAGGAGGGGACTGTGATGCACCTAGACAGGGGGGACATTGCTCACTGTCCAGCATGTAAATGAAGAGGACTGTAGTTCTCCTTGGGTAACATACTGTGTGGGAATAAATGAAAAACTTAATTGCAGGCAGAGAAACCCTCAGCTGAAATTGGTTTGAAGATCTCATTTATTATTTATATTTCTGTAGCTGCTGGGAAGACTAATAGAGAGAGAGGGGAGGGGGGAAAAGTCTCATTAAAGAAACCACATTAAAATGAATGTGATTGGGGAAAGTTATACAACGAAACTGACCACTTGCAAGAAGTTGCCTGGAAAGCTGCAAAGACCCTGATTGGTTAATAGTGGGGAATGTTTGGGAACCAAAGAACTTTCACCCTAATTCAATGGGGTGCCAGCACCCTGCTCAGGGCCACATTGAAAATAATGGTGAGAAAAATAAAACCTTCAAATTACACAATGTACCAATCACAGTGATGTCAATGCAAACATTCCTTACTTAACTGTGATCTTCACTCCAATGCTAGAAGTTTACTTGCTGCAATTGGTCCTTAAAATATAACCAGTAACCAGTCTGTGAATACCCCCATAACATAACAATAGACACAAATGTGAAACCTGGGGGCCCCAGCTTTACTTGTACTACAAAACCGCTCTTGGTGGATGTTTAGAGTTGTAGTTTGAGTAGAGAACTAAAGGTTGGCCATCAGTGAGATAAGCACTACCTGCACTCCTTCAAGGCCATAGTGTAGATTGTGACCATTGAGAACCAAAAATAAGGGGGTGGGGGCTGTAGGGTCAATGGCTTTTCCTGTTGAAGTTTGCGTCTCTATTGACCAGAAGTAATAAATAGAGGTCCCTGCTCTTCCATTGAAATCTATAGAGTAATGAGGTCCCAAACAGTCAATGAACTGCGGAGTATTTCATCCTTTTCTGTTTCTGTCTCTGGTTACAGAACCAAACCCGAACCACGTTCTTTTTAAGGTCCAGTTTCTCCGCAATGGCTGCGATCTTCTCGGATGAAGGTCTAGGCTGGATGGAGAAATAAGCCTCCAGTGATCTCTTCTCCGGTGCGGCGATGGAAGTGCGTTTGCGTTTCCTCTCGCTACCATTGAAAAGCTCGGGTTTGCTGTTCTTCTCTCTGTAGGCGGCCTCGGCTTCTTCTAACCAGGCTTGGAGTACCGGCTTGAGGGCGATCATGTTGTTGTGGGACAGGGTTAAAGACTCAAACCTGCAGATGGTGCTCTGACTGAGAGAACCGACACCAGGGATCTTTAGGTTGGCCAAAGCAGATCCAACATCCGCCTGGGTCACCCCAAGTTTTATCCTCCTCTGTTTAAACCTTTCTGCAAAAGCCTCCAACTCCCTTGGATCTGACTCCACATCATTCATACTGGACATTCCATTGTGAGAGGACACAGAGTGGGGGTGTCCCATTCCCATTGCCTGGTGTAGGTGTCCCATGGCTCCCAGGTGGTGCTGGTGGAGCTGCGAGGACATCATGGAGTGGTCACTTGGCCCCAGGCCACTTACAGTCAGTGAAGGTGAGATATGGTCCAGTAGATCTCCATCCAGACATTGGTGAACTGAGTGGTGAGGATGGGCTGTGAGAGATGAAGGGTGGGAGATGGGCACAGTGGAGGAGGTAGAGGTGCATGGGACACTGCTCATGGTATGGTAGGTCACGTCTGGCTTGAACGGATGGTTCTTGCCGTGTGAGACAATATCCACAGCAGCCAGAGCTTCAGCACGGGCCAGTAGATTCTCATCAAAGCCTCCAAATATATTGCCCTGGAGCTGCAAGCAAGAATGAGCATATTGGGGTCAATGGGGAATTGTACTGTCAACTCAGGATTCAAAAAAAAAAACATTTTCAAGCACAGAGATTCCTCCTTCCCTCAAAGCTCAGGTCATAAAAATTAATATGAAAGGCAGAAGCTTTGCATGAATAGAGAGACATGTGGATCTGAGACAAGAGAGGGGGAGAGGAGGGACTGGGGGAGAAACAAGAGAGAGATAGAGACTTTCAGAGCTGTGCAATTGTTCTTAGGACATGAAAAAAACATTAAGCAACTTGCCTGTCAAAAATATGCCTTAGAGCAGTTAATTATGCTTGGATCTACATACCTGAGGGGCTGGAAGGCAGACTCTCCTCATTGCCTCTGAGTTGGAGTGTAGACTGGAATATTTGGGCTCCTGTATAATTGGGTGCATGCTGAAAGGCTGCTTACTGTTCATGGTCATCATCTTTGCTCACCTGGCAGGTACAGCAGCCCTGAAATAGATTCAGGGATGTCTCTGTGGCTTTGCTGCTGTTAAAGTGAGCTATTTTCAATGACACTGCTCCTCTCTCTTCTCTCTCTCTCTCCCAATTGCTTCTTCACTCATCTTACAACCAGGGAAGCCAAGAATAGGTCCTGTCACCGTGCGCATGCGTGCTGCAACTTGGAAAAGCTTGTGTAAGGCATCCAAGGGAGCTGTCCAGCAGCAGTGGTGCTGAATATGACTCTTTCTAACGTACATGTCTAATGCGGTTGGATATGACACAGAGAGACACCTTAGCAGGGCAGGTATAGTGCACATTGCAGACAACCAGCCCTGGATTCTAAATGAATGGAAATGGATTCTTCTGTTTTAGTCAGAATATTTATTATTTTAGGTATTTTTATTCATTTATTTTTAATTATTATCTTTTAATTGCATGTCAAAGTGAAACTAATTGATTGGTATCTGCATGTGACAGGACAGCAAGTCATTTTTGCTCTTCCATCAGTGAAAGATATAACAAATACATAGTATAGGTTAATTTTGGCTAAAAATAAGATATAATAAAGTGTGTATGTGAAAGTACTGCTGGGGTGTCATTTTCCATAGCAATCTATTTGTTTAACTCTGTGGGACAGATATCAGATTTTCAGTATAAGTTATTAGTAAAAGTGATCTCAGCCCTAAAACTAGCTTAGCAGTCCCCACAAAGCCATTTTAATCACTAGCAGGGAGATGCAATACATTTCAGTATCACAACTTACCTGCACTCATTCCCTTGATGTATTGACCACTTTGCGACCATTTGTACAACGTGGGGACGTTACTTGTGCGACTTTAAAGCTCAATTGGAAAGGTGTTAATTTTCGCACTAAAAATGAGGGCAAAAATCATCTCAAAATGCATTGCATCGCGTGCGCTACATTAACACGTAAACATGTCGCAAACACTTTAACACGTGTTAAAAGGGTTTGCAGGGGAAAAAACAACATTGTAAGGGATGCTGCCATATTGAGTTGCTGCAGCAAATGAAACACAATGAGCTTCAGAGTAAGTTTGTCTAGAGAAGAGAAGGGTTACACCCACAAACACAATGCAGTTTTTAAACAGTTTATAGGAGAATGTAAAGTCCAAAACAGGTAAGTTCAGAGGTGCACCCCCTATGGTCTGCACCACATAAGGTAAGTATATAGAAACTTCAAAAGGGAGGCACACTCATCAGTAACTTCAATATTACATTTATTGTGCTGAACAAGCGAACATACTTCCTTTTGCAGTTTTTAAACACCCAAGTAAAATGTTTTAGGTCCCTTTTAGAAATCAACTGAACTAAACTAGATATTTTATTTTAGTTCTCCTTTAAAAGAAGAGACATTTAAAGAAGCCGTAGTTGTTAAAGCAATCTATTATATTATGTATAAATCCCCCCCCCCCTTTTTAGGCAATGTTTAGTTACTCAGTTTCACATACAGCCTTTATTAAAATAGTTCTTCAGATATTTCATTTTCTATTGTACTCCATCAACCTAACAGCATTCGTCTATGACTACAAAGTACAGCTCACCTGCATGTGTAAAGAAAGAATATATAAATGATTGTTTTAACTCAATATCCTCACATGGGAGTAAGAAACATTTCACTATTCCTGATCATCTAAAGTAGCCTCCCATGTCCTAAAAGGCCCAGATTCCAATACAATAGCTAAGATGATTCTCTGTATTATATTGGACTACAGTTTAAACATTGCCTGGAGTGTGTTATTGTGTATTTGAACTTTGTGGGGAGTGTACACAGATCTCAATCAATATTAAAGGGTATGTACACTGGAAAATTAGTTTTTTTTAAATTGCTGTTTGTGGCAACTATAATTCATCCCAACTATCACTGTATCCTTTTTTTGTTGATCTGCCCCCTATTTCTTTAGATATCCAATCTGAAACATCTTACATTTTAGCATTTCTGTGAGCAGTTTCTGTAGCTGGAATGGTTTGACCGTTGGTGTGCTGTATACTGTATGCAGTATTGACAGTTGGTATGTGGGAAAATAAAAAAAAGGTCAGTGGTCAGAGCCTGAGCAAAACAAGTTTTGTATTGAAAGCATGCAGCAACACACACACCTCAGAGTAAGTGCTACTTACAAGTATAAATTTATAGATTAAGATGATGCAAAGTCATTTATTTTAGTATACATACACTTTAAGAACATGGGATGTTAAATCATTTTCTAACTGTGTCTTTCTCTCAGTCTAAAATAAGAAGCACATCTATTTATGCCTTACTCTTTTTTATTTGATGTCCTGTTCCCTATACCTACCAAGTTGTAAACAAATTCCCTGGGGTCATTTTTAAAATAGCATTACACTGAATTTAGCATTTAAAGGGACAGTTCAGTGGAAATTATTAATATTTGTTAAATTGTTAGTTTGTGTAATGCCTTTTTAGTTATTTTACATATTCTCTCCCACTTTAAAAAATCAGTTGATTTTTTTGTGTTCAGTTAGATCAACTGGACTTGAAGTTTAGTTCTTGAAGACGTTTTGCTAGTCATCCGACAACAGTTCAACAGTGAAGGGGAAAAGCAAGACAGGAGAAAGAATATGGTCATCCCATATGTAGCAGGGGTCTCCGAGAAATTAAGAAGAATTTTCAAAAAAACACCGTATCCCTGTCTGCTTTAAACCAAACAACACACCGAGGCAGCAATTGGTACATCCGAAAGACCCAATACCGAAACACAAGAAAAGCAACATCATATACGCAGTGCAGTGCAGTGAAGAATGCTCTGGTTTGTATGTGGGGAAAACCAATAGCAACTGCATCAACGTATGGCCCAGAAGAGCCAATTTCTCGGGTCAGGACTCAGCCGTGTACCTGAATCTTAAGGGTAAAGGACATACCTTTGAAGATTGTAAAGTTAACATATTGGCAAAGGAACGTCAAGGAGGCCATTTATGTGAAAATAAAGAAACCAAGCCTAAATAGAGGTGGGGGATTCAACACCAACTGTCTGCCATGTACGATGCTGTTTTGACAATTACTCTGGGCGTTCCTATAACACCTCTTAGCCACTATCCAATCACGCCCTTAACACCTGGGTGTGATATGCTAATTGGGATTTTCCAGGGTACATAATTGCCACAGATTCTTGTACAAGTCATTCCGAATTGAGGAAGCCAGTCGGATGACTATCAAAACGTCTTCAATAACTAAACTTTAAGTCCAGTTGATCTAATTGAACATAACAGATATACCATGACGTGGATGAACCTTCACAAGCAGTTGATTTCATACCATTTGCTGTTCCCTGCTGTTGACATTAGTGAGCTGACATTTCAGGTTCTAACAGTCCTTCTTCTTCCCAGGATGCCCCACATCCTTGCAATGTTCCTAACAGTAATTTCTACTGATTGGCTGTTGGATGGGTCAAACTGAGCAACTGAATCAATCCAGGCACAGGGTCAAGGGCAAAACCATAGCAGTCTCTACTAGGGGTCCTGCAAACAGGAAGTCAGTATTTCGGTTGTATTTATTAATGCACAGACAAAATGCTGAATTGGCAGAATTGTATTTGCACTGAACCTCCCCTTTAATGTCATAAATAGGGTTCTCCAACTCAGTCACCGTCTCAAGATGTATGAAGACTGCACGTTCAGATTGTAGTTTGTGGGCAGCTTCAGTGGTAAAAGACTCTTCAGACCATGATTGGCAAGAGCAATGTGTATCTCTGTATCCATAAGTTGGCCTTGCATGCCCCGATATTAGAAATCATGCTTTAGTCCACCAGCCAATGCTATATACAGTATAGTTGTATTGTTCATACACTGTTCCTTTGACAGTATGTACTGTATAAATAAGTCTTTAAAAACAAAAAAAAATATTTTGGTTATTGGTAGATTTGCCCACCATTTTCTTATGACTATTAGTATTTGAAATAAAAGCCCATATTTTTTTAACCTGCAATTTTGAAAATACCCAATACCATGGGTTATTGTAAAACTACAATCACAATTGTAATTGTATGATCATGAAGATACAGTTATGACCGGAATCATAGATATACGACTGAGATTGTAAGTTTAACGATCGTTAAAGGCACTGTATCTCAAAATAGCGTTACTGCGCATTTAAAAATATGTCCCAAAGCATTTTATTGACTTTAAAATGTCTCACCATAATGAACAGTTTCGTCCATCTTTAAATGGCACCAAGAGGCCACATAGAGATGAAAAAAAACACTGATGTAATTAATGTTGCCAGGCAGGTGTTATAAAGATTCATACTGTACCTATACTTAGAAATTAGTTCTCATGTGCATGGTGCATGTATTATTCTTATATATTATTCCAAAGATATACCTATGTGAAATAAGTATACAGCAGCTCTGATTTCACTCTCATGTTCTCCCTAACCCTTCTGGTGCCATTAGCATGGAAAGATGCAAAGCAGCTCATTGGCCAGTTCTTAATTCTGTCTTCGTGAAACACATTGACCAAGCCTGTCCCATTGAAAAAAGGCATAAGTGAGTTGACGATTTAATTGACTATACACAGGTGTGTCTTTGGTTAGGAATTACTTATAAAGGCAAGTAGTTTAGTTTAACCAGCAGCTTCTTGGTACTATAGATCTCCTTTAAATACTAATTTTCAAAGTGAGTACATATTTTATGATTGGAGTTTTTAAGAAGAATTAAAGTCTAATAATAAATAAAGTTTGGATGATTTCCCGTGTAATTAGGACCTTACCTTCTATATATTTTCATTTGTGAATGTTAACAAGTTCTTTAAAACCATATTAACCATTAATGCCTTCATCGTGTTTCCTACGGTCCTTTTCTGGTGGTAATGTAAGTCTTATTCAAGTCTATGGGGAATGGGCCAAATAAGTATTTGACTCACTGGAAAGTGCAACTTGAAGCAGAGAAGTTTGGGAAAAAGAGGAGGAGCAGCACCAAAAACATCAACTTTAAGGCAACTAAAAATATTTTGAAGGTTAAAAATATAGCAGTTTGGATCATCTTTAAATGGAAATTACCTTAACTTTATTATTGGACTTTCGTTTTCCTTTTAAATAAAGTAAAATTATGAAATGTTTTCAGGAATTACATTCCACCTTTTGGGGCAATTTGGGAGTAGTTGGGGACGTTATTTCATTTCCATTGTCAGTCATGTTTACATTTGTTTTTTAATAGGATTTTCATTTTACACATGGTAAGTTCACTACCCAGCACTGAGTAATGATGTCAGGCGCCAGAACAGTTGATCGGAGTGAACGGCAGCCGGCTTACTGGATAAGAGGTGAGTGTATAAATACTGTACTATATCTTCTCTGCACTACTCCATTCCTACATAATGTACCATCTCTACACTACTCCGATCCTATATACTGTACCTTCGCTCTGGGGGTAGGGGGGACAGTAATCCCATACAGTAAGCCCAATTTCTTGCCACTATAGATGTTAGGAAACTACAACTCCCAGCAACTAAAGCATGCTGGGAGTTGTAGTTTCCAAACATCTGGAGTGCCAAGGAATGGGGGTTACTGTATGGGGTTGCTGTCCATTTAAAAGCCAACTAATGGCTCAAAACAATACAGAATCAGAAGGCAGCAGTGTACATATATTCTACCCTCGACTTATACTCAAATCAATCATGTTTTACTGATTTTTCAGGTGAAAATAGGTACCTCGACTTATACTCAAATCAATTTATATTCAAGTAGATAGGGTATATAAAAAATTAGGTGTATTTTCAGTTTCCACGAAAAACAGATTTATATATATAGGTTATAAGGTATTTCTCACCTCTACAGCTGAGTTAGACGTCTTCACAGGATACCTTGTGGCCTTTATTAGTAGATGATGCTATAAGAAGGACAACATTTTACTTGTGCTATTAACATCTGATTGGCTGCTACAAATTGAAAGCACAGATAAACTTGTACAATACGAATTGCATCAGCACCAAAACATCTCTCTAATGTCAGTGACTCAGTTTAACTAAATTTGTTATTAATAACAGTGTATTTTAAAAACAAACTGGCCACAAATTAGAGGAATAACTAAATGTGACTTAATAATTCCCACGGGGTGCGCACAATGAGAGTGATCCAACAGCATAGCTTTATGCTGTATTGATCCTTCCCCACTATCCTATGAGATAATGCATTATTACCTTATATCTGCAGTTTTCCGATACTGTAGAATTAAAAGTTATTTTCCATTACTATCACTTGCAGAGGATGTGGTATGTGTGTGTTTTGTTTGCATCACATTCATAGAGTCTAAACCAGAAAAATATAAGATACTGATAATCGCACCCGTACCATCCAATTCTAATATAAGCTAGATTGCCTTACATTAGGATGCCTTCTGTTCAAGTCAAAACTTACTGGCAGGGAAAACACAACAGCTCAGTAGTTTCTATCTTTTTCTTGGTAAGTGACTTTAAAGGGTAAGTAATTTGCAATTTAATGCTCATTTCTTGGTATGTCTGCAGATATGCTCTATTTAACTTGAACTCCTATAGGGATATATCTTTAGCCAATTATTGCAGAGACTGGATTCAGGAATGGGTTATATCAAATGGGGTGCGTGTATGATAGTGGCACTTGTACCCAAACTGCAGCTGGAGGACTGAACACTGGACATAGCTGAGATAAATAATAAGATCAAACCATTATTGTACGCATTATAAATAATCCTAAGAATATGATGACAGTATTTAAGGTCCAACAAATGAATCCTAGATCATACACATTGTTAAGTAAAAAAGAAAAAGGCCAGTCCCATTTCTTGTGTTTATCCAGCATTTAGTCCATTTTCCATGACATTAGCTAATGAATCACTTCCACAGACTGCAGTTTGTTTCCAGACTTAAAATGCATTTAATAGCATCTTAAATTGAGATCCTAAAATTGAAACCACTAAGTAATCGGAAATAATAAGCCTGTATTGATTTCCATGGAGGGTGAAAGCCATGTTGCAAGGTTTCCTACATTAATGTAATAATCAGTAGAAGGAGGTGGGAACTCAGTACACAATCTGTGTTTCACAAATCGTCCATTTATTAACAGTGGGAGATTTACTATCATTTGATTAACTATCTTAAGTAATAAAACACTTAATAGTCAGCCTTTGGACAAACATAAATATGAATAAGGTCATGTTTATTAATGTGCTGCTGAGGAAGATCTTGATTCAGCTGAAGGTAGACTTTCTAATAGACATACATAAGGCTATGCATGGAGAGCCGATAGCAGCTCTCAGTGCATAGCGAATGGGGATTTCCCCTTTCTGAATCAGCAGATAGCTGGCATTTAAGATTCTTTCTTTATCAGCTAGGTACATACTTTGCGGTGGTTGCGCGATAAGTTTTTGTGTACTGCAGCAATCGCCTTAAAGGGCATCTATAGTGGGAAAATGAACCTTTTTTTCTTTATTACCATGTTTTGTATAATTCCCCACAACCCCTAGAGTGTCTTCACATTTTTCAGATTCCCTCTCTGTCCTGAGATACACCAGTTAGAAGAATATGTGATTGCATTCCTCTACTCCTACTTGGACTATCAATCAAATCCCTGTGACATGATCCCCCCTCCCTGCTCTGCAATAAACATAGAGATAAGAGCATTAGCAGGGGGAGAGAGGTAACTTTGATGGTAGATATAAGGCTGCACTTGACCCCCCTTCTTAATAGCTTTCACTGATTGATGATGGGCCACAAAGTGAGAGATCGTAAACTGTACTGTTCTCCTTCTTCCGTGTCTCCAGGACAGCTTGCTTTCTATTGGCCACTGTGTGTGGGTGTGTTTTTCAGGATGTTGAACTTTTAACTTCTACTGCACATGATAAGCTTGTCGGTTAGCCGGAGTTGAGACATGGAGGAGGTAACAGAGGGGAGGGGGAAGGGGGGAGTGCTGCACAGAGATCTGACACCATGGTTAAACAAAGACACTGACAGAGATAGGATTAAGGTAGCACAGAGTACATGAATTTAACTTTGCAAAGGGGCAATGTGTTTTTTCACTATAGATGCCCTTTAAAGCTAGGTTAACCCTTCGTACATGGGTTAACTGGACTTTAAGACAGAAAAGGAATTTACATTTCTCCGTACATATCCCTAATAGTATCTTGACTGCACATTTATAGGACAGAAGGGAGTTGGGAATTTTAACATGAAAAATTCAGCCCAACATATGTTCCTTTTAAATAGTTTGAATAAAAAATGGATTCACAATCCATGAAAATAAAATAAAGCTTTGGCTTTTTTCTTAGGCTGATGCGTTTGGGTTTTTAGGTAATGAACACTTGTGTTTAGGATTTTACTGGACTTGTAAGGAAAGGTCTGTAAATAAAAAGTCAATAACAGGTGTCTGCCTTATTGTTGTGTTTATTTATTCTTACCTCTCTAATAGATGTTGTGAATTTATAGCAGATAGTTTTTTTTTCAAAAATGTGTGGGTGTTGAAAAGAGAAGTAAAGTCCTTTCCTGTTATAAAGTCACCCCCCAAAGTTTAAATAAACAAATCACTTACCTGTAAAATGATTTGTCTCTACAATTTTTTCTCTTTACCATCACCAAGTCAATGCTGCCCAAGAGGCCATAGTTAACTGGAAGCTAAGATGAGGTCCAAAAGGCACAGGCATTATGGTGCTGCCTCATGTGAAGCATAAAGATCAATGGTTTTCATTTTTTTAAAAATGAATTTTATTTTTTAAAATCTGATTTTTTTTATTTAAATCGGATTTTTTAAAAATCTGATTTTTTAAAATAAAATGCTTTTTGAGGAAAATATATTACCATCCCAAGGTTATTCCATCATGAAATAAAGATTTGTTTTGTAATTATGTAGAATAAGGCTGTATACCCGTGTATACTCGAATATAAGTCGACTCGAGTATAAGCTGAGGTACCCATTTTTACGTGAAAAAGGAGTAGAAACTGATTGACTTGAGTATAAGTCGAGGGCAGAAATTATGACATCTACTGCCTTCTGATTCTGTGTTGATTTGAGGCTTTAGTTGCCCTTTAAATGGACAACAGAATTCCCATACAGTAGTCCCATACAGTAATAGCCAAATCCAGTATGGTTATATGGGACTACTGTATGGAAATTCTGCTGTCCATTTAAAGGGAAACTAAAGCCTCAAAACAATACAGAATCAGAAGGCAATCTTTTCAACAACAATAGATACCATAATCCTGATTCTGTATTGTTTTGAGGCATTAGTTGCCCTTTAAATGGACAGTAATCCCCAATTCCTTTGCACTCCAAATGTTTGGAAACTACAACTCCCAGCATGCTTTAGTTGCTGGGAGTTGTAGTTTCCAAACATCTGCACTGGCAAGCACCCTCAGGCCAGGCCAGGTCAGGTCACTACTCGATACCAGGAAGTGAGACTGTCGCCGAGTAGTGAAGTAGTGACATCAGGCAGACCAGTGGATGCGGATTGCGGAGTGAGCAGCAGCCTGATTGCAGTAAGTGATTGACCCGAGTATTCACAGTGTCATACTCTTCCAGAGGTTTTTCTAAGATTATTGGGCAGTTTCTCTGCCTACAAGATATTATCACAGATGCTTGGTTTACTTTTGCAGTTCTAAAAACTGAATTTGACTCAGGAGAGATCACATGCCTCTTCTTCACAGCAAAAATGTTATAACATGAACAGAGTTGAGAGAAAGTCTACTTTCGTTTTTTGAAAATCATCTACTTTCATTTTTTGATTTTTTATGATTGCCTACTTTTGATTTTCGATAAAAATAGGAAATTCTAAAAATCCGGGTTCCATGATATTCGAGAGTTCCAAAAGTTTCGTCGGGACTTCGAAAATCTCAGATTCGATTCGAAACTGGGTTCTATTCGAACCCACATTACATCTCTAATGGGGATAAGTTACTGGGTACACACAGTAACGATAAAGCCCCGATACCGTCGGATCTGACGATATCGGGGCTTTATCTTTATGTGTGTACGCTCGTTTCCCGAACGAGCGCGCGTCCGCCAAACTATTGGGTCGGCCGAACGCTCGTTCATGAAAGGCCGAAAATTTCCATCGGCCGCGCTAGACTCCCTCCTCTATAGGGAGTCTAGCGTGGCCGATGGAAACACACAGTCCCGAGCGTTCTCCCTATGATATTCATAGGGAGAACGCTCGGGACTGTGTGTATGCAGATCTTTGAAAGATGGCAGACAGGATCTTGCAGATCCTGTCTGTCATCTTTCAGAAATCTGGACTGTGTGTACCTAGTTAGTTACGCAGTATGGTAATAAAGCAAATGTACTATATGTATATGTCGTCAAACCATGTAATTGCATCTTTACATAACAAGTTAATGTGACCACCCCTTACTTTAGGAAAATAGCCAGAAGGTTTTGTACTGAGGGCTGATTTGTAATCACTGAAGAAAAAGCAGTGAAATAAAAGCATTATAACATCTAAATCTCTGTTCAGAAGGTGTACAGGTTTTCGCTGTGTTTTGTGGTGTTTCACTGTGTTTCATGGTGTTAATGGTGTTTTCGTGGTGTTAACGGTGCTTCCTGGCATTAACAGTATTTTAAAGTTAAAGGACAATTATACTCACCTACCCCTCGTTCCTTTCCCCCCACTCCTGCAAAGTACCCAGGGTGAGGACCTAAAACGCTAAGTCCTCACCTCTGGGTACTTTACAAAAGTCCTGCACTAATCTCCCTCATCGCTTCAGTCCGATCCTCCCCACTGGCACTTTGAGTAACAGGTCGCGAGGCAGCCAATGGGAAGACACGCTCTGCAAGGAGGCATGTCTTCCCATTGGCTGCCTCCCGGACTGTCACTGACAGTGCCAGTGAGGAGGATCGGACTGGAGCGACGAGGGAGATTACAAGTAAGTAGTACAGGACTTTTGTAAAGTACCCAGAGGTGAGGACTTAGAGTTTTAGGTCCTCACCCTAGGTACTTTGCAGGAATGGATCGGGGGAAATGGTAGATATAATTGTCCTTTAAAGAAAATAAGTTAATAAACACTTGTAAACATCAGTCGATTTGAGTGTTTTATCTGTATCAGAAAGAAAAACTTTGGGAGTAGTTACACCCAAATTATAAGAAATAATCAACATGGATTTGAAGGAATAGATCTTGTCAAACTAACTTGCTTGTATTTTATGAGGAAGTAAGTAGAAATTTAGACTCTGGCATAGCAGTAGATGTAGTTTACTTGGATTTTGCAAAGGCTTTTGATACAGTCCCCCATAGGCGACTAATGTATAAGCTAAGGTCTGTTGGTCTGGGGTGGCACATTTGTACATAGATAGACAATTGGTTGATGAATAGGATGCAGAGAGTAGTTCATCAATATCAATAAATACTTATTAGTATTCACCACGGCAAGTGGTGATGGTACCTCATATATTATAACAGAATCATGTTATTGTAATAGCATTGCCCTAATAATCTAACATATAAACATTTTTCATTCCAAGTTTACCTAAAGAAATGTACAGATCTAATTGAAAAAAAGTTGCTTCAGAGCAATTTTTAATAACTGATAACGACTTTTTATTTCAGTATTACAGTAAATCATTGGTATACCTGCCTGGCTTTACCACTAAGCAAAAAGCTAAGGACTTGCAAGCGAGCGCCTTTATCCCAACAATTAATAGTGGCTGCCAATTCAAATTGTTCTAGCCAATTAGTCCAATCCCTAGTTACCCCATCAAGTGGATCAGATTTAAAAATAGGTTTGGGCCTGATAGAGCTACTGACTCTAATTGGGGAATTTCATCTGCAGGTACAGGGACAGTTGGATTTAAACCAATACTATCAGTAGCAGCCTCCATAGCTTAATACAGAGAACAAATATACAAAGAAAACAGGGAGAATAAATGGTATTACCAGCACCGCTGCCACCAATTTGTACCAGTTCACTGCTTTATGGAAGGATTATGGGTAGCATAGCACACAGTGGGTTACTCTGGTGGTCTGGCACAAAGCAGACAGTGCACATAAACAGGTTCCCACATAACATGTGCAGTAATCAGGGGTGCCTCTGTCTATGGTGCACCACTTTGTATATTGATCAGGCCTGTATATTGTGTGTCCTTGTAAGTTGGTGTACACTTATCTGTTGCCTCAGAGTTTGTATCCAATAAGGTAAATTGTCTGTCCTCCCAACAGGTGGTAACAGGATCTTATGCACAGGGTCTTATACACAGGATCTTGTGTTGCAGCTAATATCACTCCAAAGCACACCCCACAATCTACTTTCACTCTCTCTCCTCCTACCATAGAGAGCAGGGATGTCTTGCATTTTATTACTCACTGACACCACCTGCAGGCTGGAGGTGGTATATAAGGAGCCTTGGTGTATATGTCCATTACAATACACATCACATCCTGTGTGGCAGACAGAAACTTTTTTTGGATAACACTTCCTTTCATATGGAGCAGACATGGGTGTGGTTTAAGCTGCCATTTGACCATTCCATTTTAAAATAGGGATCTCAGCTCTGTAAGTAAGTTTATGTATTTTGTATATTTTGTGTTGTACCTAATATAAGTCAGTGCTAAATTTTATATACATTTACTGATGGTCATTTACATGGTAACAGTGAGATAGTACACACATACATATACACCTTTCCTATGTGTAATATCATATACCCCCCACCACATTGGTAGCTCTTAAAAACTCAATGAAATTTGCTATGGGGATATAAATATATTTATATAATATAAGGGATATATATATATAAAAGTATCTTGAGAACGGCCTTTGTTGGGCCGAAACGCGTTGATAGATGTGCAAATAAATATTGCACTTTTGAAGAGACCCTGGAGTGCTCCTTTTTCTGGTTACAACTGCATGTATTACTTATTATGGAAGCACCCGGGCAGCTGATTTGAGTGGAGTAGGAGTGCCGCTCCCATTTGGTTCTTGTATATATAAAAGTAAATATACCTCTGCGTTCATACATGTATGAATGATTGCAGTCATTTTACCTGGTGCAGTATAATAGAGGCGAAAGAACATACATAGTTAACTACCACTGTGTTATTACAGAGAAGCCTTGGTGATATCCCTGATGGCAATCTCGCACTTAGGAATGGATCATTCCCTTTACTTGGCAGAAGCTCCTCGCATTTAATGTTCAGGATTGTGGCATTCACAGGCAGTGACAAGTTGTGGGAAATGTCTGTGGCTTTGTACATGATATAAAAAGAATAGGAATAGCAATGGAAACCACAGGACATGGTGTATAACCACTTACCACAGGCAGGGAAACACAAGATGGCTTAATCCCGCAAATATCTTGTAGTAAAATGGGTTTGGATTAACAAGAGCCTTAACCTACAGGAATCAGATCTGCCATAAGATCAATGAGATACAAACCACAACAGAAACAGGATTTCTTTTTAATAGAGCAGGATGTTCAGTTTATTAAAGAGCAGTAGATGAAGTAAAAGCTGTGTGTATCAGATTAATATGAACCTCTGGGATCTGCAACCTCCACCTCTATAGAAATGAATGGATCTTATTTCTTAATAACAAAAACATTTGGAAATTACAATAAATTGAAACCTCCATAGCATGCTGATGATTTTGATTCTGTTTCTCCTGGATTACAGCCATGGTGGACTATAGTTCCAAACTGGCAGAAATCACAATCCTTTTATGGTTTTTTTTTATGATTATATATTTTTTTGTTTTTTTGGGGGGGCCCTAGGTAAATATAGTTAAAAGAGACTTTGGCTCTACTTTTAAGGGGAATCCTTATGGGCTGATACAATAAGGGGTGCAAATGTTTGCCAGTTCTATTAATTTGCAGCAACCAATCTGATTTTGGCTTTTTGCTGGGTTACTGTAGTTAACAGCTCATTGGTTGCTTCAGATTAATAGCACAGGCAAAAGTTTGAACCTTATTGCATCAGCCCTTTAGGGCTCGAAGCCAATGCAACGCTATTAGAGTGTTCTCACTAAGTTTGCTCTGATCCATTACCAGGTCCACATGTACCATGAGGCAGAGTGAGACATTTGTCTCAGGTGGCACCCCTGCACTGAAGAAAGGCGGCAGAGAGGCAGTTATAAAATATATAAAATATTTTTTTTCCTTGACCAGTCCCCTAGTAACAGAAATTTGGTTGTTGAAATCCTTTTTTATGGTTATTTTAGCTTTAGTAAGTTTGTTAGACTAGTTAGGGCCCTGCTGAAAAAGTCTACGTTGACGTGGGTGCAGGCTTACAAATCTTTTGGCTAAAATCTTTTATACTACAGAAAGTATGGCATTTTTAATGTATAGTAATAGTTGAACCAACATGTATAGCAGAGGTTATAAAATAAGTTATTTTGATTTGATTAACAAAAACCTGAAAGGAGCAATATGGTAGTGGCAAGTTGTTTGAGAAGGGGATGTAATATCTGTTTCTAATAATTTACATTATTGCTAATTGACTGTCTGAGGAACTGTTTAAATACCTATGTGATAGGAAGATATTGTAAAACTTTAGCCAAAGCACATCCACAAAGCCACACCCATTTTAAAGTGGAAGCACCGCGTGAAAGGGCAGCAATAAAAGGCGGCAAAAACCCTAGAAGTGCCCCTGTCCATTACATGTGTATTACGTGCATTTCAATAACACAGTGAAGTGTGGTGCACTTAGCAAATAATGCACAGCAGCAAACTGCAAAAATCCTGGGTCCTAGCCTATCGGTTCTTTTTATGTAGTTTTAAGATATTTGATATTTTATTATAAAATTCTTCTTGGCTAAGATGTTTTATTCCAGGGTGTGGTGTATTTTGAAAGGGTCATGCATATATTTTCTGTAAGTCATGAAAAGAAATAAGGATGAGCTCTAATATGTGTATTTGTTTCACATGACTTTACAAAGTTACCAGTACAGTGTCTGCTGTTTGGCTTTCCTCACTTTAAACCTTGATTATGAAATCTGCTACACAGCCTTTTAAATTAAGGATTGTGTAAAAGATAATAGATTCAAAAGTAGAGTACGGAGAACTAAACAAATATGTAAACAAAAACTAAACCCCCCAAAACAACCACAAGAACCCAGAGATTCCTTAGCATGGGTTTTCAGAACTGCTCTAGCATCATTAAAGGGGATAAATTCAATCATCCAAATGCTAGGGAATACATTTACATGGTTGTCATCAAATGTAATATACATGATTAAGTGTCCATGTGGGCTATTGGAGAAATAACACATCCAAGTTTAAATGAATACAGAAGGGCAATTAGAAACCCTGACATTAAAGACACTACAGTGAGCAGACACTTTAGAGAAAATGGGCACAGTGTAAGCCAATTAAGTTGTCTGGTAGTGGAGGAGGTAGGAAAATGAAAAATAAACTACATATCCCATTCTTATAAGTTGTGAGTATACTTTTTTAACACGTATTGAACTATGTATTGTGATTAAACAATATTCTTCTAGTATATGACATACATGTGGACTTTTTATCACATAGATTCAAGGACTTTTCACCTGGAACCTTTAATGAAATGGACTTATGCACTATATTTGTTTTTTCTATTCTTTCTATTTCTTTGATCTTTGTTATAATTATCTGTTTTATCCTCCACCACTAGAGGGGGCTATGTTGTACAAACCTCACCACTAGAGGGAGCTATTATTATTGGTATATATACCAGCACATGGGAAAAGGCCTCTGAGCCAAAACATTGTGCTATGTTTGTTTTGCACCATATGGGATTGTATCTTTTGAAACTGTATATTTTCTAGCAAGGAGATGGGTGGAACAAAGAGTTCTAATGCCATACAATTTATTGACATTGTTTGGGGTCCACTGTCTTAACTGCAGACACAGTCTGCTAATTTTTGATATACGAGTATCTATAAAGGGAATGTCCAGCCTAAAATAAAATTTGAATATTCTGATAGAACCACCCTCAAATCTCATTTTCGAAATATTAAGAAATCTCAAAGATGCATCTGACAGGAATTACCTGCACTGGTCCCATAACCTGTTCCTGTTTCGAGCAAAAACAGGAGCAGAGAGCCTCTGCGCTGACAGACGCCATACTTCCTGGTCACATCAAAATCACAAGAAAAAGCAGCAGAAGTCTTTGCAATTATTTATTGTCAAGTGAATAACAGAGACATGGCTAAAAAAAGGCAAAGTTAGGCAAAACATGTAGATACATATATGGTCACTGCGCTAATGTGTCAAAGTGCATTTTAAAGTGATAAAGTGCAAGAAAAAAGTGCTAACAACAACACACCATAAAAAACAATAACCAAAAATCTAATATGATGAACAAGCTCAACATATAGTATCAGTATAATATGCGATGTAATGTGCAATGTACAATGTATCTCTGTGGCAGATACGACTGAATGATATATAAATCCAAAGACAGGTCTCCCTAAACCACCCCAAATAAAGTGCAAATAGTAGCAGCTTTCAAATATCGGAGGACTATGGTATATTAGACCCACCAAGTACAGCCTCTCTATCAGTAGGAGGGGAGGGATGCAAAAACGGGAGACATAAAGTAAAATGGAAGCCAGGTAAGTGCAAAGCAAAGTAAAGCATACTTATGTAGGTACGCCACAAAGTCCAGGGGGAGCCTTTATCATATTGGGAACAGAGCTGGACGCGTTTCTCCTGTAACCCTCAGGCTTCTTCCGCAGCTAGAGGAACTGGTCGCAGCTGTCAGGCAACTGGGTGTGACGTCACGCCATAACGTACAGCCGGGACCAGGAAGTAGAGCTGCTGTCAGCCACAGAGCAGAGGAGGAGCAACAAGGGACCGGGTTAAGGTCCCTTCAGAGTCATCTTTGAGATTTCAAAATATAGGGAAAATAAGGGTTTGGGGGGGGTCCTCTAACAGAATATTAAAAGTTTATTTTAGGCTGGACATGGCTTTCAGCAAACAAATAGAAATAGATAATATAACTGCTTCTATGGCCATAGCTGGCCCCACCGAAGTCCCTATACTGTATTCCAGCTCTGCTGTACACTTAGTAGTTTTAGATGTGCTTATAAAGAAGATTTCATGGGGATCACTGAAACTGAAACTACTGTGACAGGTACATTATTTTGCATTTTGTAGAAACAAATGGAAAAGAGGGAAGCTCTTCAGTACGTGTGAATAATTGTCCTTGATGTTAAGCCTGTTCAATAGGAAATAAAAACATACAAATCAATGCATGGGTATCAAGAATATCAAGGAGTTTTGCAGAATATTTCATGGACCACTTTTATGAATTATTTATAGGAGATCAGTTTATTATCTATACTAGATTTCTGCAGATAACTGCTTGTTATCATTTTCATATGAATATTATTTAAAATTAAAAGGCAGAAAGGCTTAAAACATAATTAGTTTTGACCCTTAACACAATTTAAAGTTGTAAGTATCTCTCCATCTATCTATCTATAGTATTTATGTAGTACCTATCTATTAATTTATCATCTATCTACAATATCTATCTATCTATCTATCATCTATCTATCTATCTATCTATCTATCTATCTATCTATCATCTATCTATCTATCTATCTATCTATTGTCTATCTATGCATCTATCTATCTATCTATCTATCTATCTATCATATATCTATCTATCTATTATCTATCTATCTATCTATCTATCTATCTATCTATCTATCTATCTATCTATCTATCTATCTATCTATCTATCTATCTATCTATCCTTATATTTATCTGCCTATCTATAGTATTTATATAGTATCTATCTATTAATTTATCATTTATCTACAGTATCTATCTATCTATCTATCTATCTATCTATCTATCTATTGCATTTATTTAATACCTATCTATTATTTTATCATCTATCTACAATATCTATAAACGTGCAGCTTACCTGCCAACAAACCAGAAAACTGCCTAACCCAATAACTTTCTGTCTGATGTTACAGGTATAACTTTGATTGTAAAAGGTTATCTGAACAGAGAGCATTGCCGGCAGTCTTGGTTCACATTGGTGCCAATGACAAAGTTAGAGGAGGAGGAGAGGTCCTTAAACAGGATTTCTGAGAGCTAGATGCTAAGTTAAAAGCAAGGACCTCCAGAGTAGTGTTTTCAGAAATACTACCGCAGCTACGTGCTACGCTAGGGAGACAGCGGGAGCTTAGGAGCATTAATGCATGGCTAAGAAGTTGGTGTAAGGAAGAAGCGTTTGGGTTTATAGAGAACTGGGCAGACTTTGCTGCCGGCTACAGGCTCTTTAGTAGAGATGGGTTACACCTTACTGATGGTGGTGCAGCTTTTTTGGGGGAGAAGATGGCTAGAGGGTTGGAGGAGATTTTAAACTAGGTTGGGGGGGGTATTAGCAGTCTCACTGGGATAGATAGCCTAGGAGGAAAGCAGGGTGTCGATAGGCCAGTGGTGGGTGGAAAGGGGGGTGGGGCTAGCATAGGGGGTAGGGAGGAATGTGTATTAAAGTGTATGAATAAATTACAGGATCATAATCTAAAATGTATGTTTGCAAATGCAAGAACCCTGGCTGACAAAATGGGTGAATTGGAGATGGTGAATGGTGTTGAATGAAAAGTATGATGTAATAGGTAATAGCAGAAATATGGTTGAACAGTTCTCACGACTGGGCTGTAAATTTAGGAGGATATGCCTTGTTTAGGCAGGACAGAGAAAAAAGGAAAGGGGGAGGAGTATGTGTTTATGTTAAAAAAGAATTGAAGCCAAATTCAAAAGAAAAGATAATAGGCGCTGGGTTAACAAAGACTTTTAATTTCGGGAAAGCAAATTTTCCCAGGTTAAAAGTAGCTTTTCAGAATGTCAGCTGGGATAATGTATTATCAGGTAAAGGTACTGAACAAAAGTGGACTGTGTTTAAGGCGATTTTAAGGCATTTCACATCTAGATTTATACCCTTGGAAAATAAATGTAAAAAAAAAAAAATCCGTGCCCATGTGGCTGAATTCTGATGTAAAGAGGCAAATGGAAAGGAAGAAAAAGGCATTCAAAACCTATATTACCTATAGGTAGGATGATGTGGACTGAAAATGTGGCACTATTAATTAATGGGGATAAGTTAGTTACGGAGGATGGCGATAAAGCAAATGTCTTAAATATTTTTTTTCCCTCTGTATACACTATAGAAGATCCAAGCACAGATATCATAGAGTATAGTAGCAATAATGGTAAAAAAGATGCAAGTGCACTTTGGTTAACCAAGGATATGGTACAGAAACTAAATAAGATTAATATTAATAAATCTCCTGGACCGGATACAATACATCCTCGGGTCCTTAGGGAGCTAAGTTCAGTTTTATCTACCAGTAGGCCATTGTTTCTTATTTTTGCAGATTCCCTCATGTCCGGATGTGTGCCTCTGGATTGGAAAAAGGCTGATGCTCCAATTTTTGAAAAAGGGTAGTCGTTCACAGCCAGGTAATTACAGGCCTGTAAGTTTAACTTCAGTGGTGGGGAAGATACTGGAAATTTTAATAAGGGAACATATTCTTGAGTATGTTTCAAGGACTAACTTTATAAATAGTAACCAGCATGGATTTAGGAGGAATAGATCTTGTCAAATTAACTTGCTTGGATTTTATGAGTAAGTAAGTAGAAATTTAGACTCTGGCATAGCAGTAGATGTAGTTTACCGTACTTGGATTTTGCAAAGGCTTTTGATACAGCCCCCCATAGGTGACTAATGTATAAGTTAAGGTCTGTTGGTCTGGGGAGGCACATTTGTACATGGATAGAAAATTGGTTAATGAATAGGATGCAGAGAGTAGTTGTTAATGGGGCTTCATCATCATGGACTAAAGTGCTAAGTGGGGTGCCACTGGGTTCTGTGTTGGGGCCGCTTCTATTTAATCTATTTATTAATGATTTGGAAGTGGGTATTATCAGCAGGGTTTCTGTGTTTGCTGACGACACAAAACTTTGTTGACCATTAAAAACTTCAGAGGATGTGCAATCTTTGCAGGGTGATCTAGATAGATTGTCACATTGGGCTGCTAAATGGCAGATGAGATTCAATGTTGATAAATGTAAGGTGATGCATTTGGACTTAAAAATACTTATACTATATAGGCTCTGTGTTAAGTGAATCCCTGTTGGAAATTGATCTTGGAGTTTTGGTGGATAACAAACTTAAAGGTAGCAAGTAGTGCCAGGCGGCAACAGCTAGAGCCAGCATGGTATTGTCTTGTATAAAGTTGCCTCTTTACATGGTAAGGCATAGCATTGGTAAGGCCTCATTTGGAATATGCAGTGAAATTTTGGAATCCTGTGTACAAAAAGGACATCTTTGAAATGGAAAGGGTTCAGAGAAGGGCAACTGAATTAATAAGGGGATTGGGGAAGCTTGAATATGAAGAGAGACTGAAAAAGTTACAATTGTGTACGCTGGAGAAAATGCGCTTGCGTGGGGATATGATTACTGTGTATAAATACATTAATGGACCATACAATAAACTATCTGTGGCATTGGTCACCAATAGAGCATGTCAGAGGACACGTGGCCATCCATTAAGACTTCAAGTTTGGAAAGGGTTTTTGACTGTGAGAACGGTAAAGCTATGGAACTGTCTTCCAGGGACGTTGTTATGGCAGGTTCATTGGTCAGTTTAAAAAAAAAGCTGGATGAGTTTTGGTAAACAAGGAATGATACAAGTTACTGGTATTGATAAATAAAGTAGAGTTGATCCAGGGCAATTTCCGATTGCCACTTGGAATCAGGAAGGAATTTTTTCCCCTTCATAAATTTGGTGTTTTTTTTTGCCTTCCTCTGTATCAACAGTTAGGCAGGAAATGAGGGTATCCCTAGATGGGTTGGACTGGATGGACATATGTCTTTATTCAACCTCAAATACTATACTATACTATACTATTGTGAAAATATCAACAGGTAAAAACCTTTATCAGATTGAATGTTGGATTGACTGTGACATCTAACAAGTGTATGACCATATCTATCTATCTATCTATCTATCTATCTATCTATCAATCTCTCTCTTTCTATCATTGACCTATCTGTTTATCATCTATCCATATTTTTTATTATCTATCTTTCATCTGTCGACAGTATCTATTAACAGTATATCTATTTAGTCCTATCCCAAATCAAATAAAAACAAGTATGCTAAATAAAATAAAATAGCTTTTATAACATTGCTGTCCCTTTTATACAGGGCATGGAACTCCAAGGTGACTTCTAATATCCTTATAATTTACAGTTGGGGGTGCATGATTTATTATAACCTACCCTTGTGGCTTCTGGTTTCCTTCTCCTGGAACTGTAAGATTATAAGGCTATAATCTTACAGTTCCTCCCATAGAAATCCACTACAGGGGTAGGTTATAATCATATTATCATCATGTTTTGGTTGTTTTTTAGTTTTATGCTTATTGTAGATTTTTAAAATTCATAATATCAAAATGGATTTCTGCTCTGCAGACTGCGGGTAAAGAAGGAATAGGGCAGCCTGTTATAGCTCTCCTTGCTTCTCCCATTATTAGTAGTGTGACTGGCATTTGTTAATCACACACAGTTAATCAAATTCCTAAATCATGCATACATATCTAATCACAGCCGAAACAGCCACCAATGTTCAATTAAACTAAAAAAGCAGTCACCAAACATAATAGGGGGTGAAATGGAATCAGGCTCGTGTAGCATAGCCTAATGCCCTGATTTATGATAAAAAATTTAAAGGAAATCATTTATATTTCAACAAGTCTAAATAGCTCCATGAAAGTTTTATCCAAAGTGGCACAGTATTTATAGTCAGCTCTTTTCTAGTGGAGGTAATTAATAGACAGATAAATTTCAGGAAAAAAAAAACCTTCCCAAACTCATCATTACCGACTCTGTTTCTATTTACTGTAAAGGCAATAAAACAAAATGAAAAGCCGTCTTGAGATTATTATAAACTGCCCACCGGTGATGTAAAAATTATTTCTCAGCATCTCAGCTGTCCAGTAGCAAAGCAATGATAAGAAATGCCAAGCAATGGAACGGCTTACATTTTATCTGTCAACACAACAACACAAGGTTTGTTTTATCATTAGGGTAATAGGTTTTAGTCTCGGACAACACACTATTAAGTATCAAATAAATATGGGGGGGTTTGGGGCGCTGTGTATTTTTAAATAAACTAGAAGGCGATGAAAGTTTTTACTGGCAAGTCTTCCTGTATCTGAAACATCAGTCGTTCCTTTAAATAAAATGACAATTCAGATCATGTAGAAAAAGTATGGCACTAATTAATATGTTTCCCCTAATAGCCAGTGTCACAATGCAGTCTGTCAGAGTATATTGGGAGATTTACTTTCACTTTTGTTTAATGAAATAATATTATAATCTGACAATGTTTACCTATACATTTAAATAGGTTAGAATACAAATTTTGAATTTGCAAAGTAAAATGTTTTGAAAGGTTTGAAGTCTTTTCAATAGTTAAAGAGATCGAAGGGTTAAATGCCGGCCATTTTAACTCCGTACCATTGCAGTTAATCGTGTATATATGGTGGGCAGGATAGATCTGGTTGGTTTTCTATTCCAGTTCCCTATTGATATTACAATGTATGTTTAATTCACACAATACTGAAAAATGAGTTTACAGGAAAATTAGAAAACATGAATATTCTTTAACTAATGTCTGGGTTTCAGGCCCTTTATCATTTATAGAGCGTTTTACCAGGAACTTCGTGATGCAGTGGAAAAGATAATCAAAGGGCTTTGGAGAATACAAAACAAATACCATTTATTTGCAACAGACTCGCCCATATATCTGAGAAGATAGCTTTAATTAAAGCACTGAAATATTTATGCTGTTGGCCATGCTGTTGCTGCTGCACTGTCGAAAACAGACAAGAGTAGGCAGGGACAAACAATACTCTGTATTGCTGGCACAATATATAGAGACATAAAGGTGCCACCAATATGGAAAGTTGTACATGGCGATTACTGGTTTACAAACATGCTTACTGGAAGCAAAAATAGCATGCAAATGTGATTTGAAAATGTACTTACTTAAAACAGAAAGATATACAGACAGATTGCTATTTTTTATGCATTCTTAGTTACACATTATGATTGTTCTATTTTGCTATTGTTAAAAAAATTATGGGAGATTTATATTTAAAGGGCAAGTCCAGCCCCAAAATGAAAACTCACATACAGGTAAATCACCCCCCAAAACCTTAAAGGGTATCTCCACTCGTATTTTCAAGATTTGGGAATCCAGTTCTATTGAAGAACGGGAGGTAAAGGAGCTGTGCCTTACCTTCCATTCTTCAATAGAACAAACAGGAGCCAGGAGAGAAGGTAAGAAACTTACCCGCTCGCTCGCTCCCCCGGCGCTTAGTCTGACAGGTCCCGAAGGACCTTGTCTTCTATGCGCATGTGTGATCTATGCGCATAGAAGACAAGGTCCGTCGGGACCTGTCAGACTAAGGGAAGCGAGCGAGCGGGTAAGTTTCTTACCTTCTCTCCTGGCACCTGTTTCTTCTATAATAGAACGGAAGGTAAGGCACAGCTCCTTTACCCACCGTTCTTCAATAGAACTGGATTCCCAAATCTTGAAAATATGAGTGGAGATACCCTTTAAACGGTAATAGTTTGAAAGCCGAAATATATAAGTCTAACCTGAAATCCTGCACAATGTCCTGTTTCCCCTGTTTCTGCTTCCTGGTTCTTCCAGTTAGCAACTGTCAGTTATGGATTTGACAGTTGACATCACAGCCAATGACTGAATGTTAACCCCCTGTCTGCCTCTTCTGAGCATGTCCAGGCTCAGTACAGTTTTCTAAATTCCTCAGTTTCCATGAGGCATCCAGAAGCATAGCAGGCATACAGTAATGAATTTATAGGATAAACTATATCAACATATTTTAAAGAGGCCATTCTTTCTAAAAGATGTTCTTATGAGGGTGGATTTGCCCTTTAATTCATCCTATCAAAACTTTTTCCTGATTGGCTGCTATGGATTATTGCACTGCTACAAAATCTTTATACATTTCCCCTGTATCGTTTGATCAATGAAACATATATGGCAGACATACTGAGCATATAAAAAGGTGCACATCATGCTTCTGGGCCATAACAGGAGACTTAGTTAATCCAACCATAAGAGGCTGCTTGCAAAAACAAACTACATTTAAAAAAAACCCATTTTCATTAAATTTAGTTTATTTTTACAGGCGTGTCTTTGTAACCATTTTCTCATCAATGACTGGCAGATTATAGAGATTAGAGAGTTTACAAAAAAATATAAAAAGTTACTGATATTAATACATAAATTATTGTTGATCTATGGATTCTACCAAATGCCCCACCCCATTGCTAGACCCTACCCCACCACCGTTTTTGATGCTTTCCGTTCTGTTGGATCAGTTGTTAGGCAGGACCTGCAACGTGTAAAATAAAAAGGTAAAAAAAATTAAAAATTGATGGAAATATGTTTTTAATAAATTTGTATGATACAAACAGATTTGTTGGGAGATATTTCCATATTTAAGCGTGTATTTTCATGATCTGTATTTTAAGATGGGTTGTGAGGGCAATATTGTGGAAGTTGCTACAGCACCAAAGATTCTTGTTAGCCCTGTACATGTGGCAAATACAAGATGACTTTCTTCTTTTTATATATATATCATGAATTATAGTAGAATGCACTCACAGGTCTAATTATTTCTTAAATCCAATTTAAAACATTGACATGTTTCCCTCATCAGGAAAAGCTGTTGTTTGTTACATATATATATATATATATATATATATATATATATATATACCATGTGAGTAATCTGCAGCACCAAATCAAATGTAATCTAATTGCAGTATGGGCTATGCCACACTAGATTTTCTTATGTGCTTCTGAACGGTCGCATTGCATGCGCTGCTCTGTGATCTGTTTTCGGGGCATATGCGATAAGGTTTTTTTTTCACATGCGATTTTCCCGCACATTGCTGTCCGGTGTAGTGTGGTCTCAGCCTTATTAACAAAAAAGCTAACATCTGATTGGTTGTTGAAAACAGCACAACATTTTGCATCAGCCCCAGAGTTTCAGGACACCAAAGGTAACTAACTAAACCAAACTTATTGTTTATAAATATTACTTTACTTCCCCTTTAAATCTAAACTTTCTGTCTTTATAATAGTGAGTCTATCCTAAACTTAATCTGTATAAACATGTTGCAACAGGCGTATTGTACTGACAGGAAGCCTCATTAAAGACCCCGTAAGCGCACTGAATGTTGGACAAGCATGTGGCATTATTGTTTTACATCATAAAACAGAAAGAAAAAGATCCTGGATGACACGGCTATTCCATTGCATAATCTGATTTGGGATAAGTATAGATTTACCCAGACAGTGAATTATTTATCACCTAAACAGCACAGCATCAATTACCTGTCATGGTGCTCCTATTCATTAAGGAGATTGGACAGCCCAATTTAACAATGCCAGTGGAAGTTGCTAAGTTACAACAGTTGATGGACCAATGACAGGCTTTTGCTACCACTTAACAAACTATGAAGACAGTATTGGCTCTGTAAAGAGATACTAGAAGTAATACCTGTTGCACAAAAGCCAATCTGCAGACACTGGGCACTTGAAACCTGTAAAACCAGTGTATTTATTCCACAGCATCTAACAATGTGCGTGTTTTAGAGCATATAAAATATGTATAATGATAATGTGTGGTGGTAAAAAGATTCAATGTCTTGGCAAAGTAAATGGTGAAAAAGTATTGATCATTTAGTAGGAAATGCAATAGAAGTTTATTTATACAGTACTAGAAGGATTTAAAGGGGAACTAAACCTCTGGAAAAATCTTACAGTGTATTGTAATTTAATTTATTAACTCATATAGCAGGTATTAGGAAGACTATTTTCAGTTTGATTGTGTTTAATTATCTTCTTGCTCATTTCTGCGCTAGGGCCTCCCACTAGAGACCTACACATGTCCACCTTTTTTTGCTCTCATCCACTTCAGATCCACCACCCACACATATTACTTACCCACATCCTTGAAGGATCTGGGCCTGCAAAAGACTAGACTTGTTTTACAGCTGATCCAGATTGCACTCTTGGATAACGACTTAGTGGTACACCCTGTGTACATTTTAAGGGCATGTCCAACTTCAGATTTATATTTTACATACAGGTTAAGTAGCCCCCAATAAATACATACAATACAAGGATTGTGGAAGCACTCCAATTAGGCTAACTTACAACTTCATTTAGCGGAAGTGCTACTGATCTGGTAAAACATTTATACAAACATAGAAATGATAATCAATGCACATTCCTGGGCCCCATACAATATCATATTATCTGCACACTGGCATACTTTATAAACAAAGGGGTTTTAGTATACATTACTGTGATCGCATGAATGAAAAGCCTTCCAACCACGTCAAGGTAACCCCAGTCTGGAAGGTCCTAACGTCTAACCTTTTTTACTTCATTTACCATTAGCAAACCTTTGCTTTTCTCATAGTTGTGCATTGGATCCATATAACAGGCTTTCTCACTTCCCCCCAGCCCTTTGGCTTTTTAAAATGAGGGAAGAGGCCATCCACCCAGTGCTTTATATTAAAGGCATAGGACCTCCCATAAAAGGGGCGTGTTGGGGGTGCTATTACTACATGGAAGCTTGACCAAGCCTCCCAATAGATACATACAATAAAAGGATTGTGGAAGCACTCCAATTAGGCTAATTTACAACTACATTTAGTGGAAGTGCTACTGTTCTGGTCAAACATTTATACAAACATAGAAAAGATAATCAATGCACATTCCTAGGCCCCATACAATATCATATTATCTGCACACTGGCATACTTAATAAACAAAGGGGTTTTAGCATACATTACTGTGATCACATGAATGAAAAGCCTTCCAACCAGGGCCGGATTTACACCTCAGGAGCCTGTAGGCCCAAAGAGCCTGGCACCCTTAGCCCCACCCCTAAACACAGACCACACCCACAAAACACACCCATTTTCTCATTTTGGGGGAAGAAAATAGACTATAAAGGGGTTGGATTTGTGGGAGATTGACAGCTGCCCCTCCAACCTCAGGCGCCACTAGGCGCGTGCCTACTGTGCCTAATCCGGCCCTGAGTTAATCCCAGTCTGGAAGGTCCTAACTGTTAGAATAAATATCCTCACTAGTCCCCCGGACTCTGATTGATGCCTGTCAGACGCACTAAGAGACCTTTTTACAGCGCCGGGAGATAGAGTTGAACCACACATCTTTGTAGCAAAAATCTAACTCACTTTATTTAGTTATTACATTGAGTTTTCACAAAGAGAAAAAGGGGGCGTGGCCAGACACAGTGTCTGCCGATGACGTACTAAAACCTTGGAATGTAGGAGGCAAAAGACCTTGAGATAACGTATTATCTATGGCCATGAGAAACAGCTTTGGCTTGGTACATTTTGAGAAAAACAGACTAAGTAATATGGACACAAAATGGTGTCGAAAAACAAAATGGCTGCTATTAGGCTAAGTGATTATACAGAATATATAAAAACCTAACACTAACTTCTAACCTTTTTTACTTCAATTAGCAAACTTTTGCATTTCTCATAGTTGTGCACTGGATCCATATAGCAGGCTTTCTCACTTCCACCCAGCCCTTTGGTTTTAAAGGGCTATTAAAGGCATAGGACCTCCCATAAAAGGGGCGTGTTGGGGTCGATATGCCCCTTTTATGGGAGGTCCTATGCCTTTAACATAAAGCACTGGATGGATGGCCTCTTCCCTCATTTTAAAAAGCCAAAGGGCTGGGGGGGAAGTGAGAAGGCCTGTTATATTGATCCAATGCACAACTATGAGAAATGCAAAAGTTTGCTAATTGAAGTAATTGAAGTAAAAAAGGTTAGAAGTTAGGACCTTCCAGACTGGGGTTACCTTAATGTGGTTGGAAGGCTTTTCATTCATGTGATCACAGTAATGTATACTAAAACCCCTTGGTTTATTAAGTATGCCAATGTGCAGATAGTATGATATTGTATGGGGCCTAGGAATTTGCATTGATTATCTTTTATGTTTGTATAAGTAGCCCCCAAAGCTCATTTTCTTTATTATACTTAATATATAATAATATACATGTATCGAAAATGGGGTTAGGGGGGCTGTTTAAGATTTATATAAAATGTCATTTTGAGGGTGGAGATGCCCTTTAAAAGTGAGAATAGGGGAGGAGTGTGGTAGGTAGGTATAATTGTCCTTTAATCCAAACTTTATGAACAACAAAAAAAAAGAAACACAGTCCTTAATACTCTTCGAGACATATTTCTGGTGCAAACATCCACTATTCCCACCCAATCCACTTAACACTAGACTGGCAGATATGGAAATGTTTTTGCCTTTCCCTTTTACCCATGGTAATGTTTTAACACATTTAAACTTGTAAATTTTAAACTTGAGAAATAAATGTGTCTTTTACTATGAGAATTTCAGTCTTTTACTGTATTGAACGTACAATACAACATTGAGAATTAAGCTAAACAGATTCTATAAATATCTGACTGCAAATGATTGGCTGAAGCTTTGGAATACTTTAATGTACAGGACGGTGACCAACATAAAGATGCGTTAAAGATGCACCACTTCTTCACTGTGGTGGTAATCATATTGTCCTTGTCGTTATGCTACAGGAATCAATTAAATGCAGACGCTAGAATAAATGCTGTCATCTTCCTGTCACCGCACATTAGCATCATAAGTAAGACATTAACACACTTCGAATGGTCCCTCTGCTGGCCTGCCCTATGTAAAGTCTGTTCCTTCTGGCCACAGGCTGCATCTTTTCAGTCTCACTGCCGTTGTTATTCCCAGGTAGGATGTCAGTGTTACAAATTGAGCCTTGTTATGTTTTATTAAGTAGGAGAGTCCACTGGGCCAGGTTCCTGGCTTTGCTGCCCAAATAAACACTTGGCATTCATATCTGCATTGGATGGAATCCACTCCATGTATGAACCTAAAGTTAATAATGACAATGATTAGCGAGCTTGAAAAAAGTGTGTCCTAATATTCCCCAGAGATTTTTCTGTAGTTAATCCCTGATGTGTACAGGAATATAAGTAAATACATTACATTGACTATAATTCACTATAGATCATGTGAAATGGAAATGTGGCAGTAAGATTCCAACACTGAACAGGTAGACCCTATTAATAGAAAGGTATGGCACTAATTAAAAGGTATGGCACTAGTTAACCCCTTAGTATTATATAATGTAGGGGGGGTGCTGAACAGATAAAGATAAGAAATAAACAAAATAAACAAAAGAGAAAGAAAATCTGCAGCACTCACTTGGTAATGGTGAAAAATATTTACATTCCTTTATTTAAGTATGTACACACATGCAATGTGGGACTGGTCATGTGCAAAAGACAGCTATTAAAAAGGAAAGGAGTCTATAGCATAAACAATGTCTATACTTATCTGTCCCTATGCATGGCTCAACACTTATATAGACACTGCTGCACACATAAAGATCTGCTAGATCAGAAATGGTAGGTCATGCGGGCTTTCTCAAAGGTACATGCTCGTGACGTCCGTCTGGCTAAATTTTATAGGCCCCAGTGTGGATCCATCTCGTCTCTCACGCATTCGCATAACCACGCGCAATGACGTCACCATACGTGATGACATCACCACGTAGCAGTGTAGTGACGTATGAATGTCAGAATACGAATGTGCAATCGTGCATACGTACACCACATTAATATCGGTAACAGGAGTAACAGGCCAGGTCGCGCATGCACTCACTACTATAATAGCTATGAAGCGGACGGCACTTATGCATGTCACTATAGAAGATAGGACCAACAAATTTCTGCAAAATGAAAACCCAATAAACAAAATGTAACATTCAAAAAAGTACGAACGTTATAACATGACCCAGCACAGTATTTACTATGCAAAGACGTGTCAATATATCTAATATATTCAAATAACAATTTTAACAGCCTTAGGTCAGAGATTCTATGCGATTGGAGTATTAACTAATAGCTTGAAACAATCTTTATTGTCCATTTTCAGATACCCATTTTTTTCCCACCATCACAGCAAAGTTTGCAATTTATCCTAAATAATTACAATTCCCTATACAATCCAGTGATCTAAATATGTTTCTCATGTCTTGGATTTGTTTAAAGAATGTGCAAAGAATGATGTTGTTATCATTACACACTGACCCTGGAAGGCAAATTTACAGTTGCTAGTTTACAAATACAGATGTTTACCAGACATGTTCATATCACGCCAGTACAAGTACCAATCAACGTAGTTAGTAACTTGCTGCAATAACTTTTTATTTACATTTATTCCAGGCATGGAAAGAGGCAAGAGAGTACATCCTATGGTGGAAAGTTTAAGTAACTGTAGTCACATGACAATGTTAGTTTCTGATATCTGGTCATCCCTGATTGCTTGATTAGATCTTTTTGATCCTACACAGATGTAACTGATCTGAAAGTGATAAGGTCTATAGAACCTGTAGAACTACCTTTCTGATGTTTTGTGTTACTTAGGTTATTAGTTTGGTCTGATGTCATACTCTTAAAACCTCACTGGTCTTGCTGTAATACTTCTCATACACTATAACAGTGTCGGACTGGCCCACTGGGTTACAGAGGACAGAGGAATCCCCTGGTGGAGTAATAGCCCACTCAATAAAATAGAGAAAACTGCTTAAATTTACCGTAGAATGCATTCTAATAAACAAAAGGAGCCAGTAGGAGTAAGATATATAAATAAGTGATAATAGAAGTATGAAATGTTAGGTGGCCCCTAAATTAAACCCCAGTCCAACACTGCATTACAAGAAAAAATAGAAACATGCTACATCCAAGTTGGTGAAGCTCTCAACAACGCTCCTTTAATGATCTGTAATTTTACGGCAATCGTAATTGTACGATCACCTATACAATACAATTGCAGCAGTCTACCAAGAAATCTTTCCGATTTGGCCCAATGTATTAATACTAGTGCTTTTCAATATTTTTGAAATCTAGAAAATTATCCAGCCCACTATTGAAGCTATTTAATGAACTTGGCCTCACCACATCTGCTAATGGAAAAGAAAGTGTCTAGCCCAACATGGCACTACTGAAAACAGGCTAACCTGTGCTGAGTGGCAACTCCTTAGCTGGCGATACTGTATAGGAATGCACAATTGGAGATACTATATGGTTTCTAACAAATAGACAATACACTCCCCCTTTCAGATATAAAAAAGACTAGATGACATTTTGATGTCTGATGAATTCGTAGCCGCAGGAGACCATGCAGTGGTGCATTATAGTAAGCTGTCTCCAAATAATTTTCACATGAATTACTAAAGTGCCATATATCTATAATTCATTGGTATTTAAATAAATCACAGGGACAGGGTTTCTGAAGTTATTTGAAATAAGGTGCTCTGAATATTAAATTGTGATTACTTTAATGGACAGCAACTCATGTAGCATCATAATGACAAGCCAAGCAGGAGGTAAACTCACTCGCTTGTTGAAAATAAAAAGTATTGCCCTTTGTGATGTTATGGCAGCAACGTTTTACAAGTTTTCATTGAAATCCATTTTCACTATGGAACACATGATTAATTTGTAAACAGCAATGGATTTGTGTTGGAATTGGTACTTGCAGTATATATGTGTGTATTCAGACACACTCTTCTTACTGTATATATATGCTATGAAATGCTTCAACTAATGGTACATTCTTAGATTTCCACTTTCTGAATCACTGGTCAAATTGCTTGAGGCAGAGTTATCAGATACAGAACCCAGTGGGTTTAATGTGTCCCGCAGGAATTGGAAAAGTCTTACTTTATTCAGTTATGTCATTTAAAATCTACCCTAGTAAACTTGATAGGTATGTGTTATGTGGTATGGTATGTGGTAGGTATAGGTTTTTTTTAAATCTTTTTTCATTACACACTTCTCTTTTTAGATCATTGTCTGTCTCTCCCGAATACTTCATAATTATATATAATTATATAATAATACTATATTATTCATAATCACAATTATGAATACTTCATAATTATATAATTTTTGTGGGTTTGTAGAGAGAAAACGCACTCCTTCTACTTTATATTCAATTTATTTGTGACATAAACAGTGCACAACGTTTCAGGGTTATCCCCCTTCCTCAGGTGCACCTGAGGAAGAGGGATAACCCCGAAACGTTTGTCACGGAGTTCAGATCTGAAAATGCCTTCGAGATCCAGAATGGATTGGAGCAGAGCTTAACCAATCAGTGGGCTGTCAGTAACAGCAGATAACATACATTTGTAACTGGTTTCCATTAGTAAGTAGGCAATGAAAAAGACTCAGACAAATCGTGAGATGGCAAGTCTTGGAAGTGGTGAAACAATCCACTAGAGGAGGAGACTATATTAGGAAATTGCTCAAAAGGCAAGCCTATTGGATAGATAGCTTGGGTACAGTAGCCCCATAAGGGCTAGGCCACACTAACACATTTTTAGCGTGGTTGCGCATGCGATTTAAGTTAAAATGGAAATTGCTGGAACACAAAAATTCCCACGATTTCCGATGTGCACACGTTTGCGCACCATTTTTTACGCAAACACATGCTGTTTTATATTACATTCCAAAAACGCATGTGCAAACGCATGAGCAAACACGAAGCAACGCGGACAACGCACAGAAATCGTGCATGCAATCGTACACAATTGCGTGCACGATTTAGTGCGCTGTAGTGGGGCCTCAGCCTAAATGAGACACTTGCAGGGAGATTCAATAAAAGTTCTTATTGTTAAAAATTGTGCTAATTTTGCCCCAACCAATCAGATATTATTTAACATTTGAAAGTTAACATCTGAATTAGCACAATTTTTAACGATAAGAACTTTTATTGAATGTTAATCTGTTAATCTGTTAATCTTTAATGCTTTTTGTAACACAATGTATTTGAATATGTAGCAGCTTTTGAACAAATTCTCTTGTTTTGATCTAGGTGAGTTACAGAAGTGTAAACAAGAATCCTTTTTATCCATATGCTGTTTTAGAATAACTTAACAACATGGACTGAATTATTCACTTGCACTAGTAAAATTTTTTTTTTATCTTTCTAACTTTTTTTTATCTTGGTGTTAACATAACACTGCATTTGTATAATGAACTATTTATTGGTGGCACTTTTATGTGAATTCATTATGCACTTACACTAGTAATCTTTCAAAAAATAGTTTTTAACCTTTTTTATTATGGTTGTTAACTTTGTATTTATATAATGAATTATTTATTGGCACTTTCATGATGATTGTCTACTGTTGAATCAAAATATTACCCTTGTCATGTAATTTCACTGTTAATACTAGAGCACTTGCACTCTACCTCTAGTAGGTGGAGCCTCAATCACAATGAGACTATTTAATGCCACTTAAGGGGAGGGTTTGTTTTATGCACCTGAGGAAGGGGCCAGACCCATGAAACGTTGTGCACATGCGGTTGTGGGTTTGAAATAAAAGATATCAGGGAGATTCAATTAAAGTTATTTTTTGCCCCAATCAGTTCTTATTTAACATTTGAAAGCTAACATCTGATTGGTTGGGGCAAAATTAGCACCATTTTTAATGATAAGAACTTTTATTGGATAATCCTGATTATGTTTGGACTTACAGTGTGTGCCTTCCCTCCTGATTTTGTTTTTGTACTGTTGGAATGAAAAAGACTCCTATTTTAATAAAGGAATGTAACTAAAAAATTGGTAGAGAAATGTATCACGTTTGGGATATATTACAGTTACGAAAATGAAATAAATAAATACATTTAAACTAATTTATGTCATAGATAGGTGAATCATCAGTGACAGTGGGAGGATCCTGAAAGAAGTCAGTCACTGCATGAAAATAATTCTCCTTTAGGGCTAGGCCACATTGCTGCGCTTTTTTTTGCGTTTGCGCATGCGTTTTTTTCATATAATTGAAAACGCATCAACGCACAAAAAACGCTTGTTTTCGGGTGTGTTGCGGGTGCGTTGTGAATTGCGTCCCGCATTTTCAATAGTTAATGAAAAAACGCATGCGCAAACGCACCGAAATCGCAAATGAAATCGCATACGATTGCGTTGCAGTGTTTGACCGTGACTAAAGATGGCAATCAGGGATGTTTCTAGGCATAGGTGGCCTAGGCTAACAGCTACAGCACCATTCAAATGTGGAGGGCTGATAGTAGATTTTATCACTTTTTCCAGTCCAAGGCGTCTCCTCCCACTGGATTTCAGTGAGTTCTCTTGCTAGCTCACATTGTACAGTAGATAAAGTTACACACCATACAATAATTTGGCCAGACCGACCAACATTTCAGTATTTTGGTTGGTTGGGCTGAATTATTGTATGGTTCCTTTTGGCGGCCACGATCGCCCGATAACCGTTCGTTCATCCAAATCGGATGAGCGCACGATCGGACAGGTCGGAAAACCACGGGTGATTGTGCGGCCCTTTAAGGGACTGCATGCTCAGTCAAGTTTACTGTCGGAGGCGGCTGCTTTTGCTGCGACTGACACTACTTCCTCCTGGCCGACCGGTTGAAAGTCTCGAACGGAAGAATTGAAACGTGTTTGAGTGGATGTATGTATGTATTTATATGTATGTTTATTTATATTGCACCAATTGGGGACGCAGCGCTGTACAATATTAGAATACAAAAAAATGTAAAAGGGGACAATAAATACATTGTATTCTATTTCCTCTCTGATACTGGTGTACAGTATAGTATAGTACAGTAAAGTATAGTACAGTGTAGTGTAGTATAGTATAGTATAGTATAGTATAGTATAGTATTTGAGGTTGAATAAAGGCATACGTCCATCCAGTCCAACCCATCTAGCAATATACATAAATATATAAATAAATATAAATAAGTGCATCATGAAATATAGTGCTTGAAACATGTAATATGAGGAAAGAGGTCCCTGCCCCGTAGAGCTTACAATCTAATTAGGTTGGTAACATACACAGGGCCATATTTATAAACCTGCAGTATCGCTTTTTAGCGATATCGCGGGTTAGTTAACCTACGATTGTGGTCGTAAATGTACAATCGCGATCGTATGTTCGGTAATTAACAAACGTTTGGTCGTAGAATACCGTGCGGTAGTAAACTACCGCAATGGTATTCTACCGGTACCGTAAAATTATGATCGGAGACTACTGATTGGAAATGAACGATCGGTTTAACAATCGATTTGGCTTTATAAATACGACCCACAGATACATAGGAAAGGGTAGAAGTGCCATAGTAATAACTGGTGGAATGTCAGCATTCCTATGCTGTGCTCAGAGAGATAGGATGAGAGGTTAGATTTTTTTTACTTTTTACTGCTCGGCCACACTGCAACCCAAACACAATAGCATGCGATTTCATGTGCAATTTCGTTGCGTTTGCGCATGCGTTTTTTCCATTTACTATTGAAAAATGCATGTGATTGCGATTTAAAATGCAGAAAGCAAATGGCAATCGCACATGCATTTTCGGTGCGTTGCCGCGTTTTCAATGATATGAAAAAAACGCAGCAGTGTGGCCTAGCCCTAAATAAGGTTTCTTGACAAAAGCAATTAATGTTGCACGTTTCTGCCAGTTGGAGTTTTTATCCACTTGATAATGTTTTGAGGTTTTTTTTGCCTTCCTCTGGATTAGCTGTTACGCAGGAAATGTGGGTATTGCTGAGTAGGTTGGACTAGACAGACATATGTCTTTATTCAACCTCAAATACTATACTAAAAAAAACTTTAAAAGTAGGGTATTTTAGGTATTTAAAACTGCAGCTGTAGAATGCATGCATATGCCCCTAGAGAGTACAGGGAGACAACCGCGGACCGTGAACCTTTGGCAGCCTTGGAAACGCTCAGAACTGGGGTACACACATTAACGATAAAGGGCCAGTCCCGTCAGTACCGACGTTTTGTGATCCATTAGCGCTTGAGAAGCGTATATCAGTGCATTCTTAATGTGACTAGCCACACTCCGTTATCAGATCACATGCTCTCCAATAACAGATTATTGGGTAAATCGCAGTGCAAACACACGTGAAACTAGCTGCATTGCAATAGCGTTTGTTCATAGTGTGGCTTTATTACAAATGATACACTATTGTGATATGCATACAGCTGACTGTAGGAAAGTAAATGATTTAGAAGTAGAACAGAACATGTTCCTATCTTTTTGGAGTTGCTTTTGGCGTGTTGCTCCATGAATTTTTGGGGGCAATTTAAGTTAAATTAAATTTTTTTTTAGCTTTTTTTTTCCATATACATTTCATTGCTTATTTATAAAATGTTACATCGAGCACTATATTATATCCACTCTTTTCTCCCTCATATAAATCCATTCAGTGGATTTAGCAGCATTAAATATGGCTTTGCTTTTGCTTTCATGTCACTAGTCGCTAAGCCATTTCATTTGTGTCTGTCAAACTTCAGTAGCTCTGGTCTTGTCTCAGAGTCTCTCCAGCGAATTGCGTCCCTTGGGATTGTTCGGGAGAGCATCATGCCTTTAGAGACAATATTTTGAACAGTTTTATCACATTACGTTATTTCTAGCAATATTCCGCATGACCCATGTAATGTTCTTATACCAGATCTGATATATTATTGAATATTGTAGCTGCAACATATGCGTGATCTAATTTTAAGCTGCAGCATCGCATTATTAGAGCAAATTTTGTGACCTTTATTGTTTAAACCATAGATTCAATCTTTTTAATATGGAATAGTCAAAAGAAGTTTCAGTCTTTTCTTAGTTTTATGGTATTTAAAAGAAAACACACTTGGGAGAAATTGTTAAAGGGCAAGTGGCTCAGATCTTACACACCTAGGGACCCGGTTTATTTCTATAAGATACAGCTCACTACGAAGATGCTTCTATGCTCTGCTAGTCACACTAATGTTCACGGCTAATATTTTAATAAACCATTGCGGTGTCTATTTATTGATTAGCAAGTGAATGTCTACCGACATTTTCCCATCATTTACAACACTGTCATGCTGTAGCATATCTCATTCATATCCTTTACCCAGCATGTCACACACAGTGGGTGCCTAAACATTTCACTGCCAACATTTTCAGGAACATAGATAATAAGGTACTAGGAGGGTGGCCACTATTAGCTCTCCATAAAGCCCATTAACTTTCACAGACTGTGTTGGCGTGCCGCTCCAGACCAATGCAATGGTAGCACCATTAAAGAAAGTGAATGCTGTGTATTGATTTATAAATGGAGACATCTTATATACTTAAAATGAAATGATTATTATTATTTTTTTTTTTTATGCAAGGGCTAGGCCCCACTGCCACATTTTAAATGTTTTGCGATCCGACTCCGACTTGTGCATCGCATACCAATGGAGAGGGTGTGTGTGTTAATTGGTCCCACTGGAGGCCTTGCACCCCTGTCCATCACTACACCACATGCAATTGCCTTTATTGATACAGCTCACATGCGTTGCAATGACAAACTTTTGTGAAAATTTTAGTGTGTTTCTTGTGTGTTGAAGGGGGTCATTCCATTCCAGTTAAAGTAATGATATAGCAGCTGTGTGCACAGATTTATATTTACTGTGTGCATACAAAACAAAGTTATATGCTACACATCACATATCCAGCAGATATTTGTGTGCAAACCACTTTAAAGGGCATGTCCACACCTTTTTAAAACTTTTGATATGTGGTAGGGTATGCTCCCCCAGCACCAACCGCATTAATATTATTGTTAGAAAGTGCCCCGATCCTTACCTACCTTCCCTCTTTCATCCGCCGCACTGTTCCGGCCCTCTGCTTGCATGGAATTGCAAGCAGGAGGTGGGACCGGCAGCCGCGTCCGTGATTGGCTGAGAGGCAGCCATTCACGGTCGCGGCTCCCATGAGTTCTGAACAGTGGAGGAGAGAGGGAAGGTAAGTTAAGATTGAGGGACTTTTTTGCAATAATATTAATGCGGTTGGGGCTGGGGGAGCATGCCCTACCACATACACAAAGGTTTTAACATTAGGGGGAGGGAGAGAAAAACAGGAGGGGGGGGGGGGCTGCACTGAGCATGCCTCAAACCTTGACGAGGTTGAGACAGACTCAGGCACAGCATGAGTCACACACTGCTTCTACAGAGCAGTTTCCTGGCGTTTGGAGGTTCACAGCAGGGGAACCATTTTGAGCACAAATGTAAGGTAAGGCTTGTTTTAAACTTCTTTAGATGTCCAGTAAGGGGTTAAATTTTAGTTTTGGGGGTGGACATGCCCTTTAACCTGTGTTTGCAGGCCTGCAGATATATGTACGAGGTAACAGATTCCAGTGCTCGTTCTTTTACCTTTCATTATACAGTAACATATTTAACAGTTTATTGCTTAAAGGTGAACTATTCCTTTAATGTAATGATTGAAGCCCGGGAGGTGAAGTAGCTTTGTCTTACCTTCTGTTCTTCAATTATTCAAGCAGGAGCCAGGGACGAAGGTAAATTTACCTTTCGCACAATCTACCACTGCAGAGCATGGCCCCACTAAATCTTGCACTCGGTTGTGTGTGCGATTCTTGTGTTTTTCATTTGCACTTACGTTTTACGAATGCGATTTTGCCCTTTACTGACCTAAAGATTCATCGGTAGTTTCATAGTGAGAATATACCCATCTGAAGTAAACATTTGGGGTCCTGCATTTTTCAGCGATAGCCTTTAATTTCCCAAGATTCTCAATTACTTAGGGACAGGCCCCACTACTGTGCTTTTAAGCATGTTCCAATCCAACGCAAAAGTAGAGTGGGCCTATGGAGGTGGCCACATCACCTCCATTGATGTCCTCTGCACAATTGCGTCTGTTGCAGTATGGCCTCAGCCAATGATTTTCAGTCCTTTACATATATTTGCAACTTTTCTAATGCATGTTGCAGGCTGTATTGGTTTTAATCAAATTTAAAAAATAGAGATAGACCCCAAAAGATCCCACTATAGCACTCTAAATCCTTTGTAACCCAGTCGTAGGATATATACAGTCTTGGATCCCCTAACAATCTATCAACCACCATGTAGGTAACAAATGCAAATTGTAATATAAAACCAACACCTTTATTGAAAACACATTTTGTTAAAATAATTGAAAAATATTCTAAAAACAATTCAGGCGTCCCCAAAAGCAGCAGCCAAAAAATTCAATAATAGACCCGGTATCATAAATAAGGAGATTGTCCCAGTATAATCTTGTATAAGTAATCAGTATAATAATTGTGGTAAGTCACAATTAATGTGAGAGGTCCGACATGGGAGATATCCGGCTGTGTACCAAAGTTATAATCCAAATAACATTACTCCAGTGACCACACATAACAAACTGTCCTTTTTGGGACTTACTGACAGGCACTGGGTACTCGGGCCACATCTACCATGAAGCAGAGTGAGACATTTGTCTTAGACGGCACCCCTGCACTGAAGAAGAAAGGCGGCAGAGAGGCAGATATAAAATATTTTTTTTCTTGACCAGTCAAGGAAAAAAAAAATTCCCCTAGTAACAGAAATTATGTTGTTAAAATCCTTTTTATGGTTATTTTAGTTTTAGTAAGTTTGTTAGACTAGTTAGGGCCCTGCTGAAAAAGTCTACCTTGACGTGGGTGCAGGCTTACAAATCTTTGGCTAAATTCTTTTATACTACAGAAAGTATGGCATTTCTAATGTATAGTAATAGTTGAACCAACATGTATAGCAGAGGTTATAAAATAAGTTATTTTGATTTGATTAACAAAAACCTGAAAGGAGCAATATGGTAGTGGCACCACAAGCGGTTTGAGAATGTATAGATGTGTAGATGCAATATCTGTTTCTAGTAATTTACATTATTGCTAATGGACTGTCTGAGGAACTGTTTAAATACCTATGTGATAGGAAGATATTGTAAAACTTTAGCCACACACATCTACACGCATTTTAAAGTGGTGGCACCGCGTGAAATGGCAGCAATAAAAAGGTTTGGCTCAGGCAGCAAAATCCCTAGAAGTGGCCCTGTGGGTACTGATAACAAGGATAGAGGTTACTCATGGACCGGCCTCGTCTCTTATATCCTCACTCCCCCAGTATGCACGCTACAGTCCTATTCACTGCCATCTCTTTACCCGATTCCAATCTCACGGTGCACCCGATACTCCACTCCGGTGTCCATAAACATAAGGCACTCTAATTTGACCCTGAGGAAGCCTCGTGATTGAGCAAAATGCGCGTCGGTCAGCTGACCCGGCGTCTGTGTAGGAGAAGTCCCTTGTAAGGTCCGCTGCATAGCAGGAGGTGGGAACTGGCAAATTAAAGTGCCTTATGTTTATGGACACTGGAGTGGAGGATTGGGTGCACCGCGCGATTGGACTCAGGTGAAGAGACGGCAGTGAACGGGACTGTAGTGTGCATACTGGGGGAGTGAGGATCTAAGAGACGGGACCGGTCCATGAGTAACCTCTATCCTTGTTATCAGTACCCAGTGTCTTTCAGTAAGTCCCGCACAGGACAGTTTGTTATGCGTGGGCACCGGAGTAATCTGTTATTTGGATCATAACTTTGGTACACAGCCGGATTTCTCCCATTGTGATTTACCAGCTGAATGAGATTATACTGGGGCAATTTCCTTATTTCTGATACCGGCTCTATTATTGGATTTTTTGGTTGCTGCTTTCGGGGACGCCCACATTGTTTTTAGAATATATTTCAATTATTTTAACAATATGTGTTTTCAATAAAAGGTATTGGTTTTATATTACAATTTGCATTTGTTACCTACATGGTGGTTAATAGATTGTTAGGGGATCCAAGACTGTATATATCCTACAATTGGGTTACAAGGAATTTAGAGTGCTATAGTGGGATCTTTTGGGGTCTATCCCTATTTATTAGATTGGATACATGGATTTTGTTCCCTAGCACCCCCTAATAGGGGTCCCATACCCAGGTTATGCATTAGGGAGAGCACCTCCAGTTTCTAAGATGTATTGGTTTTAATGCAAGTCATTAAGTTTTACTTGATAAATTAAATACACCTGAAAGGGAGCTGCACAGATTCTAGCTTGTATTTTTAAAATACTTTAAGGGGAATATATATATTGTAGAATGTTACTTATTTCAACAAATCACTGGTGGTGGCTCATTTGGTCAGCTATAAAGGTATTTTTGAATGTATAAGCTACAGTCATAATTACCCTGGTTGAAGAACACCAACCAGTATCCTCTAGGCTGGGGCCACACTATCAATGGACAGGAAGGGCTAGGCCACACTGCTGCGATTTTTCTGCATTTTTAATCACAAGCGTTTTCCTATACCTAATGAAGAAAACGCATGCGCAAACGAAATGAAATTGCATGCGATTCCATGTGCGGTTGCGCTGCAGTGTGGCCATACCCTAATGCATTCACAACACAGCATGTTTTATGTGCACTACCATGCAGTTGCATTGTAATTAATCTGTTCTCAGAACACATTCCATTTGCACAAAAATGGTGTTCACATGCACATTGAAAGCTGATTGCAGCACATCGCAATGACCACTCATTGCAATGCACTAACATGCGATCACAAACAAACGAATAGCAAAACACAGTTGGAAGCAATAAAGAATCGTTTCAGTGTGGCCTAGTCCTTACTGAACAAAGTTATATTAAAAAAAATTATATATATACTGCATAATTTAGGGCAGCAATGACTATCACAACAACTCATGGTTAAATTACACTCCTTAGCAGACATATTTATTGCTGCCCTGATGCTAATTTAGCCATCACTCGGTCCAGTACAAGATCCTGGGAGGTGTAGTTTAACCATCAACAAGGAGAATAAATTAAAAAAAAAAAGTCAATGCCGGTGGCCCATTGCATGCGCAGCAATCAGTTTTCAGAACGAATGCTATCAGATTTTTTTGTGAATCTCGTTCACTCTGATTGCACAACTTTGTGCAGATCGTAGCACAAGTGGTTGGTGACGTGGGTGAAACATGCACGCTTTTCCCACCCGCCGTAGTGTGGCCTCAGCCTAAACAAGTAATTAAATGGGTCTTCTGAACAAATTGCAACAGAGAACTTTAAATTTAAGAGGCAAATAATAAACTGGTTGCAAAAGGAGTCGCACAAAGAAACAGATTTCTGAATACCCTTCAACATTCCTTATTCCATTCCAATAAGGTACACTGATGAGAAATGCATTGCACAGAGCTGTGCCAAGATTAAAGGACAATTATACTCACCTCCCCCTCGCTCTTCTTACTTCCCTTAGTAAGTACCCAGGATGAGGACCTAAAACACTAGCAGGGAGATTCAATAAAAGTTCTTATTGTTAAAAATGGCGCTAATTTTGCACCAACCAACCAGATCTTATTTAGTATCTGAAAGCTAACATCTGATTGGTTGGAGCAAAATTAGCACCATTTTTAACGGTAATAACTTTTATTGAATAACCCTTTAGGTCCTCACCCCTGGGTATATGTCAATGCCAGTGGGAAGTAACACACCCGAGCGCCAAGAAAGACTTTAAGTAAGTATATCCGCAGTTAAAGGAATAGTTCACCTACCGGATTGAAGAGCTATTTCATACCTTCCTTTCTTCAATCAATGCCTGTGGAGCCAGGAACGAAGATAGAAGAAACTTACCTTTCATGTGATCCACTGCTGTCACACAGGTCCTGAATGCTTCCTGGTTCCGATTAGCTATAGCGTGCATGTGCAGACCAGCTGTAGAATATGTTTAGCAAACAACCCACTTATGAGGCAGCTATGTGGTTGCCTTAACATTGTGGGAACCTTAGAGGACAAGTCTCCTAATACTAGTTTTGGTTATTAATGAACCCTGATGTTTTTTTAAGCGATCACCCATCTACTGTAACATACTGGAAATGTTTAATGTTGAGGTTTATCTTTAGACTTATAACACTAACTAGATATGGGTGAAACTGCTAAAATCCAATCTGCCTGTGGTTTCGTGGATTTTCGAAAAAGTTCCAAAAATTCACAAAAAACCCATTAAAGAAAATGTTCATCGATGCTGCCGGAACCGCTTCTCCCGATCTTACATTCGACCGACATGCGATCACAAAATCCCATTCATTTTGCGATCGCATGTCGGTCGAATGTAAGATCGGGAGAAACGGTTCCGGCAGGATCGAAGGAACATCACGTGAGTGCTTGGTTGGGTAAGTAAAATATTATAGATGTATGGGCACCTTAAGTATACTAATCAGAATGGGTTACAATCAGATTCTTTCAGAAATAATCTGATTGTCTGTTCCCCAGACCATTTCTCAGGTCCCAGGGCCATTTACAGTAAGTTGCTGTATAATTTTTACCAAATTTTTGAAAGTTCCTTAAATTTGAATTTTCCAGAATTTTCTAAACGTCTCTGCAGTTCGAAAAAAAATTAGGAAAGCCGATATCCAGGAAAATCTGCGATTTGTGGATATCGTAAATCTGCTGTGGATGCAGGTTCAGATCCGCGAACCGGCCATCTCTATTATTTATAATTTGTTTCCTACCCAGCTCTTTCCCCACAAATATACAACTTTATGAAGTCCGTTAAATACCCCACTTCCACATTTTGCTTAATTAGAAGGGGAAAGCAGATATTAACCGACTAGACCAGTGTTTCTTCACCAGGGTTCCCTGAATACTGTGGGTTCACAAAAAATTGTGAACCCCCATATAGTGCATGGGAGCTATAGTTTAGTTAAAGCCAGAAATATTCTGGAACTGTTAGAAGAGCCAGTGGTGGGTCTTGCTCACGGGTAAGTTGAAATGCTTTGTTCTTGGCTCCTGTTCATTTAATTGAACAGGAGGTAAGACATTACCTCCCGTTCCTCAATTAATAAATAAACAGAATTGTTCACTTTGAGTAAACTATTGCTTTAAATATTCTAACAATAAATAACATCTTTCCTTTAATTTTAAATGTGAATGGAAATGTTGAGGAATCAATTTAGAACGCATTCTTAAAAATAAAGCTTGGTGAAGGGGTGGTAGAATGTAGATAAGACCCAATACAAAATGACAAAACAATCCAATATGTAAATTTTAAACAGTGGTTCGGAAACAGATTCCAAATTAAGAGAGGTAAGTTTACTTTTTCCCTCTCTGATTTTTTTTTCTCCTTTTTTTTCCCCCAATTGTGAACCACTGAACCATGTCTCTTTATTGCAAAGTGAACATGCTCTTAGAAATTTAGCTTGAAAATCAATAAAACAAAACATTACATAGGATGATTTTAAATGTATAAACAGTTAGAAATTTAACAATATTGCCTATCATACTATGACACAAGTTCACCATATTGTAAAAACTATAATACAAGTATTCTGTACATCAGGAGACCAAAACCCTATTAACATGATTCTTTACGAAATCTTCATGCTTTAGTTCAGGTGGTTTGTTGAAAGATCTAATGTGTGTACAGTTTGATTAAAAAAAAAACCCCACACAACTGAATAAATAAAATGTAAGTTTTTTTTTATCTGTAGACATTAAATCATGTGTAAAATACACTCTACCATGGGAGAATCAGATTATAATTTGGTGTCAATATTATGGCCTAGGTTTTCGGCATTTTATCTTATCTCGCTAATACATCTTATAGATGTATACACTTTTCATGTCTATGAAGCAGCCATCACTTATCACCACTCAACAATGTCCAAAATAACTTTTACCTTTACTTTCACGGAGAAATGGTTTGCAAAAATATATCTAAAGGCTTATCTCTGTCTTAAACAGTGGCTGCCCCTGAAATAGGGTTTTATCTAACCAATGAGCAGTCGCTACAGTTGAAATACTAAAGAAGGGAACACACAGTACTAATCTTTCAAAGATAAGTCAAGTTTGAAAGATGTGGCTACAGTGTACCTACATAAAGTATAGGGAGATGGCTCGTGATTGCCATTCACCTAATGATCGTGGCCAACTCCCCACACTTTAGTCAATTATTCATACTTAACTACCCTTTTGATTGTTACGGATGTAACACATTACCAAAAAAGGGCCAATTTTGTTGGTACGGATGGGATAGGCCCTTTATCGCTAATGTGTGTCCCTGGCTTAAGCATGACCTTCTTTCTGCAGAAGAGGGTTTATTTAATAACACTAATAAACAATAGTGCATTTTACATAAGGCACTCCATAGGTATCCAGTTTAACAGACTGCAATTACAAAACATATCACAAGAAATCTTTACTTAAATGGACCAGTGTCTACAGGATGGGCTCCCTTTTAATGCATAAGTGCCATTAATATTTAATAATATGGTTTATCCTAAAATGGGGCTTTATCATATACGCTGGTGGATATAGATCCATTTCTTTTTCAAAATGGCAGAGGTTTGGGAACATATTATTGTATAGTGTACATTTGCATTAAAACTGCAAATAAAAAAAAATTACCTGTCTAGTGGGTTCACAGATTTTCATACACTAAAACAAATCCTCCAAGTTTCTATTGTTTGTGGACAGTAATGTATGAAGTAAAAGAATTATATTTTTTGGAAAATGGAATGCCATTTTGTTCATCATTTCAGTTGTTGAAAGAAATTCCTGCTTCCAGCAAAATAAATGTACCGTATTTACTCGAGTATAAGCCGAGGCACCCATTTTTGACTAAAAAATTAGAAAAGATGATTGACCCGAGTATAAGCCGAGGGTATACAGTAACCCTAATACCTTTCCACTGTAGATGTTTGGAAACTACAACTCCCAGGCTGGTTGCTGGGAGTTGTAGTTTCCAACCACCTATAGTAGAAAGGTATTGGGGGTTACTGTAGGCATACTGTCCCCACCCTAATACCTTTCCACTGTGATGTTTGGAAACTACAACTCCCAGCATGCTTGGTTGCTGGGAGTTGCAGTTTCCAACCACCTATAGTAAAAAGGTAATGTGGGTGTCTGCATGGCATACTGTCCCCCCAGCCCTCCCCCCAGCTCACTTACCCGTACCTGGTCTTCAGTCTTCCTCTCTCTGCAATCCAGAGGCAGCCGCGAGTCCGGCCGGCAGTTCCCATTACTGCTTCGCCAGCGTGACTCGCGGCTGCCTCTGGATTGCAGGTAAGTTCCTTGTGACTCGAGTATAAGCCGAGTCAAGGTTTTTAGGTTAATTTTTAAACCTAAAAACCTCGGCTTATACTCGAGTATATACGGTATACTGGATTATATATGCATATGTGGCCTGCAACCTACTTCAAGCAACATTTTTTGTTCTTCTATCACTGGTTTACTGCATTTAAAATAATGAAAAATAATTAGTTGAAGTATATGATGGGACAGAGGATATATAACATTCTGTAATTGTTAAAATATCCATACAAAAGGAAAATAAAGGGGAGGAAACTGAATCATTGCTATGTATATGTAAAATTCTGATTCTGCTCTGGTTTACATACCCTCTGTTAGTATTAACAGTAATATCTACAACCCCCATCCCGAAACTTGTTACAAAAATAAAAATGTGGGGCATCTAATAAGTGGCAGTCTCAGCACACAGAAAGATGATAATTATGTACAAATGTATGAAACATTTCTTTGTAAAACATTTGTACTTAACATTTCTATTATTTTTCATTTCTCAGGTGAAATGTATTAACAGAGCACTTCAATGCATCTTTTTTTACTGTAGAAACTGAATGAACACATTTTGGGTTAGATAACATGGGCAGATTTGAATGCTGGAATGAAAACTATTTCCCTAATTCAGGTGATTTAAAATGGAAGGCTTGTTTTCCCAATGGAAGCTAGCATATTAATTAACCATGTATCCACACTTCAAAACAGAGAATATTCCCTTAACCTATTCCTGTCCCATTATTTTTAAGTGGTCATTGTGACAGACAAATTTATGCTGTGGCTGTGTTGTTTAATCCAAATTAACCAAGACATTCCTACAGTACCTGTAAAGTTTCACCCTTTGATTTCCAGAGCATTGTTCTCTCTGTCCTCACCAGCATTAGGCTTTAGCAATAGCAATAGTTACAGAGCATTGTGAGAGAGACCAGGAAGCTTTCAGTTAACTGAAAATTCAGTTATTTTGACGAACAATTTTACGGATAGGCAGTCTAGTGGCGATTGCTATTTTCAACAGGCAAACTCAAAAACAATCAAGAAATTAAAACTTTGAATACATTTCATGAAAGTAATTTGCTTAGTCTATTCCAGTAATGAAAAACCTATGTGAACGGTAAAGAGGTACCTTTAACGTAACACAACGATTCAATAAAAACATACACAATACAAACATACACAAGTATCATGCATGCTTGAATGAATATGAATTAAGACTGAATTATGAGAATTACAAACTCTATTACCCGTGTACTGTTTTGGTGTAAAGCAATACATACAAAAGGCAGTTAGAGACTGATGATGAATACCGGTAGTTCCAAACAGAAAAATTAAATTAACAAATGATATACAAGGATTTAAGGATGATTTCAATCCCTTATTTGAAGACTTGCTAACATAATGCACCTTTAACATTTACTGAAAACTCCAAACATTCTTCACAAGAAGAAAATCGAAAGATTACCGTTTAACAGAATAAAATAAAAGTGCAAAAACCAAATGTCCACCACTAAATAAAATAAAAACCTGAACAGTTATTTTGACACACTGGATCATCCACTGCATGGAGGTCAGTACCAAGATGCCTATTGGGGGCTAAATATTAAGACATATTTATCTGTGTTTACCTAATTTTGTCTCCTTTGTTTTAGTTTGTATTTTTTTTTTTTTTAACCAAAATTCTTATGTATTTTAAAGACAATCAAAAAAATATTCTTTCTACATTCTTAACCATGTTAAAAAAAAAAAAAAAAAAAAAGAAAAAAAAAAGGAAAGTCTCTTGCCTTTGGCGATCATAGAAAAGTGTCACAATCAATATAATACGGTTTAAACAATCAAGCTATTTACTTCAGTTGTAGTGGGGGCCAAATGCAGTAAACTAACAAAACAAACATTTTGGCTCATTTGGGACCCTCCTTGGTTTTCATTCCGTTTCCTTTCTTGCTGTGGTAAAAGGGTTTGTCAAATATTTCTTAAAAATCTAAATTACTATATATATATACAAATTCTTATTCTGTCTTTCATCTTCTCCAAGAGCGAGATTCGTCTTCGTCTTCATCCTCATCTTCATCATCATGAAGAAATGGATCTGATGTCTCTGCTTCCTAAAGAGAAAATTATATCAAAAAGGTAAATTCAAACATGCTGAAAATTCCCACAAAGAGGGAAACCCATAATGCACTTTACCATTAAATATTTACAGGGTACCTTCTAGGTGTCCAGTCCCTTTTACTAGTGAGAACTCTGCCTGAAAAGGCTGTTTTCACACAGTGAAAGAGAAGGGCTGTAGATTCCCTTACCTTCTCTGTCAGGAATTCACACAGCAGAGAGGAGGAGGAACTTCCTGTCTCCCTCACACACTGACTAACTTTCTGGTCAGTCATTTCTGTATATATTGGGCTGTGGAGCACGTAGAGAGGTGGTTGATGGCTCGTTTTAAAGGTAGGAAACTGGCCTTTCATTTAAACTCAACTTGTTTGGAGACCACAGTTCCCCTTTAAAGCTTTGTTCACGCTTTGGATAAATCTCATTTGGAGATGATCGCTCCAAAAAGGATTTGTCCAACGATGCCTATGCAAACAGGCTGCTTTTCTGGGGAGAGTGATCTGGAGACATTCTGCAGCAGAGGAGAACAATGCCTGCTCCCCTAATGTTAAATGATCTGGCAGGATGGATTGTCAACAATGTCGGCAGAACGTGTACAGAGCTTTACTTGCCTCTCCAAAGGTGTATATGTCTGTGTAAAATATGTCAGTTTTCACTAAAGCACTTCTGCTGTTACCTTCCTTTAGCAGAGGAAGATATATAGTTGTTAAATGGACAATGCCCGTTTTTTTTTCTGGATGAGGCTTGCCAATTATTTCTGTCCCTACAATAGATTGGTTGTGAAATAACAAAAACTATTTTTTTAATAAAGGTTTTGCTTTGGTAAGAATTTGCTTAGAAAAGCAAACAATGCCTTATTTTAATCTGTCATTTATGAGCTATAAAAGGGGATATTGTACTCGCCGTAAAATACCTTTCTTCAAAGCAACCAGGGGAGCCCAGGTCGCACGGATGTTAAGTAAGCCACCTTCAGAAGTGGACACTTGGTAATAAAAGAAAGGGTCCGGTGCTCTTCCCCCCTTACCCATATACACGTTCACCGGGCGCCCCCTTCAGTTTGTCCCAAAGAGGGAGCAAAGGTGTTGGAAAATAGTTACAATAAAAAAAAAAAACATTAGAACAAAGGCAATGAGCCACACAGTAGAATAGAAAACACAGAAGAAAGGTTGTGTTGTGCTTGGGTTCCCCTGATGACTGACTTCAGAGAAAGGTATTTTATGGCGAGTACCAAATTCCCTTTTCTCCATCAGGGGGACCCAGGTCATAAAGGAGACATCCCAATGATCAGTAAGGGAGAGAAGCGTAACCTACACCTCCGCTACCTGTAATACAGAGCAACCAAGGGCCACACACATGTAATTTGTAAAATTTCAGGAAAGTATTGATAGTGGACAAAGTTGTCTCCCGACAAATCTGGTCCACCAATGCTCCCTTGCGAGATGTCCATAAAGCACACAAACACTCGAAGAACCAGCGACAGACCCCAAGGCTGAACCGAGGAGTGCCAAGGGGGATGCAAATGAGCCACCCCTTGAAGGTAAGTATGGATGTCTCATTTTTGCGTTATATGCCTATGAAAGAAAGTTGACAGGGCCAATACCTGTACCTTCAAGGCACTTAAGCATAAGCCCTTTTCTACACCGACTGTAAGAAATGGAGAAGCCGAGAAAAGAAATATCTGGAAAACAATGAGAACCATGTAGAACCCCATGAGATGTATCTGTACCAAATCCTGATCCTAGAAGACTATGGTTTTCTAGCAGCTATAATTGTTGAGATTACTACAGTTGGGATGCCTCTCCTTTATGAGAAAGCAAATTCAATCTCCACGCCTTTAAACAGATGCGCTAAAGGGACAGCCCTCGGACAGAAGGTCTGGACTAAAAGGATGCTGTAAGAGGATCCCCACAGACATGCTGAGGAGGTCTAAAAACTACAAGCAGCGAGGCCACAGAGGAACCACAAAGACACCTTCCATCTTCATTTTTTTTTATAAGCATCCTTGGAATCATGGCTATAGGTGGCAATTTGTACACCAGACATTACCAGTACACCAGTAGTGCCCGTGGACGCCTTCATTTTGAGCTAAACACTAGAACTTTGCGATTGTTCTGGATCGCTACAGCATCTAAAGTAAATCTGGTCTTCCCCAGATCTGGACAATTTCCTCAAAGACCTCTGTGTGTAAAGCCCATTCTTCGATGTCTGGATAGTGGTAACTTAGAAAGTGTGCCTTCCCGTTTAGAAGCCCTGGAATATAGATGGCTGAGAGGGACGGCAAATATTGTTTTGCCAAGGCGGGAACTGTAAACCATCATCATAGCAATTATGCTCCGATTGCCTTTCTTGTGATTTAGATACATCACCCCCGTGGCATTGTCTAATTGGAATACTTTCCGGTAAAAAAAGGTTATCAAATGGGATAAGACAGAAAGCATGAAGCATTTCATTTTGGACTACTAAATAAGGGTTTAGAAAGATCCGACGGAGCTTCTGGGTGTTTAATACTTAGAACCTGTAAAACCTCCTTAATCAGGAAGTAACAAATTGTTTTGAAATAACCTAGCCCAGGCTGATTTAGGTCCCTGAGGAACAGAGGATACCACAGAACCCACAATAGGATTTTTAATAGAAACAATGGATCCCCAAAGATTGTTTGGCCATTTGGGTTTTGGGAGCCAGACTAGAAATTGTCTCTTAGAGGGATATGCTGCAGGAATCACACAGTGCAACAGAATGGGCAGTTAGAAATTTGTAATGACAAACATTGCCTATATAAACATTGATTGAAGGCCCTTTATACAGCCTTAGAGAGGGATGGAGGCATCTCCTTAGAAGAAATACAGGAAAAACAGAGGAGATAAACTTTTTTTTTTTTTATAAAGGGACACTAAACCACCATATAAATGTACTTTGCATATGTGTCTATTATTCACAGGGCTGTAAATAATAGACTGCCCGTGTTACACAGTTAAACTTACCTACCTGTGCTTCACTTGCGGCATCTCTTCAGATGATCATCGTGCTGTCCCCATCACGTTCCTATCTTTAGGAACACAGGGTTGATAGGAGCTGTTGAGTTTATCTGTGTAACCCACGCATTCTATTATTCACAAGGAGGGGAGGTGGGAATAAGCGATCCCACCTCCCTGTGAATAATAGATGCATTTGCCATTTGCACATAGATGCAAACTACATTAAGCCCTAAGGCCAGCAAATTTTTTTTGGGGGGGAAAAACTCCACAGCATTAGTAGAGACTCGCTTTCATGCTGGAGCACTGAAAGTTGCAGATAAAAGACCCGAACGTGAAGTGATGTAACCAAACCCTCAAGCGGACACTGAAGGAGGCTTTCAGTGTACAGGTATATGGGGAAGTAGCACCCCTTTCTTTTATTACCAAGTGTCCACTCCTGGAGGTAGCTCACTGGGGTAGCCCCCTGCGTGACACAGATAAGGCTGAAGAAGAAAACAGGATATAGTCACCCATATTTACCCTGAGCCACAGTGCAACCTTTATTGCAAAAGACACCCATGCAGCCACCACAAGCTATTCAATAGTGGTTGAGCAGTTTTTTTAGTGTCTTTTTAACACCAGGTAAAAGGTCAAGGCTGGGTTAAATCCCTTTGGGAATATCCAAAGCTGCTCTTGTAAAGGATGAGCTGTGTCTATGGGTAAATTTTCCTGAATGTCCTTTAGACCATAGTCCTTCTTAAAGTTCAAGTTCAGGAAGTAGAGGGAGTGCCAGCCACAAAGCTAAGACGGGGGCCGGGTCAGAATAGTCCTTTTAAAGGCATCTTTGACAGTTCTTACTAATGTGAAAATGGGGTTTGGGGGGTGCTCTACCACAATATAAAGAGTTTTTTATGCTGGACATGCCCGTTAAATGTTATTTTATTTGGAAAAAAGTACCTCCTCCTTAGACTCTTCCTCTTCAGTCTCTGTGTTTATTGAAGGAGTTTTCGGTTTATGCCAGGATATTTGTAACTTTCGGCCTTTAAATTTTGAGCCTTGGTTAGCAGCCTAAATGGAAGAGAAAAAGAAAGAAAAAATTATATTCTCATTTTTCCTTTAGGAGTCTGGGCAAAAACTGCGTCTTTACTTACTACACCCTACATATAATAAACTAGGGGAATCTGCATAGCAATTACAGACTTAATTATTAAAGTAACTCATTTTAAAAAGGAAAATATCCCTTCAGACGGGATCGCCAGAAGGTGAGAAACCACCAGTGCTACAGGGTTTAGATAAAGGAGACCTTCATCTACAAACGAACATCTAATCTACCTAATATCTATCTAAACTAGTGTATGGACCCCATTACTCTGTTCTTTGAACCACGCTGTTCTCCTTGTACACTATTTTCTGGGGATATATCACAAGCTCATTAGGTTACCTTTCAAACAAGCCTAGGATGAGGTCTCTAGCTTCTCTGAGTCTTAAGTTATAGGCTTTAATAGTTAGATTAAGGCAGTCAGGATAAACAAGGAAGTGTGCGAGTCACATTAAGTGTTGTTTAAGAAGCCCCACCTCCCAAAAAACAAATCTTGTCTGAAGCGATTTAAAGACCTGCAACCATTCTGTCCATTCCTCTACCTTGTTTTTTTCTCAGGCTTGTGGCTTGACGATCGTTAAAGGACAACTCCACCCTCATAAGAACTTCTTTTAGAAAGAATGGCCTCTTTAAAATATGTTGATATACTGTATCCTAGTTTGTTCTATGAATTCATTACTATATGCTTGCTATGCTTCTGGATGCCTCATGGAAACTGAGCAATTAAGAAACCTGTACTGAGCCCGGGCATGCTCAGAAGAGGCAGACAGGTGAATAAGATTCAGTCATTCGCTGTGATGTCAACTGTCAAATCCATAACTGACAGTTGCTAACTGGAAGAACCAGGAAGCAGAAACAGGGGAAACAGGACATTGTGCAGGATTTCAGGTTAGACTTTTATATTTCAGATCTCAAACTATTACTGTTAAGGGTTTTGGGAGGGGGGGGGTTATTTACCTGTATGTAAGTTTTCATTTTGGGGCTGGACTTGCCCTTTAAACATGATTAAGAAGTTTTGAGGTGGGACTTATGTTACGGCAGTTGAAAACAACTGGGCATGCTCGGTACCTGTGGCGGCGGAGCAATGGTGCTGGTCAGGTGCTAGCTGGAAACACTACCCTTTATACTGCTGTAGCTTTGGACAGACTGCAGCTAGAAGCATGATCCATGATTTATTTTAAAGGTATAAATACACTTGTATGGAAACTGCAGTTACCCTTTAAGTATCATTTATATGCAGTTGATAACTCCTGAAATCCAATTACATATCCAACTGTCCCATTCCTCATGGATGTCACATCACTGCCCTAACTTGAATCTTACTAGAAACGAACAAGCCATTTTCCCATTTAAATCTTGTCTTACCCCACTTTTTTCAAGGTCTATTGTTAATTTCCCCATTTTTCCTAGTCAGCAGGCCTCATTGCTTAGGGGTAACAGACCCTATTTTTCTATGCCTAATAACAATGCAGCTTATGATGGCATAGACTAATCAATATCATGGTCTGATCACGGCCAATCCTCCTGCCCATCCCAATAACAAAAATGTCATTGGTGGACAGACACCATGCCTGCCTGGATCAATAATCCTTTGATACCGGGTATCGCCTCATCCTATCAGGCCTGCACTTTTGTAACCTTTTTACTTATTGTATTGGTTGTCCTGCTTCCCATGTTTTTCCCCTTTAATCAATACTAAACTCTGCTGCACGCATGGTTTCTATTTCTACTAAATAGAAAACTTAAAATCTCTCTTCTATCAGACAGCTACCTAGCTTTCCATTAAACAATGTATTGTTTCGCATTTAACCTTCTCTTAACCTTTAAATCCCTTCACTTTGGCAGGGACCTCTTTCCACAAACACTTGTACATATATACATATATATATATATATATATAATTATGTATTTATATTTCTTGACTCCCTTGTGTGACTTTCTGTATATTAATATTGTATACAAACTACACATATGTATAAAGTATGCATATTTAGGGATAACAAAAGCAAGAGTTCCATTAAATCGCTAATTAACTTTGAACCTTGTTACAAACCAAAATAGAGCAGCAACAGCTTAGCTTGTATTCCTGGTTATTAAAACAAAGATGCCATTAGGTTTTTGATACTGATCTCGGGGTTTAATGTATTTTCAAAAGCTTGTTGGTTAAAGTGGCCTATCTGGTAAATAAACCTTTTAAGTGGTCTAAAAAAAAAAAAAAAAAAAGGGTCCGGTGCCCCTTCCTCCTTCCCTATGTGCATCAAAAGCCTCTGTCAGTTTTGTTCCCAAGTGGAAGTGAAAGGAGTTGTAACGTACATCACACCAAAAAAGGCAAGTAGCCAAACAGTAGGAAAAAAAACTATAGAAATTTCCAAACTGGGTCCCCCTGATTGCTTTGGAGAAAGGTATTTTATGGCGAGTACAAAATTCCCTTTCCTTCTTCAGCCAGTCAGGGGATCAATAAGGGAGGGAAGCAAAAAAATCTACACCTCCGCTACTTGTAAAACAGATCTCACAAAAGTAGCCTCAGAAAAAGCCACAACATGGAGTTTGTAAAATATTATGAAAGTATTAATGCAAAAACGAAAAACTCCTGGGCACTCTGGATTATGAGCAAAAAATATTATTTATCAAATTTAAACGTTTCAGTCATTCACTGAGTACTACCATCAGCAGTATACTGATGAAGGTACTCAGTGAATGACTGAAACGTTGATTTTGCACAATAAATTTTTTTTGCTCATAATCCAGAGTGCCCAGGAGTTTTTCGTTTTTGTATGGATTTACTACAATTTACCTGGAGGCATCTGGCAGGAAATATAAGGAAGAGTGCAGATGGGCATACATATTACTTTGAAAGTATTAATGGAAATCTCATAGCATTGGAGAATTACAGAACATATCCACTGTGCCAGGGTCTGCGGCCCCCCAAGCACAAACCGCCTGAGAAGAATGAAATACATGGGTCCGAGACAGATCGGCTTTGAGAACACAGATGACAACTAGAAAAATTGAAGTCTGTGTTCTTTAGCAGAGGATGGGTGAGAATACAAAGGGGAGCCACAATGTTCTGATTAAGGTGAAAAGAAGAGACCACCTTAGGTAGAAAAGATGGATGCGGGTGGAGAATCACCCTGCCAGCTCAGATGACCTGTGAATGGAAGAAATGGCCAGTAGGAATAACGTCTTCCAAGAAAGGCAAGCCAGAGATACTGACTTAAGGGTCTCGAAAGGCGCAGACTGCAGAGCTCCGAAAATCAAGGAGGACGCAAATGGGTCACCCCCTGTAAGAAAGATCTAGATGCCAATGAAAAAAAGATGAACAGGGCTGAGGGATAGCCCTTTATCCAGACCAGACTGAAGGAAATGGAGCAGCCTAGAAAGCACAAACCGCTTAGAGGGAAAACCTCTGAAGTTTCCAGGAGATGTACCTCTGCCAAATTATGTGTTACATTTTAGCAGAGGAAAGCTTTCTGGGTTCCATCATTGTTGAAATGATTTAATAACTCAGATTCAAGAGCCACGCATTGAAGCTCCGGATGATGGCGAGGGCCCTGGAATAGAAGGTCTGGGTGCAGGGGCAGTTGAAAGGGGGGTTCCCCCGACATGCTGAGTAGGTCTGAGAACCATGAGTAGCACGGCAACATGGGTGCTACGCCATCTTTACCTTCTTTAGCATTCTGGGAATCATGGCTATTCAGGGGAAAGGCATAGACCAGGCAAAAATACGACTCATGCATCTATTAGCAGTGCCTGCGAATCCCGCGATTTGCAACACAAGGTCAATGATGTCAATGTAAGTTAGTCCCCACCTTTGAACCAACTCTTTGAAGACTTCCTGGTGTAGGAACCATTCTGTTTTTGAGGAGCTACAGCACATACAGTTTTAATTTGACAGGTTAGCCCTGCAGTATTCCTGTATTAAGGATAGTGCTGAAGCCAGGAGAAAGACTGGCTTCAGATCAGTTTTCTTTGGGCTGGTGATCCTCAAAGAAACAATATTAGGAGATAAGAAATACCAATCCCTATTCCAAGTACTTTTTAATTCTGTTTAAAAAAAAAAAAAAAAAAAAAAAAACTTTACACACACTATAATACGAAGGAGGCAGGCCTCCAGAAAAGCGATCCCCTTGTAGGGCAATTCTGAGGGAGTGAGGTAATCTTGCCTCCTGTAGCCTGAGCAAATATTTTATCCAATTCTGGTCCAAACAGTAATCCATCCAAGAAGGGGACGTTTATCAGGGCTTTCTTGGAAGCTGGATCGGCCACCCATGATTTTAGCCAGAGTGTTGTGCCTTGATGGTTACAGTTGAAGGGCGAGCTATCAACCTGCCTGACTCTAGAGCAGTGCCCCCCAAGTAGATCACCGCATCTGTATCCAACTTCGCTATTCTGTAAGGGTCTTCATGGCATTCCTGGTAAAGTTGATAAATGGATAGTACCCATCTATCCATTGCATTGGCTAACTAGGCTGAATCCGACCAGAGGAAGGGAGAAGCACCACCAGTAGCAGGAGCTGAAGAAAACAAGTGAGCTGGAAGCAATGGCAGTCAAGGCAGCACCTCACAGGAAGAAGGAGGAAGTCCTGCCCCCGGTGGCCTATCAGAAAGGCACTCTGCAACACAGGAAAACAGACTCAGTGGCTGGTTTCCTAAAAGCAGAGGGGGTTCTGTGTACGGTAACTTAACTTTTACATCCTATTTGAGGCCACAGAGGGGGATTTGCATACAGTGAAGGACTCGCTCTTTTGCCTGCTAAATGGTCGTTCCGGGACGAATCCCCTGTCCTCTTTTTTTATCCTCTAAAGGTGGCCATACATCTATGAGATATTACTTACCCGACCGAGGGCTCACGCAATGTTCCTTCAGTCCTGCCGGAACCGCTTTTCCCGATCTTACATTCGACCGACATGCGATCGCAAACTGAATGTGATTTTGCAATCGCATGTCGGTCAAATATACGATCGGGAGAAGCGGTTCCGGCCAGCATCCTCGCGTGAGCGCTCGGTCGGGCAAGTAATATCTCATAGATGTATGGCCACCTTAAGTGTCCAATCCTGGAGGTGGCTCATTTAACCCATGCATGTCCAGGGTCCCCCTGACTGGCTGAAGGAGAAATATAGTTTTCAAATCGAAAATGTGCTTATGGGCAGTATAGATGCCCTTTAAACATCAGATTATTTGTTCTTTTATAAAAGTGAAATATCAGATAAAAAAAGTTTAATAATTTTCAGATTGTGCCATGTATGTACAACACTGGTTTGATGTTTGAGCGTAAAGAAGAAAAAAAAAAACTCACATTCTCTGCTTCTTGTCTTGTTTTGAAAGTTAAATTAATACTTGGTGGAAATTCCTCCTCTTTTAAATCTTCCACATCACCAAATTTCTGTGGGGGGGAAAAAAATACTTTAGTAAAGTCTGTACCTTTATAGTGGCTACAGTGAAAACAAAAGTGCCAAAACAGAAATGCTACTATTTCTTTTGTTCAAGACAAGGCCACCCCCCACCCCATTTTGTAACTTCATTGATTCATGAGATTAAAGCTGCCCATACACATTCCAATGGTTGCATGATGATAGATCACAATCAAATCCCACTAAGAATAACCGATTAAATATCACTAAATTGCGCCATAGATCTTTAGTAGATTTGAGCTCGGAATCTACTCAAATTGTGTCTATGAAATGGATCGTATTTCATCAATCTTAAGATACCAGAGGAAAAAAAAAAAGTCGCCAGAGGATTTTAAAGAATTGACATGCTAAGGAACTAGAGAAGAAAAACCATATATGTATAAGTTAATTTATGAATAGACTCCCGTTCCCCAAGACACAGAGACTATATTTGTCAGTTGTGGGCTAAAAACATATAAATAATTAAAGCAACTGAATATATTATTATCTGGTACATGTGACCCACATAACACATCAAACTTTTTAATTAAACCAGGAGAAAATTCTACTTTATTATTAAAAACAATAATACCACTTGTCCTATACCTGTGGATGAATGTTTATGAATTCCCAGAGATTGGCATGCTATAGGAAATGGGGAGATTAGTCATCTGTCAGCCGAAATCTGTCAGGAAACAGTACCAGCTCCGCATAACATCTGATTCCAGATAAAACACTGTTTTATGTACCTCTGCCTTTTTATTTTAGTATTTTCTGAATTTAATCATATAAAGACATATCAATGCAGTGCACATTAACATACAACACAGAAAATTGTACTTACGGCAAAATGCTGGATTATCTCATCTTTCTCCTTGTCATAGAACCCTACTACCGCTATAGTTTTGGGACGGTGGTCCACAACCATGTGATTTAATGAGCCTCTCCCTCTTCCACCACGACCCCTTCCACGGCCTCGGCTTTGGTTAGGCAATGTCTTCCCTCTGCTTAGAGGAAGGATTCCTAAACGAGCAGCCTTTACAGATTACATTGAGAAAAAGATAGTACATATTTAAATTTGATCCACATGCTGAAATGCATTTGAGACACACTCAAAAGTATTCTAGATTTAAAAAATCAATTATATATTAACAGTTGTACTACTAAATGTTACATTTCTAAGTAGTATCAATGTGATATGCATATGGATCCAATTGGTCTGGAGGGGCAGAGCTTCAATAGGAAAATGACCATCTGGAAATGCTGAACATCCAGTGGTAATTATCAGAGTAACAGGTACAGTAATATTCACTGTACTTGTTACTCTGATAGTGGACTCGGTCTGGTGCTGGACATAGTCTAGGTGTTTTGGGGAGGCCCAGAATCACCTTTGATAATATTAGTATTTTATTGTTATAGTGTGTTGCTCTATATGTTGCACTTTATATCTTTTGCTATAGATGGTTTTTAGGGGGGGTTTATATGTTCTGTGAATTAGGATGTGAATAAACAGTGTTTATATTTTTTCACCTTATAGTGGAAGTGCCTTTTATATGAGGGTCTTTTTCTTAGGAGAGCTTCCTTGTAGCCCTCATGTTTTTTGAGACATGCATATGGAGGCTAAAAAAAAAAATACTATAAAAGAGGATTTTTATGTCAGACTCACCTGTAAAATCCTTTTCTCTTAAGCCGTAAGGGGGACCCAGGTCGACCTAGGGGTTAAGCACCCTTTAAGCGGACACTTTAAGAACTGTAAGACTGAGGCTCCAGTGCTCCTCCCCTCAGTACAATGCACAGAGCACCGGAAGCCTCCTCCAGTTGGTCCCAAAGAGGAAGCGTAAGCCAAATATTGAAAAAAGGAGATAGTCCAGTAACAAGGAAATAACAAGTAAACAGGCGAAAAAACATGCCAAAAAACAATCATGTCAACAAAAGGGAGGGTAGTACCTGGGTCCCCCTTACGGCTTAAGAGAAAAGGATTTTACAGGTGAGTCTGACATAAAAATCCTCTTTTCTCTTACAGCCTCAGGGGGACCCAGGTCGACGTAGGGGACGTCCCAAAGTCGCGAATTAAAGGGTGGGTAATCATAAACTAAGAATCCCACTTAGATCTCCGCAGTTCTAAGGATGGAGGTGCCCAAGGCAGTATCCTTGTCTGCAAAAACGTGGAGGCGATAAAATTTGATAAAGGTGGAGATAGACGACCAAGTTGCTGCTCGGCATATCTGGTCCACCGAAGCGCCATGTCGCGCCGCCCAAGAGACTCCAACCGCCCTAGTAGAGTGGGCCGTAACCCGTAAGGGAGGCACGGCCCCAACTGCCAAATAGCAGCGAACGATAGTAGATCTAATCCACCTAGCCAGAGTTTGTGGAGAAGCCCTGGACCCCCGACGGGGCCCCGCCAGGAGAATGAACAGAGCCGGGGAAGAACGGAAACCTTCCGTGCGAGCCACGTAGATCCTCAGGGCTCTTACTACGTCCAGACAGTGCAAATCGCGCTCTTTGGAAGAAGACTGATTCGGAAAGAAGGTCGGGACAATGATCTCCTGATTGATATGAAAAGCCGAGACCACCTTAGGCAAAAACGAGACATGAGGTCGTAGAATAGCCTTGTCCGGGTTAATTGACAGACACGAGGGATCCACATATAAAGCAGCTAATTCAACGCCCTCCTGATGGACGATATGGCCAGCAGAAACACCGTCTTCCAGGATAGAAGCGATAGAGGAATCGATGGTAAGGGTTCAAAAGGAGGTCTTTTGAGGGCCCTGAGGACTAAAGAGAGGTCCCAGGGTTGAACCGGGGCACGAATGGGAGGGCGCAAGTGAGCAACTCCCTGCAGGAAGGTCTGGATATCCTTCCTGTTCGCGAGCTTTCTATGAAAGGGCGGAAACTTGAACCTTGAGAGCGCTGAGCGATAAACCTCCGTCATTGCCTTTTTGGAGAAAACTAAGGAGTCTGGACAGAACGAATCTGGAGGGAGGAAAACCCCTGAGGAGCTCCACACACTACTTCTGCCATATCCTGTAGTAAACTTTAGACGAAGACGGTTTTTCTAGCCGCTAACATGGTAGGTATAGCGCGATACAGGTATCCCTCCCCTTCTCAGTATGCGGACTCAAGCACCACGCCGTTAAATGAAGTCGCTGAAGATCCGGATATTGGAAAGGTCCTTGTACCAGAGAAGTCTGGTCGTAATGGAAGAGGCCACGGCTCCCCGACTGTCATGGATATAGGTCTGAGAACCAAGTCCTCCTTGGCCACTGCGGTGCGATAAAACTCACCTGTGCTCGTTCCCGTTTGACCCTTTTAGAAGTCTGGGTATCATAGTGTTGGTGGAAAGATGTAGCCCAGCTGAAAATGCCAGGGTGCTACCAGAGCATCTATGTAGGCCGCAAGAGGATCTCTTGTTTTGGCACAAAAGGTCAGAACCTTGCGGTTGGTTCGAGAGGCCATCAGGTCGATGTCCGGAGTCCCCCATCTCTGTGTCAGTTGATCGAACACCTCCGGATGGAGAGCCCATTCTCCCGGATCGATTGTAACCCGACTGAGAAAATCTGCCTTCGTATTGAGGACTCCCGGTATGTATATTGCCGATATCCCGGTGTTAGAACTCACCCAGGTTAGTATTCGATGCGCTTCTGTCATTGCCAGATCGCTTCTTGTGCCCCCTTGATGATTTATGTACGCCACAGCCGTGGCGTTGTCCGACTGTATTCCACATTCTTGCCCGTTAGGAACCTGTCCAGTGAGACAGAGCTAGGAATATCGCCCTTAGTTCTAGGACATTGATGGAGAGTAGAGCTTCTTCCCTGGTCCAAAGACCCTGGCTTTCCCTAAGAGTATCATACCGCTCCCCAACCCCGGAGGCTGGCGTCCGTTGTCACCACAGTCCATGTGGGTGGATAAAGGAATTTGCCCGCTGCCAAATTGCTCTCCTGGGTCCACCAAGTTAGGGAAAACCGAACTGGCTGTGGGAGGTGTATGTAGGCATCTAACGACTGCAGGGACTTGTCCCAAGAATGAAGGAGGTCGAAGATGGAAAAGTGCATATGGGACTGCTTCCACCGACGACACCATTTTGCCCACTAATCGCATCGCTTGACGAATAGTGATTTGATGGGAGGACTGTGCCTGAGTGGCCAGCTTCTTCATCGATTCTATTTTGTCCCGGGGAAGGAAAACTTTGTGGTTCGTTGTGTCGAAGAACATCCCCAGGAAGATTATGTGTGTTGACGGAATCATGGATGACTTCTTCTCGTTTATGACCCATCCAAAACGGGATAGTATCTTTGTGCACTGAGATACGTGCTGTTGCGCTAGCTGGAAAGATGCCGCCCTGATCAGTAGGTCGTCCAGATATGGGATGACGAATATTCCCTGAAGCCGGAGGAAGGCCGCTTGACAGGTCATGATCTTTGTAAATATACGCGGGGCTGAAGCGAGGCCGAAAGGCAGAGCTGTGAACTGAAAATGTCGGGCGCCTATGGCGAATCTGAGGAGACGGTGATGACCGTTCCAAATGGGTACATGGAGGTACACATCCTGAATATCCAGGGAGGCAAGAAAGTCGCCCGGCTCTAACGCCAATATTACCGAACGTAGAGACTCCATTTTGAACCTGGTTTTTCGTACATAGATGTTTAGAGCTTTTAGGTCTAAAACTGGGCGAAACGTTCCGTCCTTCTTCGGAACCAAGAAGAGATTTGAATAAAATCCCCGAAATCTCTGATCTCTTGGGACGGGGGCAATGACCCGTGCCTGGAGGAGAGATAGAATGCAGTGATCGAGGATTTTTTGGCGTTTTGGGCATCTCGGAATGCGGGAAGGAAAGAACCGGGGAGGAGGAGGAGAAGAGAATTCTAAATCGGTAGCCGTTGGTCAGGGTATTCAACGTCCAGGTGTCTGTGGACGGCTGTTGCCACTCTCTGAGGAAGAAGCGGAGTCGGCCCCCGACCTGTAGAGGCAGAGGATAGTCATGCCTGCTTATTCTTGTCTCCTCCTGTTCTGAAGGCTCCTCGTTTAGAGGGCCAGGGGGTGAGTGGCCTTTGTCCCTGGCGGTTAGGGAAGGCAGGACCAGGCTCTGTCTGCGTACGGTGTGGGGTGCGTGAGGCTCTAGAGGAACGAAAGGAAGGAGAACGCCGAAAAGATGGAAAGCGGCGAGCCCTGTTTTGCGGAAGGAAGGTGCTTTTGCCTCCTGTAGCTTGAGCGATTATCTTCTCCAGTTCGGGTCCAAATAAGAGGCGCCCCAAAAAAGGAAGGTTGGTAAGGGCTTTCTTGGATGCCGGGTCTGCCGCCCAGGCTTTTAGCTATAAGGATCGCCTGGCTGCGGTTGCGGCCGCTGATGATCTAGCTATAAGTCTGCTAGATTCTAAAGCCGCGTCCCCAAGAAAAGTAGCTGCATCAGATAGCTGTTGTATGATATCCACCAGGTGGCTATCTGAGGATTCCTTGACCACGGAGTGGTAAAGTTGTCCTAGCCATGCTTCCATTGCTTTGGCCACCCACGCGGAGGCGAAGGTAGGACGCAGAGCTGCGCCAGCTGCTGTGAATGCTGTTCTCAGGAACCCCTCCAGTCGTCTATCTGTCGGGTCCTTGAAAGTGGCTACCTCGGCTAAAGGGATGGCTGTGGCCCTGGAAAGTCTCGCCACTGGTGGGTCGACCGCCGGTGGTAGGGACCACCTTTCCACATCCGATTTAGGAAAAGGGAACATCGTTTGAAAATTTCGTGACAAATGAAATTTCTTTTCCGGAGACGCCCATTCTTCTAACACGATCTGTTCCAATTGATCATAGGATGGAAAAACTGCCGCCGTCTTCTTAGGGCAGCTGAACAAAGTCTTAGATGGATCCGTTGGTTCGACCGGATCTCGAATGTTAAGCACCTGTAGAACAGATCTGATAAGATCGTCTATAGTCTCAGGTGTGAACGTGGTCTGGAATTCATGTTCAGAAGTTAAGGAGTCTAGTTCTCCCTCTTCCGATTCCTCTCTTTCCTCCTCAGAGATCTCTTCCACTGAAGGGACTACTGGGTTATCTGATGGTCTGGTGGCCCGCAATGGTCTGGCCTCCGTTCCAGAGGAATTAGCTGACTGCAGAACCTGCGAAAGGGATGTCGACAATATCGACATGGAATCTGCTAATGATTTTGCCCAGGCTGGTTCAGACTCCTGGAGGGGGGCCCCCGGAGATACTCGGGACAAGGCCGACCCCGCAGGTGGATTCTGTAGAGAATCAATGGAAGCCCGAAGGGATTTTGCCCACTCGGGTTCCTGACTGTCCCAAACAGTCTGACTAGGGTCTTGGTTTGCGTTGCATGACCCGCATAGGGGCCCAGATAGGCCGGCAGGCAACTTATTCTGACATAATGCGCAGACATAGGATATCACTTGGACCGATTTGGCTGATTTAGGTTTGGGAGCGGGCTTCTCCAATGTTGGACATGGGACATGATGGGGATTTTGACAAGATATGGCTCAATAAAAAACAAAAAAAGAAATTTTTTTTTTTTTTTTTTAAAACACAGGAACAGGGACTGGCCGAGGGCAGAATATAGTAAGAAAATCAGAGGTAAAGAACGGAAAACACAGTAGAGCAGGAAAAGGATTGACTTATCTGATCTGTTGGGAATTGTAGGCAAGCAGGAGGAGGCTCCGGACTGGTAAGTACTTGATCTGCAGCAGAAAGGACCGAAGACCGGAAGTCCCGCCCCCGAAAAAGCCCGGCAAGGAGAAAGCCGGAAGTTCTGCCCCCGAAAAGGCCCGGTAATGGCTGGCCTGCAGGAGAAGGAAAGCCCGCCCCCATCAGCCAGTCCAGTGAGCTCCCTCAGCATGGTAGCTGTAGTGCTGAGGGAGCGGGAAGCGGCGGAGACCGCCAGTTGCCCGCAACATGCGGGAGGGGGATCGGCCCATTTTAGGCCCGCGGGCCATGATGGGCCGCCCTCCCGCGGCAGTCACAAGAAGGAGACCTCTGCTGGCTGCTGATCCCACGGAGGGAGCCGGTGGGAGTCTGAAAAACACCGGCTCCAAAATCATCCAGGTGAGGTAGGGAGAGAGGTCCTACTCCTGAAGCGGACACTTAAAAACTGGAGGAGGCTTCCGGTGCTCTGTGCATTGTACTGAGGGGAGGAGCACTGGAGCCTCAGTCTTACAGTTCTTAAAGTGTCCGCTCCTGGAGAAAGGGTGCTTAACCCCTACGTCGACCTGGGTCCCCCTGAGGCTGTAAGAGAAAAGAGCAATGCACGTACAGTGAAAGCTTCATCAGGACCTGTCAGAGGAAAAGTGGAGGAGCACGATCTCAGTTAAGTTCTGTATCTTCACTCTGGTCTCTTGCTAGTTTAATTGAAGAATGGGAGGTAATCATAGCTATTCTACCTCCCGTTCTACAAGTAAACTGAAAAAAGGGAAGTTACTTATTTGAGTGGAGATACCCTTTAAAGTCGTTAAGGGTCCAGCTACAGTGAAGTGAGATTTTTGGTGGGGTCTAAAATGTAATTTTTCGTGTTTGTGCTTCCATTTTAACCATCTGTATTAATAAAGCGAAAACATGTACAGTTCATCCCTAAAAAACAGTGATTTCATTTGTTAGAGAAACAGATCACAGCACAAAACAGTGGAGCAAGTAATTTTTGGGTGACCTCGTAACCAAGGAGACTAGGAAAGGATACTAAAACTTGAAAGCTCTGGTACTCCTTAGCCAGAAGCCCCCTTTAGTTCATTCCAAAAAAGGAAAAGAAGGGGAAAAAAGCCACATAACAACTGATTCATATAGAAGCCTTTTGACTTCCATGATGGGAAGATACCCTTGTTCTACTTTCATACTGAAAAAAAAGGGAATTCTGTTACTTTGGTCCTCTAAGGAGGACCAAAGTAAAACAGAAGTTGTATTCAATTAGATCAACTGGACTTGAAGTTTAGTTCTTGAATGGAGAAAGCCAGTTGGATGACTAGCGAAACATCTTCAAGTCCAGTTGATCTAATTGAATACAACAGATATACCACGACCTGGATAAATGAGAACCTTCACAGGCATAAAACAGAGGGGACTTTTCAAAGTTCTGTAAGCTGAAATCTAAGAAGCAGCAATGTTGCCTACACCATGGCCATCTGTGACATCCAAAAGGTCCCTGTTGCTGCCTGGCAGCAACACCAGGATGATGGTCAAAGCCCACCAGAGTTGCAGTGGAAAATAATTAATTAGGATTAAATCCACCTAGTAAATTTCTTAGCAACAAAAACATAAACCACAACAGGGACCCATGAGAAAGTTAAAAGGCCTCATAAGTCCAAACTCCCTCATCCAGATGATGTGTGTTCAAAGAGTAAAGATGTATTCCTCAAAATGTTAGCATGTGCAGAAGGTGTTTTGGGTCTAGGACCACCATGAAGAGGCAATACTAGAAGCCATCCGTGACATAGATTGCCAGTATCCTGAAATGTTCTATAAATGATTTCTACACTAAGAAGCTGAAATTCACCGGTGAGAGACAAATGGTATAACTAAGTGACATTTATAGTCTGAGGAGCTGTCTTTGTATTTTGGGTTTAGTTCTCCTTAAAAAAAGAACAACTATAGAGTGCTTCTGCAAACATATAGGGTGAGCAGGAGGGACACTGAAGCCCTTCAAGTTGAAAGTCTCAGTGCCCTCTCCTTCACAAAGTTGTGCATGGGATGCCCTTGGGGCAGAAAAAGGATATTTTATGATGCAATATATTCAATAAAAAAATTACTATAATGCATAAATTAACAGACAAGCTGTACATTCTACCACAAAATAATTTACAAAAATATGAATACTGGGTAAGAGATTTATAGAACTCAAGTTATCCTACATATTTAAAACTTGAAATTCTGCAATAGGTTATTTCCCAAGGTCTAGACAGTATGTGTTTTTTTTTAAACAAAAAGTTGTTTGAGGCTTCATACCTCAACTTGTAGCTGACTAAGCTTTTTTCTCAACTCGGTTGTATCTTCCCCTGAGGACAATCGCTTGTGGAAGTCCATTTCTACATCTAGTAGTTCCTTCTGAGCCTATAATTGAAAGAAGAAAAAATATCAAAATTATTTTAGAAATACTTACAAAATATGGAAAAAACAAATACCGGATTGCTTAGAACACAAGGAACATGAAGGAAAGCCCTCTCCCCCACTGGGGGGAGGGGGTGAAGTGTTTGCTAATGCAGATGTTGGGAAACTACAACTCCCAGCAACAAAAGCATGCTGGGAGTTGTAGTTTCCAAACATCCGGAGTGGAAAGGAACTGGGGGTTACTTTGTGGTATTCTCCATTTAAAGGGCAACTAATGCCTTAAAACAATACAGATTCAGGAGGATGGTACCTATCTATTGTTAAAGATTGCCTTCTGATTCTGTATTGTTTTGAGGCTTTAGTTTCCCTTTAAATGGACAGCAAAATTCCCATACAGTAATAACCAAATCCCGTATGGGAATTCTGCTGTCCATTTAAAGGGCAACTAAAGCCTCAAAACAATACAGCATCAGAAGGCAGTAGTGGTCATAATTTGTACCCTTGACTTATACTTGAGTCAATCAGATTTTACCAATATCAGATAAAAAATGGGTACCTCGACTTATACTCGAGTATATACAGTATCTCCTTATTGCAACCCCAGGAGGCCAGAACTAGATCAAAATGCAATACAGAGTAACTTTACTACACAAAATCATGTCTATTTTGTAATATGGTAATTCTTTCAAAGCTTACAAATCTGTATAGTGATTGTAGTGGGGAGCCATGTAAAACAAATGTATTAATTCAATCTATGAAACCACAGCATACATGGGTCACAACACATAGCAGAGGCTTGACGTATATTGAAGCAAAAAAAAACAAAAAACACTTCGACTAATGTCACGTGCAAGCAATGATCAAATCTCTATTTAAAGAGCAATTTGTATATGTCCTCATGCATATTTAAAGTGAAACACATGCATATGCAAACAACATGAATAAATTATAAACCCACAACAGACAAAGCATTAGATCACAGAAGGTAAAAGTTCATTTGTATAAGGATTTTTTTGTTTGTTTTAATTCGTGTTTATTGAACAGTTGTGCATGGTATACAATTGTCTCATAATAGATCAAATATTTTAGCAGCTTATGATGCATATTTTAAACACTAGAGTTTAGTATAGCAGTTGGTAAAACAAAATATATTTTTTAACAATTTAACTATTAAAAGTACCAGATTAACTGTTAAAAGTACCAGAACTGACATTCTATAAAAGCAAGTCTACAATGAAGAATTTTTTCGATTAATTACAAGAATTTGACCGGCACTAGAGTATGACTGAATCCTGATGTCATAGAAAGGGGTTCTAAAATGGTGCAAATAGCGCGCCTCTAGAGGTTTGAAAACTACAATTGCCACCAGTGTTGGGGGTGAGGGGGGGGTGTTACTGGTGCCTGGAATCCCCCTTTTCTGCCTGCTCAGTGCTGTCTGCTGTTCTTCTGGTGCCCCCATGGATTGTTACATATATTGTTACACTGTTAATTGAGCTTTAAGAGAGAAGCAGCATTTTTGCAGGGATAAAACACCATTCTCCAGGAGAGGATACTTTTAAAATTTGAAGGAAGTAAGGCTCCAGTGCTCCTCCCCTCAGGTATACCTCTCTGAGCACCTAAAGCCTCCTCCAGTTTCTTCTAAAGAGGAAGCTTAGCAGACATACATTTTTTTAGAACAAGAATAACAAGGCAACAAGCTAAAAACAAACCAAAATGTCAAAACAGGGAGGGAAGTACCTTATGGCTTCAGAGAAAAGGATTTTACTGGTGAGTACAAAAATCCCCTTTCTCCTTCAGCCAAGGGGGACCCAGGCACCGGAGGGGTTAAGTGCTTCACCTCAAGGAGCGGACACTTGAGAGTTAAAATTTTCACAGGCTCAGGTGCTCCCTCCCCTTACCTTATATAGTACTGCACCAGGAGCCTGCTTCAGTTCTTCAAGTGTCCGCTCAGGAGTTGGATCACTTCTCCCACCACAAAAAAAAAAAAAAAAAAAACAGAAGAAAGAAGATAGGTCTAGCATGGGAACAGCTGGATCCTGTGCCTTTCCAGCTTTTCCCCAACAAACCTTACAGCAGCAGTGGGCTATTCACCCACTCCTAGCTGCCAGAGTGCCTGCTGGAGCTGCGATATACAGCTGCTCTCACCTCTCCGGTGCTGCTACCTTCATGGAGCCAGTTACGATTGGAATTCCCTCTCTTGTACTAAGATTTCGGGAATGGTTTTGGTCAGGCACGCTCTGGGCACCTATTGAAGGACCCCGGTCCTTCTCTTGATTCTCCCTGTGGGCAGGAGCTGGCCCCGACCGGCGGGAATCCCTTGGCGCGCTTTTGCAGAGGCGGGTCTCCAATTTCCTCTCTTCCGGCGTTGCAGCTTCTTCTTCTGCTCTGCAGGTAGCCTTAGTTCTTTATATTCAGCCTTACTGTCTTGACTCTCCTCTCCCTGTGGGATCACCTCCCGCGCCCCCCCCCCCCCCCCCCCCCCAGACGCTCTTAAAGCTAATGTGGCTGGGTCCGCCCAAGACGCAGCCCCTCGGATTCTCCATCAGGAACACGAACCTGCATGGGCAAAATCATTAGCATCCTCCGTGTCTTCTCTGTCGGCCTCTATTTCGCAGGTCCTACATTCCGGACAGCTCACAGCCCCAGACAGGGAGTGTAGACCATCCAGATCTCAGGAGACCACCTCCTTCACGGCTGAGGATCCAAACCAGGATGATGAAGACACCCCTGAGGAAGGTGAGCTGGAGTACGACGCACCAGAACAGGAGCCGCAGACCACTTTTACAGCAGACGCGATCGACTCTCTCATAAGGTCAGTACTTACCGCCCTTAACATTCAGGACTCTGAATCCCAAGAGGACCCCTCAAAGTCCCTTTTCACCAGGGCCAAAATATCCTCAGTACAGTTTCCCTCGTATGAACAACTAGATAGGATTGTTCTGCAGGAATGGTCTGCCCCTGAACGTCGTATGCAACTATCCCGTCATTTTAATGTTCGGTTTCCCTTTGCCAAATCTGATGTAGATAGGTGGTCCTAGCCACCCGCAGTCGATCCCCCGGTGGCTCGCTTATCCAGAGCTACTACTATTCCGCTTTCAGAAGCGGCGACTTTTAAGGACCAGAATGACAGGCGCATAGAGGCCTTCCTCAAACTCTCCTTTTCGGCTGCGGGGGCAGCCCTGCGACCCACCTTCGCTTCCGCATGGGTGGCTAAGGCCATGGAAGTATGGCTCAGCCAACTTTACCAAGAAATCGGATCAGATCCAACTAAGGCTCATCTACTAGAGATAATCCAAGATTTATCCGATGCTGCTGTGTACATCGGAGATGCGGCCCTAGACTCAAGCAGGCTCATAGCTAGAGCTTCAGCTTCCGCGATAGCATCGCGGAGAGTCTTATGGTTAAAAGCATGGGCTGCGGATCACGCTTCTAAGAAAGCTCTCACCAGCCTGCCATTTTTAGGGGGACAACTGTTCGGGCCAGAGTAAGAGAAAATTATTTCTCAGGCAACAGGTGGAAAGAGCTCCTTCCTTCCACAAAACAGGGCTCGTAGGCTTCCCTCGGTTCACAGGTACCCTGCTTTTCGGCCTTTTCGTTCCGCACCAAGGTCTGCCCTCGACAATTCCCAGGCCCCTTCACCCAGAAGGGGTTCATCCTCTCGCCCCTCGAAACGTGGCTCCTTTCGATCTATGGGGCCCAAACCCAAATCCACATGACTATCCTCCCCAGCAAAGGGTAGGGGGCCGCCTGAGTTCTTTTCACGAAATCTGGAGGCGTCCGTCCACAGACGCCTGGACCCAAAAGGTTATTTCCCAAGGGTACCACATAGAATTTTTGTTCCCCCCGCCCACCCGCTTCTTCCCTTCCACTCTTCCCAGATCACCACTCAAGCGACAGGCTCTTCAATCAGCCATACAGCGGCTTTTGCCGACAAAAGTTATAGTACCAGTTCCAGCTGCCCACAGGTTTCGGGGTTTCTACTCCAACCTGTTTCTCGTTCCCAAAAAGGACGATTCATTTCGACCCGTTCTGGACTTGAAGGAACTGAACTGATACATCAAACAACGTCCATTCAAAATGGAGTCCCTGAGGTCTGTCATTCTAGCCATAGAACCAGGAGATTTTCTGGCGTCCATAGATATCCAGGACGCATATCTTCATATTCCCATATGGTATGGTCACCACCGTTTCCTCAGGTTTGCAATTGGAAACAGTCACTATCAATTTACGGCTCTACCCTTCGGCCTCTCCTCCGCTCCCCGTGTTTTCACCAAAGTTATGGCTTGCCAGGCAGCTTTCATTCGCCTCCAAGGCATTTTTCTCCTCCCATACCTGGACGACCTTTTGTTAAAAGCCCCATCCTTCGGCGTAGCCTCAAGTCAAGTCAGCTCATGTCTACGGATCCTAACCTCCTTCGGCTGGATAGTCAATTCACACAAGTCATCCCTCATTCCCAGTCCTCGCATGACCTTTTTGGGAATGTCGTTCGATACTTCTCTCCAGAAGGTGTTCCTTCCCCCGGAGAAGAGATCAGCATTGAAGCGTCTGACATATCAGGCAATATCGACTCCACAGATAACAATCCGTCAAACGATGAGACTGGTCGGAAAAATGGTCTCAGCAATGGAGGCGGTTCGTTACGCGATGTTTCACTTACGTCCACTCCAGCGCCACCTGTTAACATCCTGGAACAGATCGCTGGAATCCCTCTATACCCAGATCTCTCTGCCTCAAGCAGTCAAACGCTCCTTGATCTGGTGGACGGAGAACGCCAACCTGCAAAAAGGAAAGCCTCTCTGCATTCCTCAGTGGACAGTAATCTCCACGGATGCAAGCTTAATATGTTGGGGAGCAGTGTACGAATCACATACGACCTTGGTCTCCTCAAGAATCCCAATTACCGATCAACGTCTTGGAATTACGAGCCATATTTCTAGCTCTATCCCATTGGACCGCGGCCCTGACAAACAAATTTGTCAGGATTCAGTCAGACAACGCCACCGCGGTGGCATATATCAACCACCAAGGGGGCACAAGGAGCGATATGGCCATGGAAGAAGCACATCCGATCCTCTCATGGGCAGAACACAACATCCCAGCCATATCAGCAATTTTCATTCCGGGGATTCTGAATGTGGAAGCCGACTTTCTAAGCCGGCACATTCTGGATCCGGGGGAATGGGCCCTCCACGAAGAGGTCTTCCAGACCCTGGCCAATCGATGGGGGATCCCGGACATAGACATGATGGCATCATGTTCCAATCGGAAGGTGCCTTGCTTTTGCTCTCGAACGCGGGACCCACAGGCACACCTAGTGGACGCGCTAGTAGCACCATGGACATTCAGGCTGGTGTATGTCTTCCCCCCGATAGCAATGATTCCGCGAGTTCTCAAAAAGGTCAAACTGGAGAAGGCACCAACAATATTCATAGCCCCCAGGTGGCCAAGAAGATCGTGGTTTACGGATCTACTGAAAATGTCGGTAGCAGAACCGTGGCCCCTCCGTCCCGATCTCTTATCTCAGGGTCCATTTCTTCATCCAGACCTCAAACGTCTCTTTGATGGCGTGGCCGTTGAATCTTCCATCCTGAAAAAGAGGGGTATTCCATCGTCCGCCATACCCACCATGTTGGCAGCCAGGAAGCCTTCGTCAGCAAAGATCTATCATCGCATTTGGCACAGATATGTCTCCTGGGCAAATTGACAGGGTTTTCCTTCCCGTTCTTTCGTTCTGTCACGAGTGTTGAGATTCCTACAATTGGGGCTGACCAAGGGATTGTCCCTAAGTGCCCTAAAGGTACAAATCTCGGCACTCTCAATCTACTTCCATTGACGACTGGCCGCGCGTAAGAACACCTAAATTTTTCTGCAGGGAGTGGCCCTTGCAGGAGTGCTGCGTACGCAACCGGTTCAGCCTTGGGACCTTTCTCTAGTCTTACGGGTCCTCCAAGGTCCTCCTTTCGAACCATTGGTTTCTGTAGCTCTACTCCTGCTATCCTGGAAAACTCTCTTTCTGTTGGCCATTTCCTCGATTCGTAGAGCGGCGGAGCTAGCAGCTCTTTCGGTGGAACCGTCATGTTTATCCTTTCATAAGGATAAAGCGATTCTACGGCCCCATTCAAGCTTCTTACCCAAAGTTGTCTCCTCCTTCCACCTGAATCAGGACATCGTCGTTCCGGCCTTGTTTCCTCATCCGTCCTCTCCCAAGGAAAAGCGGCTACACTCCCTGGATGTGGTTAGAGCTCTTCGGGTATACGTGTCCAGAACGAAATCCTTCCGTTCTTCTAATGCCCTGTTCGTTCTCCTGGCAGGACCTCTTAGGGGTTCCAGAGAGTCTTCCCAGACTCTATCCAGATGGATCCGAAATCTCATCCTGCACTGTCATACGGAAGCAGGTGCTGCTCCTCCCGTGCGGGTTGCAGCTCATTCGACTAGGGCACTGGGTGCCTCATGGGCAGCTCGACGCGGGGCTTCCATCGATCAAATTTGCAAGGCCGCTACATGGTCTTCCATCAACACTTTTATCAAGTTCTACAGGTTATAAAAGTGTTCGCTTCAGCAGACGCGACCCTGGGTCGCTTAGTGCTGCAAGCAGCAGAGGTTTAATCTTCTGCCCTCCCTATTCAGGTGGGACTTTGGGACATCCCCTACGGTGCCTGGGTCCCCCTTGGCTGAAGGAGAAAAAGAGATTTTGTTCTTACCTGTAAAATCTTTTTCTCCGAGGCCATAGGGGGACCCAGGCACAACCCTCCCTTAAGTTAAATTGTTAGTTTAGAATTAGTACTCAGTTCCTTATAGTTTGGCCTGTTGCCACTAAGTATCTTATTATCTTGTTGTACTGTTCTCCTTCGCTATCCATCTTTGGGACAAATTGAAGCAGGCTCCTGGTGCAGTACTATATAAGGTAAGGGGAGGAGCACCTGAGCCTGTGAAAATTTTAACTCTCAAGTGTCCGCTCCTGGAGGTGAAGCACTTAACCCCTATGGTGCCTGGGTCCCCCTATGGCCTCGGAGAAAAAGATTTTTCAGGTAAGAACAAAATCTCTTTTTTCTTTATTAGCCTGCAAGGGGACCCAGAAACGCAGGGGACGTCCCAAAGTCCCGAAATTTTATGGGTGGGCAGGATAAATAAACTTACACCTCCGCAGCTCTCAGGATAGAGCGACCTAAGGCTGCATCTTTCCCTGCAAATACATGGAGGCAATAAAACTTTATAAAGGTGTGTATGGGAGACCACCTTGCCGTCAGACATATCTGGTCCACCGAGCGCCACGGCGAGCTGTCCAAGAAGCTCCGACCGCCCGGGTAGAATTCGATGCAACTAGCAAGGGAGGATCAGCTCCGGACGCTAAGTAACAGTAGATAATAGTAGATCGGATCCACCTTGCGAGGGTCTGAGGCGAAGCCCTAGACCCCAGGCGGTAGAGCCCTTTACCACGTCGAGATAATGCAACTTGCCTTCTCTGGAAGAGGAAGGATTCTGAAATAAGGATAGGACCACAATTTCCTGATTAATATGAAAGGACAAGACCACCTTCGGAAGAAAGGAGGCATGAGGGCGTAGGATGGCCTTGTCTGTTCGAAGAGTCAGGCATGATGGTTCCACTGATAAGGTGGCTAGCTCTGAAGCTCTCCTGATGGATGACAGGGCTAAAAGGAAGACCCTCTTCTAAGAGAGAAGTGATAAAGAAATAGGGCTCAAATGGCAGCTTTTTGAGAGCTCTGAAAACTAAAGACAGATCCCAGGGCTTGACCGGAGTATGTAGGTGAGTGACCCCTTGTAAGAAGTTTGTACATACTTCCTGGCTGCAAGTTTTCGATGAAAAAATATAGAAAGTATAGGCACTAAGCGAAAGACAGCAAAGCCTTTTCTGGAGGAAACCGAGGACTCTGAATAGAACAAACCTGGACAGGAGAAAACACTTGGATGCACTCCATGTCACATACCTTTGCCAGACCCGATAATAAACATAGTAGTTTAGCATAGTAGGTATCGCAGATGTCGGTACACCTCGCTTCCTGGATGGTGGATTCTATCGCCATGCCGTTAAACGGAGGCACTGATGATTTGGATGTTGAAAAGGTAGAAGATCTGGTTGTAGAAGAAGGGACCATAGTTCCTCAGATTTTATTGACATGGCGAGGAGATCTGAGAACCAAGCTCTCCTGGGCCACAGAGGAGTGATGAAAAAAATCACACTATTTATCTTCTTTAGGACCCTTTGTTTAATGGAGTTGTGGTGCAAAAGGTTTAAACTTTGCTGTTGCTTCGTGAGGCCATCAAGTCGACGTCTGGTCTCCCCCATCTCTGAGTCAGTTCTCCGAAAATCTCTGGATGGAGGGCCCATTTTCCCAGGTCGAGCGTGTGTTGGCTGACGAAGTCCGCTTCCTCATTGAGAATGTATATCGGGGGGTAAGGCTGGTAGGTAACATTCTGCACATGTTGGAATCCGGTGAGATTCTGCCACATCGCTTTGCGTGCCCCCTTGGTGATTTACGCATGCCACGGACATGGCATTGTCAGATCGGATGTGGACGTTCTTGCCTACCAAAATGTCTGTCCAGTGAGATAGGGCTAGAAATATTGCCCGTAACTCCAGGACATTGATTGGTAGTAAAACTTTTTCCTTGGCTACAGAACCTGGGCTTTTAGAGAACCGCATCCTTAGAGGCTGGCATCTGTTATCACCAATGTCCAAGTGGGTAGACACAAATGTTTGCCTGACAACAGGTTGGTATCCAACGTCCACCAAGTCAGAGAATTTCGAAAATGAGGCAGAAGGAAAATCAGGGAGTCTAGAGACTGCTGCGATTTGTCCCAACAGCGAAGAAGATCTCTGTAGAGGGCGCAGATGGAAAAGTGCATACTGGGACCACCTCTAATGACGATACCATCTTCACAACTAGGTGCATTGCCGGCTGAATGGATAATTTGTTGGTGGCCTTGGCCTCAAGGGATAGGCTTTTCAATGACAAAACTTTTTTCCGGGGAAGAATAATTTTGTGGATGGTCGTGTTGAACAGCATTCCCAGAAAGATCATTGAAGGGATTATGGAGGATTTCGCCCAATTTATGGCCCATCCGAACTGCATTAGGATTGTCACACACCGAAATACCTGTTGCTTTGCTAGGTTGAAAGAGGCAGCTTTTATCAAAAGGTTGTCTAAATAGGGAAGGATAAAGATTCCCTGAAGATGAATGAAGGCAGCCTGATGGGTCATAACCTTTGTAAAGATCCAAGGTGCTGAGTCTAGGCTGAAGGGTAGGGCCATGAATTGGAAGTGCTGATCGAGCTACTCAATTTTAGGAGGGATAATGTCTGTCATTGGCTCCTAAAATAAGTTCTCCATGAATTGGAAGTGCCTGGTTCCTATAGCGAATGGAAATTGGTGTTGACCAGTCCAGATGGGGATGTGTAGGTACGCGTCCTATATATCTAGTGTTCGATGGCCAGGATTACTGACCATAGGGATTCCATCTTGAATCAGAATTTTTGGATAGAGGAATTGAGCGCTTTTAGGTCCAAGTCCTTCTTTAGTACCAGGAAGAGATTGGAATAGAACCCCCAAAACCTTTAATCTATTGGAACTGGGGATATGACCCGTACCTGAAAAATGGATTGCAAGCAAGAGTTGAGTGCTCTGCAGCATGTTGGGCATCTTGGAATTCGAGAGGGAACGAAACGAGGAGGGGAGGGGGGGGGGGGGGGGGGGGAGGAGAGAATTCTATTCTGGACAGAACATTAAGGGTCCAGGCATCTGTGGATGGAAGGCACCACTCCTCCCAAAAGAACTGAAGACAAACTCAAACAAAATGTAGCCAAGGATAGTTATGCTTGTTTGGGCTTGTCTCCCTCTGGTTTAAAGACACCCCACACCTTGTCTCCCTCTGGTTTAAAGACACCCCACACCTGTTTGACCAACAGGCAAAAGGGTCTTTTGGAAGAGTATAACTGCATTTAGTTGGAGGGACGGGGAGCTCTTGGAGGACGAAAGAACGATGAATTTCAAAAGGATGGAAAGTGTTCAGCATTGTTTTGCAGTAGATCATGGCTCCCGTGGCCTGGGCAATGATATTCTCTAGTTCAGGCTGAACAGGAGACATCCTAGAAAGAGAAGTTGATGAGAGCCTTTTTAGAGGCTGGATTAGCCACCCAGGCTTTGAACCATAAAGGTTGTCTGGCCTCTGAAGATCGGGCGATGAGGTGACTGAACTCCAGGGCCACATCCCTGATATATATAGCTGCATCTGACAACTGTTGGATGGTGTCTAGTATATGGGTGTTTGAGGGTTCCTTGGCCACCACCTGATATAATTGATCTAGCCAATCTTACATTGCCTTGGCCACCCAAGCCAGAGGCAAAGGTGGGTCGTAAGGCTGCACCAGAGGCCACAAAGAATGTTCTTAAGTCTTTGTGTGGACTGTGGGTTCTCTGAGGTGGCTGCCTCAGACAGATGGATGGCTGTGGCCCTAAAGGGTCTCACCACTGGAGGGTCTACCACTGGGGGAACTGACCACCTATCCACATCCGATTTTGGGAATGGAAACATTGTCTGAAAATTCCAGAATTGATGGAATTTCTTTTCAGGAGAGGCCCAATCTTCCAAAATCTGTTCTAACTGATCATAAGAGGGAAAAGTTGCGGTCACTTTCTTCGGGTGTCTAAACAAGGATTTAGATGGGGTCCTAGGGTTCGTCCAGATGTTGGATGTTCAGGGTCTGTAAGACTGTCCTAATAAGATTGATCATCATCTCCGGTGTGAAGGTGGTCTGAACCTCATGTTCCAAAGATGTCCATTCTCCTCTTCTTCCATAGAGGCTTCTTCCAAGGAAGGGACGAATGGGGTCTCCATGGGTCGGTTAGCTCTTTGCAGACTTTGCTGTCGGCTACAGGCTCTTTAGTAGGGATGGGTTGTACCTCACTGATGGCAGTGCAGCTGTTTTGGGAAAGAAGATGGCTAGAGGGTTGGAGTAAATATTAAACTAGGTTGGGGGCGGTTTAATAGTCTCAATGGAATAGATAGCCCAGGAGGAAAGCAGGGCGTAGATTGGCCAATGGTGGGTGGAAAGTGGGTGGGGCTAGCATAGGGAGGCATGTGTTTTGAAGTATAAATGAACTACAGGATCATAATCTAAAATGTAGGTTTGCAAATGCGAGAAGCCTGGCTGGCAAAATGTGAGAATTGGAGATAATGGTCTTGACTGGAAAATACGATGTAATAGGTATAGCAGAAACGTGGTTGAACAGTTCTCACAACTGCGTATAATAGATATAAAGGTAACTGGAGAGCATGAATTCTTTGCTTTATGTTATATCACAGTGTATGGTACATATGCATTTTAGCACCCAATACCATGAAAAGCCAATACTAAGTAACTAAACTTGGGCACCTAAAATGCAGTCCCACAATCAAAGCTACTAATGCCTTAAATCCTATTTTTAAAATAAAGCCATAAGAAAATGAAACCCACATGACATTCATTGAATAGCACAACACACCAGCAAAACGTTCATACCTCTGTTTTGGACTTCATTTTTGATGGAGCAGACAGTGTCTTTAGTTCATCTTTGACCTGAGAGATCTTTTCACTCAGCTCTTTCAGAGTTTTCATAATCTCATTTCTTTCTTCTGCCTTCATGGTTTTGTTTTTTTCAAGACGAGATATCAACATCTACAAAATGAAATGAAAAAGTTTACTATCAAAAAATTCTGGGATAGTATCAGGTTCAATAATTAATTATTTTGCTTTTCTTTTGGGAGAGGTTTGCTGAATGGAGATACAGACAGGGTTATTCAATAAAAGTTCTTATAGTTTAAAATGGTGTTAATTTTGCCCCAACCAATCAGATGTTAGCTTTCAAATTTTAAATAAGATCTGATTGGTTGGGGCAAAATTTGCACCATTTTAAATAAGAACTTTTATTGAATAACCCAGAGTGTATTTTATTATGTTACCTGCATTATGATCAGCAGGGATAAAAACATGGATAGGCAGGCTAGCTTAAAGAGCATCTATAGTGAAAAACATTTGCTTTGCCTTGTTACCTTCTGGCAGGTGGTTTCGGAATTTCTATTGTAAAACATGTAAATTCAGGAATAGTTTTTACCCATCATCGGTCACTTTTTAAAATTCTCAAACTGAATAGTCTGTTACATTTGCTTTTGATTTATAAAATTATACGTATTGTATTTTTTTATTATGATACATTGTTAGTATTTATATATTTTTTTAAATTCGATTTTGGAGTTCAATTAAATACAAATACCATTGCAATATGACAAATTTCACCATATTATATAGTTCTGTACAACATAGAGAAAATTATTTATACATATTGATTGTAAAAGGGAAGGAGAGGAGGTAAAAAAAGAAAGGAAAATAACGCAACCATGTTCCACTTTACATTTCCAATAAATAGTAAATTCTGTATTTGTGTTATTTCTATGCCATAGAGCGTTTTTTTATATCTATTGAATTATTTAAAATTTATAACTTAATAAATTATAACAACCAAAAACTCTTTTTGTTGCTGTTAATCTACAAATATAGTGTGCTTTAAATCAGTAGCTATACTGAATTTAATTTAATGGTATTTACTACGTACATACAGACAGACACCGAATATGGTAAATTTGTCAAGGGTTATTTAGTTACAGCAAGAAACAATCCAAATTTACTTACTGATATTGTATAGGGGCAGGGACTACGTCTATGTTGATATATGATTTTCTGGTAGGGTAGATCTTTGTTAATTAGGGTATTTCAGGTGCCATCCATTTGATTGTAATATTTTTTCTAGCATAAAAAAAGTATTTGACTGAGTAGTATGACTTAGTATTTGGGCCACAGTTCTTCATCTATACAGCCCAGAATACAGATTTCTGGTAGTCGATCTATTGGTATGTTCAATTGTCAGTTAATAAATTTTATAATTAGATCCCAATAGCAGGCACGGGCAGGACCATACAAGCTGCCAGAAGTCGGCACTTAGGACAGGCATCTTGTTGTGTTGATCGGGAGTGCTTTAGTTGTCTTGGAGCCAGGTATGCCTGGTTTGTGATGTAAAATTGGATTAATTTCATTTGTGCTGCTGGTTAAACTTTGTTATGGCTAGAAAGCATCATATCTATTGCATTGGTATCAATATCGTTTATATATACTCTCCATTTGTCAATTAGTTTATTAATACTTGGTTGAGTGTGTGCCTGTACAAGAGTTTTATACAGTCGGGATATCATTCCCTTTCTGATAGATGATTGTAGAATAGATTGGGTGATCCTCTATTATCACTGGGGTATCTTGAAATTGTTTTTTGATACAATGTCTTAGTTGCAAATATCTAAATTGAAAAGATTTTGGTAATTTAAATTGTTCTTTTTAACTGTTCAAACTTTTAAATTCGTTGTTTACATATACATGGCCGAAATTGTAGATACCATAGTTTGTCCATAGAGCTGCCTTGTGGAATATAGCTATGCTAGCTAGACTGATGTAGGCATAATTATTCCATAACGGGGTACTTGTTGGGATCTTGAGGTATTTGATTATTTTATTTGTTTGCTTCCAGACACGGATGTCTTGTCTGTGTATTGTTGTTACACAGCCAATTGCGTGTTTTTTTGGTTCTCCCATATATGCAAGATATGAGCTTTTCAAATAGTGCTGTAACATATAATCTGATTGAGCAGGCTGTTCTTTTTCAGATACCAAGCATCTTTGATATTTTAGTTGCCCAGTTAGGTAATACAGTTGGAAATTTGGGAAACCCAGACCTGCATAATCCTTGGAAGCTTGCAGTTGGCAGAGTTTCACCCTGATTCTTTTTGACCCCAGATAAAAGATGTTAATAGACTGTTGATCGTAGAGAAGAATTTTTTTGGGGGATGTAACTCATGGCATGCTGCAATATATACAAAACTTTTGGAAGTATGAAAAAGGAGATTTTGTTCTTACCTGTAAAATCCTTTTCTCCGAGGCCATAGGGGGACCCAGGCACTGCAGGGGTTAAGTGCTTCACCTCTAGGAGCGGACACTTGAAAGTTAAAAGTTTTCACAGGCTCAGGTGCTCCTCCCCCTGCCTTATATGGCTGTGCACCATGAGCCTGCCCCAGTTTGTCCCAAAGATAGACAGCGAAGGAGATAGAATAAAGAAATAATCAAATAACCATTGGCAACGAGCCAACACTAGAAACTGAGTACTAACTCTAACTTAAACAATAAAAATTTACAGGGAGGGTTGTGCCTGGGTCCCCCTATGGCCTCGGAGAAAAGGATTTTACAGGTAAGAACAAAATCTCCTTTTCTCCATCAGCCAAGGGGGACCCAGGCACTGCAGTCCCACGTAGTAAAGGGCGGGCAGAAGAATTAAGCCTCTGCTGCTTGAAGCACCAAGCGGCCCAGGTTTGCTTCAGCCGAAGCGAACACCTCTAGTCTGTAAAACCTAATGAAGGTATTAATGGAAGACCATGTAGCGGCCTTGCAAATCTGATCGATGGAGGCCCCGCGTCTAGCTGCCCATGAGGCCCCCAAAGCTCTAGTGGAATGAGCTGCAACCCGCACGGGAGGAGCAGCTCCAGCCTCCGCATAACACCGCAGGATGAGATTTCGAATCCATCTGGAGAGAGTCTGAGAAGACGCTTTAGAACCTTTCAGAGGTCCCGCAAGGAGAACGAACAAAGCGTTAGACGAACGGAAGGCTTTCGTTCTGGTCACATAGATCCGAAGAGCTCGAACCACGTCGAGAGTGCAACCGCCTCTCCTTGGGCGACGACGGTTGAGGAAACAACGCCGGCACGACAATATCCTGATTCAGGTGAAACGAAGAGACGACCTTGGGCAGGAAAGTAGAATGAGGTCTGAGTACTGCCCTATCCCTATGAAAAATCAAACATGAAGGCTCTACCGAAAGCGCCGCCAGTTCAGATGCTCTACGAATAGAGGTAATGGCCAACAAAAACAGAGTTTTCCAAGACAACAGAGGGAGAGCCACTGATGCTAGGGGTTCGAAGGGAGGACTTTGAAGAACCCGAAGTACCAGAGAGAGATCCCATGGCTGGACCGGGTGCTTGCGAGGTGGACGAAGATGAGCAACACCTTGCAAGAAAGTTCGGATGTCCCGACGAGTGGCCAGCCGGCAATGGAAGAAAACTGAGAGTGCCGAGATCTGAACCTTAAGAGCGCTAAGGGACAACCCTTTAGACAGACCCGACTGAAGAAAACGTAACAAACGAGACAAAACAAAGGAGCGTGAGGGAAAACCCTGAGAATTAGCCCAGGCCACGTATCGTTGCCAAATCCGATGATAAATCCTCGCCGACGAAGGCTTTCTTGCCACCAACATGGTGGGTATGACCGACGATGGAATACCCCTTTTTCTCAGGATGGAAGATTCAACGGCCACGCCGTCAAACAGACGTTTGAGGTCCGGGTGTAGGAACGGCCCTTGAGATATGAGGTCCGGACGGAGGGGAAGAGATCATGGTTCTCCCACTGTCAGTTCGAGCAGGTCTGTGAACCAAGATCTCCTTGGCCACCTTGGAGCGATGAGTATTGTCGGCGTGTTTTCCTGTTTGATCTTCTTGAGGACCCGAGGAATCATGGCTGTCAGAGGGAAGATGTACACCAACTGAAAATTCCATGGAACTACTAGCGCATCTACTAGATATGCCAGGGGATCCCGCGTTCGAGCGCAGAACACTGGTACTTTCCGATTGAGACGGGACGCCATCATATCTATATCCGGGGTTCCCCACCGCTTGGACAGGGCCAGAAAAACCTCTTTGTGAAGGGACCATTCCCCCGGATCTAGAGCGTGACGGCTGAGAAAATCGGCTTCCACATTTAAGACGCCTGGAATGAAAATCGCCGAGATTGCTGGTACGTTGTGTTCTGCCCATGATAAGATTCTGTGGGCTTCCTCCATGGCCATATTGCTCCTCGTGCCCCCTTGATGGTTGACGTACGCCACCGCGGTCGCGTTGTCCGATTGAACCCTGACGACTTGTTTGCCAATTCCGCTGTCCAATGAGAGAGCGCCAGAAATATGGCCCGTAGCTCCAGGACATTTATTGGTAACCTGGATTCCTGAGGATCCCAGATTCCCTGTATCGTAAGAGAGCCGAATACCGCCCCCCAGCCTACCAAGCTCGCGTCTGTGGATATTACTGTCCAGTGAGGGATACAAAGAGCGTTTCCCTTCTGGAGGTTGGCATTCATCGTCCACCACCCCAGAGAGCGTTTAATCTCGGGAGGAAGCCGGATCTGGAGGTCCAGAGTTTCCAGAGACCTATTCCAGGAAGCTAGGAGATGGCGTTGGAGCGGGCGCAAGTGAAATATCGCATATGGTATCGCTTCCATGGCTGATACCATCTTCCCGACCAGTCTCATCACTTGGCGAATTGATAAATTCGAAATTGAGGTTCCGATATAGCCTGACGCGCTAGTTGCTTCAGTGCTGTCCTCTTTTCCGGAGGAAGAGATACTTTCTGAAGAGAAGTATCTAAGAGCATGCCCAAAAAGGGCATGCGAGGACTGGGACTGAGACACGACTTGCGTCTGTTGACCAACCAACCGAAGGAGGCTAGGATCTGCAGGCAAGCTGTGACTTGAGATGAGGCTACCTGTAAAGAAGGAGCCTTGAGAAGGAGGTCGTCCAGGTATGGAAGGATAAAGATGCCCTGAAGACGAATGAAAGATGTTTGACAGGCCATGACTTTGGTAAAGATGCGGGGAGCGGAAGAGAGACCGAACGGTAGGGCGGTAAACTGATAATGGCAGTGCCCGATTGCAAACCTGAGAAATCGGTGATGTTCTTGCCATATGGGGATGTGCAGGTAAGCGTCCTGAATGTCTATGGATGCTAGAAAATCCCCTGGTTCTATGGAAAGAATGACCGACCGCAAAGATTCCATTTTGAACTGCCGTGGAAAGATGTACACGTTTAGTTCCTTCAGGTCCAGAACCGGGCGAAAAGAACCGTCCTTTTTGGGAACGAGAAACAGGTTGGAATAAAAACCTTGAAACCTGAGGGCGGACGGAACCGGTACTATAACCTTTGTCACTAACAGGAGCTTTATGGCTTTCTGAAGGGCCCTGCGCCTGATTGACGACTTGGGCAGATTGGATGGAAAGAAACGATTGGGCGGGGGAGAGGAGAATTCTATTTTGTATCCCTGGGAGATGACGTTTTGGGTCCAGGTGTCTGTGGACGCACAATTCCAAATTGCCTGGAAAAAAGTCAGCCGACCTCCCACCCAGTGTTGTGGGGGATAGGCATGTCGATTTTGGTTTAGGTCCCGAGGATCGAAAGAATCCACGTTTAGAGTTCCACGAGGGCCGAGAGGAAGAGCCTCTCCTGGGAGAGGGAACCTGAAAGGAATTGTCGGGGGGAAGTCCTGTTGAGGCACGAAAGGGCCGAAAGGAAGGATACCTGTGGCCGGAAGGGAGTCTACGAGTCCTATTTTGAGGGAGGAAAGAACTCTTTCCCCCCGTTGCCTGAGATATAATTTTTTCCAACTCAGGCCCAAACAATTGTTTCCCCGAAAAAGGAAGGCTAGTAAGGGCTTTTTTAGAAGCATGGTCTGCCGACCAGGCTTTCAGCCATAACACTCTCCGTGACGCTACCGCGGACGCAGAGGCCCTCGCTATGAGCCTGCTTGAGTCTAATGCCGCATCCCCAATGTACACTGCGGCATCGGACAAGTCCTGGATCACATCTATGAAGTGGGCCTTAGTCGGGTCTGATCACTAAAAAACAGAGAGCTATGTGTAAAAAAAAAAAAAAAAAAAAAATTTATATTAATATATCCAACCCCCAACAGAGAAAAAAAGGGGAAACACTGCTAGGCAGAGAAGAGGAAAGAGGCAGGAATGCAACCAGAGGCGAGGGAGAGAATAACCTGGGCTCCTTCCAATAGATGTCCAGCCAGTGCTTGCCCGAAAAACAAGTCCCCGAACTCCAAGGAAGGAGAGGGGTATGTGGAGGACCAGGGGACCTTCTAATAGGTGCCCAGCGGATGCCTGACTGAAAAATCCCCGAACTCTTAGGCAAGAGAGGGGTACAATCGGTACCTGAATCCTGGGTCTGCACAGTCATGTTCTTCCATAGGAATCCAAGCCAGGCAGGTACCGTGGAAGCGAGCAGTGGGTGAACAGCCCCCTGCTGCTGTACTGTGTGTTGGGGAAGAGCTGGAAAGGAATAGGATCCAGCTGTTCCCATGGATCTGTCCCAGAAACTTCTTACTGAAGAGGTAAAGTGGTCCAACTCCTGAGCGGACACTTGAAGAACTGGGGCAGGCTCATGGTGCACAGCCATATAAAGCAGGGGGAGGAGCACCTGAGCCTGTGAAAACTTTTAACTTTCAAGTGTCCGCTCCTAGAGGTGAAGCACTTAACCCCTGCAGTGCCTGGGTCCCCCTTGGCTGATGGAGAAATTTGAATTACATTAATTTTTCCTATCAGACTTAGTGGCAGCACTCTCCAGTGTTGGAGTTTATCCTTAATAATTTTAAATAGTGGAGAAATGTTGAGGTTGTGGAATTCTGATGGTGATTTGGTAATATATATCCCAAAGTATTTGAAGGATGTAGTAATCTGTATTGAATATGCAGTTTGTATTTGTGTCATATCATTGTCATCTATCTATCTACGTATAATCCTATTTTTTCCTCATACAGACCAAGCCTTAATCCTTAAATATTTAGGTGTGATTTGATTCTGCATGCCAGAATTTCAATAGCCAGGGCGAATAAAAATGGTGAGATAGGACACCCTTGCCTGGTGCCACAAGAGTTGCAATGGTTCAGATGTGGTCCCTTGCACTGTGATTTTGGCTGTAAGTGTATAGTAGCCGGATCCAGGCTATAAACATTTGTCCAAATCACTTGAGTACTTCCCATAGATAGATCCACACGATCGAATCAAATGCTTTCCTGGCGTCCAATGACAACATTATCCTATGACCAACTTTGTCATGGTTTATTTGGGTTTGAATTATTGTCCTTCTAATATTTATAGTGGTAGACTTATTGGGCATAAAACCTGTTTGTTCATCGGCAATTAATAAGGTAATAACTCTTTGCAATCTATTTGCCAAGATTTTTGCCAGTATTTTGTAATCACAAGTTAAGAGATGGGTCGGTAGGAGACTTTTTTCAGGTGGTTTACCAGGTTTTAGCAGCATTATGATAATGGCTTCATTATGGCCTATGTTGAATGCCTCGTTATACATATTTAGTAGGGGTAAGGATAATGTTTCTTTGAATTTTTCATATACCTCTATTGGTAGTCCATCCATACCTGGGGCTTTACCTGTTTGCAGTTGTTGGATTGCGACTTCTATTTCAGTGATGGTAATTGGAGAGTCTAAAGAGTTACGTTGTTCGCTAGTGAGTTGCGGTAGCGGGGTGTCAGCTATGTAATCGGCTATTTCTTGATGAGTGGCAGTTAGTTGAGATTAATATAGATCCGAGTAGTAGTTTTGGAAAGTGAATGATTTCAGATGGGTTATATATGGGTCCTAAAACACGATCTTGAATTTCTAAAATTGTAGTATGGTATAGTATGTAGGTGCATTCATACTTTTGTCATATAATAGTTTTGCTGACTGGTTTCCTAATTCGAAAAAGGCTGGTTTATTATTGTTTTACTCACCTGAAAAATCCTTTTCTCCGAAGCCGTAAGGGGGACCCAGGAACACAGGGGTACCCTCACTTCAGGAGCGGACATTTTAAAAACTTGAGGCTCCAGTGCTCCTCCCCTCCTATATAACTTACCAGCACTGGAAGCCTCCTCAGTTAGTCCCAAAGAGGGTGTGAAAGATAAATAATAAATAAAGAATAGTAACCGGCAACAGGCCAAAGACAATCATGTCAACGAAGGGCGGGAAGTACCTGGGTCCCCTTACGGCTTCGGAGAAAAGGATTTTACAGGTAAGTAAAACATAAAAATCCTCTTTTCTCCTACAGCCTACAGGGGGACCCAGGAACACAGGGGACGTCCCAAAGTCCCGAAAAGAAAACTAGGGTGGGACAAATTAAACCGAAGACTTAAACCTCGGCGGTACTAAGGATAGAGCCGCTTAAGGCGGTATCCCTTTCTGTAAATACCTGCAGGCGGTAAAATTTAATAAACGTGTGAATTGAAGACCAAGTTGCCGCCCGACATATCAGGTCCACCGAGGCGCCATGACGAGCTGCCCAAGACGCTCCAACTGCCCTGGTAGAGTGAGCTGTAACCCGCAAGGGAGGAACAGCTCCAACTGCTAAATAGCAGTAGACCTAATCCACCTGGCCAGAGTTGGAGGAGAGGCCCGAGACCCTCGGCGAGGTCCTGCCAGGAAAACGAATAATGCCTGAGAGGAACGAATGCTATTTGTGCGAGCAATGTAAGTCCTCAGGGCTCGGACCACATCGAGACAGTGTAAGTCGCGCTCCCTGGAAGAAGAAGGATTAGGAAAGAAGGCTGGAACAACTATTTCCTGATTAATATGGAAAGATGAGACCACCTTCGGCAAAAAAGAAGCATGAGGGCGGAGAACCGCCCTGTATGAAAAGAAAGTTAGGCATGAGGGTTCCACCGATAGAGCCGCCAACTCCGAAACCCGTCTTATGGAAGAAATGGCCAAAAGAAAAACAGTCTTCCAGGAAAGAAGAGAAAGAGAAATATATTGTAACTGTTCAAAAGGACGTCTCTTGAGCGCCCTAAGAACTGGCGATAAATCCCAAGGTTGGACTGGAGAGCGAACCGCTGGGTGTAAATGTGCTACACCCTGTAAGAAGGTCTGAATTTTCCGATGGAAATAAATTGACAAGGCTGAAACTTGTCCTTTCAGGGCACTAAGAGAAAGCCCCCCGTCAAAACCCTTTTGTAGAAAGCGAAGTATTCTGGATAGAACAAATCTGGAAGGAGCGGATCCCTTGTTTTGGCACAGAAAACCGGAACTTTGCGATTGTGTCGGGAAGCCATCAGGTGGATGTCCGGTTTTCCCCATCTCAGCGTCAATTCTATGAACACTTCCGAGGATCGAGAGTGACTCGACTGAGGAAATCTGCTTCCGTGTTGGACTCCCCGGGAATGTAGATTGCGGATACCGCCGGCACATAACACTCTGCCCAGGTTAAGATCCGGTGAGCTTCTGCCATCGCTAACGCGCTTCTCATGCCCCCCTGATGATTTATATATGCCACGGCCGTGGTATTGTCCGACTGTACGTGCACACTCTTGCCCTTCAGCCAGTCTGTCCAGTGGGATAGAGCTAGGAAGATCGCTCGCAATTCCAGGACGTTGATCGGCAACTGGGACTCCTCCGAGGTCCAGAGACCCTGGACCTGGAGAGAGTCGCAAACCGCCCCCCATCCCCGGAGACTGGCGTCCGTGGTCACCACAGTCCAAACGGGGAAGCATAGTGCTTGTCCCGTTGACAGGTGGTTCTCCAAAGTCCACCAAGTTAGTTAAGTCAGAATCAGACGAGAGAGGTGAATCCAAGAGTCCAGAGACTGTTGGGATTTGTCCCAACAACTGAGAAGATATCTCTGAAGAGGGCGAAGGTGAAAGTGTGTACGGAACCGCTTTCACTGAGGACACCATCTTTCCCACCAGGCGCATAGCCTGCCGAATTGAGAGGGTCTTGGCGGTTAGGGCCTGAACTGTTAAGCTTCTCAGGACGGTGATCTTGTCTTGAGGGAGAAAGATCTTGTGATCGGCTGTGTTGAACAGCATTCCTAAGAAGATCCTCCGTTTCAATGGAATTGGAGAGGACTTTGCCCGATTTATGATCCATCCGAATCTGGATAAGGTTGCCATGCACGGAGATACCTGACGCTGAGCCAGGTTGAAGGAGTCTGCTTTTATCAACAGGTCGTCCAGGTAAGGAAGTACAAAGAGTCTCTGAAGCTGAAGAAAGGCCGCCTGGCATGTCATCACTTTGTCGAAGACCCGGGGCGCGGAAGCTAGTGCGAACGGCAAGGTCGTGAATTGGAAGTGTCGGGTCCCTATAGCAAACCTGAGAACGGTGGTGTCCGGTCCAGATGGGAATGTGAAGGTACGCATCCTGAATGTCCAGGGAAGCGAGGAAGTCGTTTGGTTCGATCGTTAAGATTACCGAACGCAGGGATTCCATTTTGAATCTGAACTTTTGTACGTAAACATTGAAGAGATCCAGCACTGGTCGAAAGGTTCCGTCCTTTGGAACCAGGAACAGATTTGAATAAAAGCCCTGGAACTTCTGAATCCCTGGAACCGGGGATATAACTTTTGCTAGCAAAAGAGCTTGCACGCAGCTCTTTAGGGCCTTGCGTTGTTTGAGGCAGCGAGGAATCCGAGAAGGAAAGAAACGAGGAGGAGGTCGAGAAGAGAATTCTATCCGGTAGCCTCTGGATATTACCTCCATAGTCCAGGAGTCTGTGGATGGCAGTTGCCATTCCTTGAAGAAAAAACGAAGGCGACCCCCGACCCAAGGCGGAGGCGGATAGTCATGCCTGCTTGTGTTTATCTCCCCCTGCCTTAAAGCCCCCACGCTTGGCAGGCCAGGGGGTAAAGGGCCTTTGTCCCTGTCGCGCTGGAAAGGGGTTGGTAGCCTCCGGCCTTGAGAGGTCCGTAGAATGAGAAGCTCTGGGCGGACGAAAGGAAGACGAATGTCGAAAGGATGGAAAACGACGTGCTCTAGTCTGAGGGAGGAAGGTACTCTTACCGCCAGTTGCTTGAGCAATAATCTTCTCAAGTTCAGGACCAAACAGGAGGCGCCCCAAAAAAGGTAGGCTGGTAAGGGCCTTCTTGGATGCCGGGTCTGCTGCCCAAGCCTTAAGCCATAAAGACCGTCTGGTCGCTGTAGAGGCCGCAGATGATCGTGCAATGAGACTGCTAGTTTCAAGAGCTGCATCCCCAATATATATGGCTGCATCAGATAATTGTTGGATAATATCAATTAAGTGACTATCTGAAGATTCCTTTGCCACCGCCTGATAAAGCTGGTCCAACCACGCTTTCATCGCTTTGGCCACCCAAGCAGAAGCAAAGGTGGGTCTGAGGGCAGCCCCTGAAGCAGCGAAGGATGTTCTCAGCAGGCCTTCCAAATGTCTGTCCGTGGGGTCTTTAAAGGTAGCGGCAGGGCCGCATCTACCATTAGGCAAACTGAGCCATGTGACTCAGGCGGCACCCTGGGGCGAAAGAACAAAGGCGGCAAGAAGTGGGGGAAAAAAAGTGTCCTTAACTAGCAGCCTCTGCGGGCGTGCCACTGATAATGCGTGTGCGCGAGTTGCGACCGGCAGCCGCATGAGATTGTGCAGTACATCCCTAATCCTACTGGGAGCTGTGTAATGCTGCTGCTGCGCGGCTCCCTTCTTCCTCGGCCCCCATCCTTCTTTTGGCCAATCAGAAGCCGAAGATTTAACACACCCCCCAGAGGAGTAGAAGAGCTGCAGCCTGGGAAAAGCCGGACATCACTGACCCAGGAGGTGGCGCGGCAGACTGTATTGTGCAGTTCTGCCAGTCCGGAGTTGCCGCCTGGAGCAGGTTTACGCACGCAGAGCTGAGCCTTGCTGTGATTAGTAGTAAGGAGGAGACCAAGGAGTCTATCGAGACTCGAGAGAAAAGTTGTTGATAACACACTGTCACTGACAGAAGAGATGGCCAGTATGTACACACACTGTCACTGACCGTAGGGACAGTCATTAAGTAAGTACACACACTAGTACTACTAAAGATAAAGACTGTTACACATATTGATGATTGATTTGATTATATTTTTAAAAAAACTTGTTGGGTTGGATTATGGGAAATGTAGGCACTGTTTGAATATCTTATGGCCTACTGCTGGGGGATGGGAGGGATTATTTTAGGTATGGGGGCTGCTGGGAGATATTGGTGATGGGTCTGTAAAGGGAGGGGTTAGTTAGAGGTATAATGTGGATTATGTGGTCATGGGGGCTGCTGGGAGATATTGGTGATGATTCTCTATAGGGAGGAGTTATTTAGGGGTATAATGGGGTTATGGTTATGGTGGGACTTGCTGAAGAGAAAATGGCACCAGATAAGAATGAATACATCTTAAAGGGCAATTATAGTGAGAAAATTGTTTTTTTTAAATTACTTCTAATGTATCCTATAAGTCATCCCAACCACCAGGGTACCTTTAGTTTCCTTAAATTCTACATAGTCCACGAGATATAAGCCTTTGAATATGCTGTGATTTGTAGGAGCTGCTACACCTCATCTGTCACTCAAAGGCACACACCCGCACAATCCAAAGCTCCCCTGCAGTACTGTCACACACTCTCTCACCCACACTATATGTACCATGTGCAACATATAGTCAAATGCTGTAGTGCTAAACACAATCAATAAACCATTAACCCAGCAATATGAGCATAACACACTATAAAACAGCCCCTCCCCCCAAAAAAAATCTTATATACATACAAAACCAGTGACTCAAATGGAACACTAATACAGTATATATAATACAGTAATACAGACTATATACCAAACAAGACACACAGTGCAATCTATGAAATATATAGACTAAAGCAACTGAAATATAACAGGACAACAAGCAGTGTCACTGTGTTTGTGAAGATCTCACTACAAGATGCTGTTACACTGACTCTCTCTTCAGTGATTATGATCTCAGCTAAGCAGGGGGAGAGATATGAACTTTAGGTAAAAGGTAAATAACAATTAGCAAAGTTAGAGAACAGGCAGAGTTCAGTAACTTACTTGTAAAGAATCTCAGCACCACTTGTCCTCCTCTCTCCCCCTCTGCCCCTCCCTTCAGCATATTGCTACTTTATTCCACACTTTGCTTGCAGTCTAGCTCTAGAAGGGAGGGGTCAACAGGATGTCAGCACTTCATTTAAAGTCCTTTCTGCTGACAATGCTCGGACTCTGTATACAGCCCGTCACTGCTTGAGGGGGAGTAGACAGAGAGGGGAGGGGGACTACACAGCTTGGTACAAACTTCTGCCAGTGTGAAGAAACGAAGCCACACAGAAACATGAAAGTAAGGCAGCTTATACTAGGTGATCTATACATTGTATACAGACAAAGTTTTTTTTTCACTATAGTTGCCCTTTAACATAATGTTTTTACTAGTTGCATTGAAATAATAATGATATAGTAAAATTAGTGTTTTGTGGTCTGTTCGCACTTGATTCTAATCTGTTCCTAGTTTAGACCCAGTTAAAGAAAGCAACCTTGACGTGGTGACTGGGCTTAAAATAATTTGGCCAACTTATTGAACTAATTGCTTTTATTTATCCAGGGTTTAGCAGGCTGTTTGTAGCAGCAACATTATGGAGGTAGCCAATATGCAATTAGAATAGTTTGTGCACTAGAATTCTACTTTTTGTACCTACTTTAGTTTTGCTGCGCCCATCAACAAAACCACGCCCACTTTAGTGTGGCGGCGGCGCACTTCCTGGAAATAAACAAGGGCAGCATTCAAAAGTTTGGCTCAGGCAGCAAAAACCCTAGAAGTGCCCCTGGGTAGCGGCCTCTGCCAAGGGAATAGCTGTGGCTCTAGAAAGCCTAGCCACCGGGGGGGTCAACTGCTGGAGGCATGGCCCACTTATCCACATCCTCCTTGGGAAAAGGAAACCTTGTTTGGAAGTTTCTGGAAAAGTGAAGCTTCTTTTCTGGAGAGGACCATTCTTCCAATACGATCTGTTCTAACTGATCGTATGAAGGGAAGGTTGCTGTTGTTTTCTTAGGACGACTGAATAAGGATTTGGCAGGATCTACTGGTTCGCCTGGATCCTGTATATTCAGAACCTGTAGAACCGATCTAATAAGATCGTCGATCGTTTCTGGCGTGAATGTGGTCTGAATTTCCATTTCGGAAGATAAGGAGTCTAGTTCTCCTTCTTCCGATTCCTCTCCTTCCTGTAAGGGGCACTCGTCCACTGCAAGAGAAGGCATGGGCCCTGAAGCTCTGACCGCTGTTTGTGGCCTAGCATTCGCTCCGGTGGAACTAATCAACTGAAAAAATTGTGACATAGAAGCCGATAGTACCGACATGGAGTCTGACAAGGATCTGGCCCAGGCCGGTTCGGGCTACTGAAGAGGGGCCCCTGAAGGATCTCGGGCCAAACCCGACGTAGCGGGTGGATTCTGCATGGAATCAATAGAAGCCCGGAGAGAGTCTTAGCCCACTCAGGCTCTTGAGTGGCGATCGCCATCTGCGCGGGCTGAGGATCCTGGGTAACACTGCATGGTTCACAAAGTGGCCAAGAGTGACCGGCTGGCAACTTAGTCTGGCAAGAAGCGCAGACGTAGGAGATCGCCTGGGCGGATTTTGTTAATTTGGAGCGGGAGGCGGACTTCTCCTTGTTTGACATGACTGTTTGGAGGCAAGGAAAAAGCAGAACTACCTTTAAGCCCCTATAAAACACATATATAGAAATAGATGAGAAAAGGATATGCTGCCCACACCACTGAAAAAGCAAGAAATAAGAAAAGAAAAAAAAAAGAAATAAAGAATCCCCTTAAGAGGGGGAACTTAGCTGGCTGTGGAGAGACAGAGACTCCCGATGCTGGTAACACGAGGCTGTGCAGAGAGAGGAGAAACCGGAAAGAGGAAGTCGCCGGAAGTCCCGCCCCCTAAAAGCCCGGGAGAGAGAGAGCGGTCCGCATCCCATGGAATCCCCCGCGATCTCCCTCAGCCTACTAGGATCCCATGCGGCAGGAGCGGCGGCCGACTGCTGCTCTGCCGGTTCGTGCGGAAGGGGGGGTTCTGGCCATTTTAGACCCGCGGGACATGAGGCCAGCCCTTCCGCCGCAATAGCAGGAGCAGTGCCTCTGCTGAATGCGATCCCACGTGGGAAGCCGGTATCGCAGCGGATTCACCAGCTCCTTGTAGTCCATCTGTAAGAAGAGGGGAGAGAAGTCCATCACTCCTGAAGCGGACACTTTAAAAACTGAGGAGGCTTCCGGTGCTGGTAAGTTATATAGGATGGGAGGAGCACTGGAGCCTCAAGTTTTTAAAGTGTCCGCTCCTGAAGTGAGGGTACTTAACCCCTGTGTTCCTGTGTCCCCCTGTAGGCTGTAGGAGAAAATCGGTTCCGCTCAGCTTTATCCTGTAGTAGTGTGTTGTACGTTCGCTGTTCGAACAGTAAATTCTCATATGTTGAGTAGTTAATTGTATATACATCTGTTTTGCTCGTTGTGTTTTTTTGTCTCTGGGTTTCTTCTTTTTCTCTGGTTAATTTTTTTAATGAGATTGAACTCTTTAGGGTGCCCCTTAGGAATGCTTTCATAGCATCCCACTGTATAAATGGGGAGACAGGCCCATGGTCTATTTAAAGATAGTTTTGAAGTTGTTGTAGTGTTTGATCGTTTTCCGGGAGTTGCGTTAACCAGAACGGGTGTATTTTCCAGAACCGTATAGATTGGTTTAGCGTGGTTCCTGCTAGATGGAGTAATAGTGGGGTATGGTCTGAGGATCCTTGTGGGAGAGTCTCTATTTTTGGAATTTTCCATGTTAGTGTTGCAGATACAAATATATAGTCTGTCCTGGATAAGGTACCATATGTTGCTGACTGGTATACATAGGGGTGTTTGGATTCATTATATGAAAAGGTGGGGAGACGCACTCTTAGTGGATATAAACTGCTTTTATTGTGACAGGCTGTGCACAACGTTTCGGGGTTTCCCCCTTCCTCAGGATTCATATAGTTCCACGAGTCCACCAAGTTCCACCCAGTAAATTGATATAATTGCGTATTATTGCTTTGTTGTCAGCCAAGAGATATCCTAGCTGGCATTCTATCCCTTAACTCATTCAGAACTAGGTTAAAATCTCCAAGACTTATAACTTGTGCCTGGGGGAATTGCGCTTTAAATGGTAGAGTGTGTGATAAGAGTCCAATACCTGCGGTGAGTGGGTTGTAAAAGTTTAATATAAGATATGGTTCAGAGTCTATCTCAAGTGCTGTGAATACAAATCTCTCTTTAGTATCGGTTTTACTTTGCCAAATTTTGTAGCAAACTTTATTTCTAATTAAGGTTGACATGCATGTTTTTTGTAGATATTTAGTGTCTTGATTAAGGAAGGGAGTCTCCTGTAAACAGATTATGTCTGGGGAGTGTGATCACATGAATGAAAAGCCTTCCAACCACGTCAAGATAACCCCAGTCTGGAAGGTCCTAACTTCTAACCTTTTTTTACTTTTTTAATTATGATAAGTAAACTTTTGCATTTCTCATGGTTGTGCACTGGATCACTATAGCAGGCTCTCTCACTCCCCCACCAGCCCATTGGCATTTTAAAGTGAGGGAAGAGGCTGTTCATCCAGTGCTTTATATTAAAGGCATAAAAAGGGTGGTGTTGGAGGTGCTATAGCAGTAATAATAGCACCCCAACAAGACCCTTTAATGGAGGTCCTATACCTTTTAATATAAAAGCACTAGGTGGACGGCCTCTTCCCTCATTTTAAAAAGCCAATGGGCGGGGGGAAGTGAGAAAGTCTGTAATATTTATCCAGTGCTCAAGTATGAGAAATGCAAAAGTTTCTAATCATGGTTTAAGTAAAAAAGGTTAGAAGTTAGGACCTTCCAGACTGGGGTTACTTTGACATGGTTGGAAGGCTTTTCATTCATGTGATCACAGTAATGTATACTAAAACCCCTTCGTTTATAATGTATGCCAGTGTGCAGATAATATGATATTGTATGGGGCCTAGGAATGTGCATTGATTATCTTATCTTTGTTTATATATATACATATATGTGTGTATGTATGTATAATTTTATAGTATACAAACAGGGGATAAGAGCAAGCCATTATACAAATAAATAAAATTTACATAAAGTTTCAAAGGTTATATAAAATAAGTGAGGTGTGCCTTAACATATTAAGAAAGAGAGCCCTGCCCCGAAGAGCTTACATCTCACATATGGGTGAATAAAACAGATTGCAATTTTTCAAAGAAACCTTAGAATGCCCAGTTACATTCATTTTAATAGTCTGTGACTATGGTATAGGAGCCCTGCAAGCGTCTCACTAAACCGACTCTGCAGAGCTCCTTGATAAGGTAAGACCCAGAGGTGAGGACCACATGGTTTAGTTCTTCACCCTGAGTACTATTATCTAGAGAGGAGGGGACTTGGGTGTCTAGAACTGCCCTGCAAGATGATAATTAAGAAATGTGGCAATGGGCTGTACAATAGATACACCGGCTTTACCTTTTGACACTCAATTTGCTTTTCCAACATCTCTTGCTTTTTCTTCCTCATGTCTTGCTGCAACTTCAGTGCTTCCTAGAACAAAAAGTGGAAAGAACAAGAGTTCACTCTCCAGCGAAACTATGATAAACATAAAATCAAATTTAGTGCTTTGCAGTTTAATTGTTTACCATCTAATGAAATTACTGCTTCTCCTTGTGCCTTGTAGAGTTAAAAAAGTAAACAGAGACCACACCCACATTTAAATAATAACTTGAGGCTGCAATTCTTATTGATGCTTAATAATGAAGATAAGCCCTGTTCTGACAACAGGGGGCATGTAATTTATTAATACGATATGCATGCCCCCTCTGGCTGGCTTAATGATAAACACAGAGAAACTAAAATAATAAACTACAGACTAAAACATAGCAAATTGCAATTCAAATGGCTTGGCATTTGTCTTTCAGTACACAAATCGATAGTTACTTCCCATCTTCTGTAGCTCATTAAGCTTGGGCATGCTCAGCGTGATTCACTCAGGCAGTTACTTACATACTTTTTATACCTGTGCTAAATTAAAGAAGGGAGTAAATTATCAGGGGAAGCAACTAAAGGTCCTATTGATTTCAAACGGGTAAAACGACAAAAAACTACAAAGAAAGTGATACACAAGTTCCCCAATAATAATTCAAGAGAAAATAGAGTTTAGGTTGGAGATCTCTTAAATGGCATGCCTTGATATCATTTGATTTCTACAACCAGGATCCCCCCAAAACCTCAAGATTGCAATATATACCACTCTCCAGGATATTTCAAGCGAAAAGAAATTTTTGATCCTTGACGGTTTGTGGATGCAGAATAATATAACAACTTAAACAGAAATCATACCTGCTTCTTTTTAAGAGCATCTTGCACATCCACGGTCTTTGAACCTGTGACAGGCTTACTGGCAGGCTTGTTTGTTGAACTGTAAACCATTTTTGAAAGGCCAACGGTAGATGTCAAACTCTAATAGAAATATATCATATAAGAGCATTTTAGAGAAAAATTCTAAATCATTTAAAATGATAGTCTTAACAAGAACCTGTGAAATTTAAGGAACATGGTCAGCTGAAAAAAAAACCCAAACAAAAAAAAATCCTTATGCAGAGGTAGGCAGGCAGGCACAGCTAACCCACCACCAGTGATTCAATACAATTTAGATACAAGCAATACATAAAAAAAATAACCATAACATATAAACTAACCTGGTTTTCCTCCCCTGAGCTAGGCTGGTTTGAGGCCAAAAATGTTGAGTCTGAAGGACTAGTGCCGGCAGCTCCTATGCGATGTTTAGCTGGTAATTTGTTGAGCACATATGAACCCTGGGAAATGATTTTTGGAGTCACCTTCAACACAGTAAAAAAAAAAACAAATATTTGAATGAAGAAATTCAGTAGATCAGCGGTGTATTGATATTGGATCATGTATCACACCTCTGTTTTTGACAAAAGTGAATTGTGCTCTTAAGTATTGTGGCCTACTTGTGCAGAAAAAACTGAAACTTAACATTTTCATTGTTCAATCCTGTAACTTGACTTGGATGGGTCTATGAGCTGTCTTATCTCCTGTTCTTAAATTAAACCATCTGGAATTGAAAGGAACAAACTTACCTGCGATTGCGCTCCTCCACAGCTTCCTCTGACAGGTCAGACTATAGCCACGCTTCCATACAATGAATATGGAAGCGGTGGAGAATGGGCGCGACCACAGTTAAGTTTCTTCTGTTCCCAGCCTGCTCCTGACAGTTTCATTGAAGAAATGTTCTTCATTTGTTGATAATTTAGATGACCATTGATTGGTGGGGTCCCAACTGTTTACAGATATTCTTGCAGCCTCTTCCAGCTTTATGGGCATCAACAAATCTTTTTCAGACCACCTCAGGCACATCTTTTTTTTAAGCCATGATACACATCCACAAATGTGGTGTATGTGTGATTATACTTTATTTTATAAATATAAAAAAAAAGTGTCACTCACTACTAAGGATTCATTTACCTTTGCCACACGCACATAGAAAATTAGATTAAGTTTTCAGGTCATTCATATACAAATATAGAACCATGAATATCTTATACAATATCTAATCTGTGTATCTACTTAATCCTAACTAACTATCTTATTCTCTGAATATACACGGGCAGATATTTAAACACAACAGACCTATTGCCACTTTTGACTGGTCGGCCAGGCTAAAATATCAGTAGTGCAAAATTGTGCCACAAGCAATAGTTCAGTCAATTGTTGCATTGTTGCAGACTGCACTATCAGACGAGATTTACTGCCCTGTCAGACTGACCATTTGTCTGAATTGGGATAACATTGGTCCAATTAGCTCCTACACTTAAAATAATCCCTGATTGTTGCATTTTATTTATTCTTAGTTGCATGCTAATTAAAACTATGCGAAATTAAAAAACAAACAAAAAAAAAACAAAACAAAGCATTAATGAGTTTCCCCATCATTTTATAAGGTGATTTATAAAGCTCAGTTAAAAATAAATATGAGTACTGATGAAAAGAATAAACAGCATGCCCAAGGTAAAGAACTTCTGTGGTCCTATAGGGGTTTCTTTCTCCCTTAATGAATCCCACTTGGATTTGTGAGAACACAACCAGCAGAGCAAGGCATACTTCGTAACCAGGGTAACTAAATCACTGGGACAACTAAGTGAGTTGGTGGAATTCAGAGGTTGTTGACACAGCTTGTGATCAAACTTAGCAATAAAACTATCAGGCAAATATAAATGGCCCCAGTAAATTACAAAAAATCAGGGCAAGACCATTCTTATTTTCTAATTTTAAATACCTACCAAAGTGTAGTTACACACATTTTGACATTAGGAGCCAATTAAAAATCCAGTTCCCACCTTTAAATATACATTTCTAGACATGTTGGTTACCTGACACCTGTGACAGCCAATGGTAGAAACTTATTGATCACCCACCCGAAATTAAAATCTAATCCTAGGTGCCTTGGAAGAAACTCAGATGAGTTTGTAACATACTGCCCTCCTACAGCCACATAATGTCCGACAGCACATTATCCCACCAAATTGCCTGGGTTCCTTAAGTGGCAAATGAAAATCCAATCTTAGATGCATACAACCTAAACACCATCCTCCCGAATTTTCTATAACAGAGAAATCATTGTACCAATAAAATTAATTTTCCAACTGTGCGGTTTGATCATCAATCGCCAAAACAGTAACAATGATTGTACAAATATTAAATAACAGATTATAGTCACTTACAATTTGAAGGCACTATAGACTCAAATCACACTCCACCCGTCCTAAGTGGTAAGGTCCATAGTATCAAAGAAAGTAGCGCAAGATTTATACTGCAAACATTTTCTTTATTGTGTGCGACATGTTCCGGAGACAACGTGCTCCTTTATCAAGCATTCTTGATAAAGGAGCACATTGTCTCCGAAACATATCACACACAATAAAGAAAATGTTTGCAGTATAAATCTGCCGAAGGCTCTCACGCTACTTTCTTTGATACTTTGTACAAATATTAGTATCAAACCTTCATTTTTAATAGTTTTTTTTTAAATAAAAGAGCTACCTTTTGCAGGTGTCCTTGGGCATTTGGTGCCATGTTTGTCTGGGATGTAGATGTGGTGTGTGGTGAGAGATGGTGTGCTGGATGCTGCTGCAGTTGTGGTTGAGAAGAGTGCTGTTCGTTGTTCTCCCTGTGCCACAAAACCTTGATAAATCTATTGTTTAAAACAGCTTCTGTGCTAGAGATTGCTCGCCTGGCTTCATCATTGGTCAAGTACTGAATAAGAGCTCCCTCTGGATCTCCTTGAAAGGCAACCTAAATTTAAATGCAAAGGTAGAGTTAACAAATGCAGATTAAGGAATCTCACAGGGGATGGCATCTGTCAAACATATATTTAATAGGACTAATAATCTTTTAAAATAGAGGACTGAATGTAATTATTTAACTGTACAAATAAAATAATGGTTCTGCCTAAAGGCAAATTAACCATATGTATGAAGACCAAAGTTCCTATTTATTCTATTAACACACAGCAAGATGTTTAACCAGTGGAGCCATTTTCACCTTGTTTATTGAACAATACATTATTTATTACAGTAGAATACTCAATTTCACACAGGTTGGTCCATAATACAAAGCATGACATTTTATATGGCCAGATTACATTTTACAGACAGAAAAGGGCATATTTCATTTAAACAACTGCAAAAGCTTCAAAATTTCCACAATGTTAAGTGGAAATTCTCCTGACAAGACTGAATGAATGTGATACCTTTTCAACTCCACATATAAAGAAACATATTGGGAAAAAAACAGAATGCAAAACATCTACATGGTCTTTATTTTTATTCCCATATTACACCAACTAAAATTAAGCATATTTCAGTCTGAAATGCCATAACCCTCCTCACACTTAGGTGTGTATCTTTAATACTTGCCTGAATATTAACAATTGTACCAAATTTACTGAAGTGCTCATTCAGTTTGGTGATGTTATTCAGGTCTTGTGGAATTTTCCGGACTTCAAGTTTGGTGTTGGTGTACTGGACTTTTTTTACAAATCCTGCTTTATTGTGGTTACTGTTTCCTTGTCTAGAAAAACAAATATAAAATGACAGTGAAAAAAACACTATATACGAGGGAGGCTGTATTAGTTATAGCAATACAGAATATTGGTAAAAGAATCAAAAAATAGGAAGCAGAAAACAACTGGTTGTAAAAAAAAAAATCCAAATGAATGATGATGCTTACATAGAGAGTTTGATTTGCAGCAATTAATAAGATAATGAGTTAAAGATGATTTTTACCAAGTGAGTCAATCCCTCCTGTCTATTTCACTCACCGATAGACATTTACGATGCACAAAAGGAGCAGCAGACAGCCCACTGTTTGGTTGTTCCTTCACTTTGTATTTTAGAAATGGTTATTAACCCTTTAGTTACTTTTACTGGCTTTCTATTGAAATGATTACTAAAGGGAGGGGGAGGGCTGTGTGTGTCCGAGACAAACACACACGCTCAATTAAAAAACGCACTTGTGTATTATAAGACATAATGTGCCTCTTACCACTATAATATAAGGATATAAAGTCAACCTTGGTGTTCCCTGCCCTGTATAAAATCACTCAGCTTGCAGTCTTGTGCCTTTATATGGTCAGGGACCTCCTTTGTGACTCCAGACTTCAAGACACTTTAAGACCAAACCATACCAATGCAATTAATGAGACTTATACTGGCTGTATCCTTTTCTAATGACGTCCTAAAATTGCTGTAATTTAGTTCAGCTTTGAAGTCTCAGCTAGTTATGCCGGTGTTCAGAACCGAATTTCAGAAAATACACATCCTTCACAAATACAGCTACAATATTATCCAGATTGCTATCTAATGTGTTGTATCTGGTTTAAAAGAAAAATCTATTTCAAATACAATTATAGAAACATCAAGTTTTATTTTCGGAATATTCATAAATAGCACTACACTTACTAGCTATATTTCAATTAAAATCAATAACTGGTAAAATGCTTAAAAGGGCAAACCAATCATTCTACTGTAAAATGTTATTACTACACAAGGGGTTATAAAATAAGTATAAATTGACTAGTTCAATTGATTTTATAAACCTTTGTGCTGTTATACAGTGGCATACAAATGCTTGAGCATTCTTGCTTGAAACATCTGTTACTGTGAATAGTTTAGTGAGCAAAAGAAAAAGGTGTCGGCTTTCTTTCAGTTTAGAACTTTTCTTTCAGTTGTTTAGCAGAAAGCATCCCTTCCAAATCATGAGTCTATTGGCATTATTGATAGGGCAGAACCTTATCAGTATGATCGTCTCCCTGGCATAGGTAGCATTTAACCAAGGTGACGTTGGACCACCATGAGATGGACAGGTCACCAGCAGACCAGCAACTTGAAAGGAATGATTTTTCACTAAAGAGAATGTAACTTTATGTTTGACACCAGGAGAGTTGCAAGATCTTAAAATTAATTTAATCACTGGTATATATTTTGTTCTTTTTCAATACAACTTTACACATTTTTTTAAAACTATGAAATATTTCAATAATACTAATTAAAAACTATCGTCCTGGTGGACTTCTAGAACATTAAACCATAAGCAGATATTGACAAACCAATCTCAGCAGCAACGGCAAAAACCTTACTTGTCCATCCAAGGTTTCTTTGCAAAGGGTCCATCGATATTTGCCAACGTTCGTTTTCGGTCTGGTTCTACTACCACTCTGTTGTTATTCACTGGGCATAAAGGAGGAGGTTCTGTTTGAATCACAATATTAGCAGCTAAAAAAAAAAAAAAAAAAATTTTTGTATAACACTGAATGCTTACAATTTTAAAGTCATAAAATGCACCGGACATATGGAAGTGGAAAGCTAGCGTACCATTAAAAATGATATTGTTTATGCAGCACAGTATACGGAGATAAATTTCATATTAAGGCCATGCCTCCCAGGATAATTTGAAACCCTACTCTTTCTTAAATGAATAGAAATTACTGGATTACCTTGTTATTGAAGTGTTCAGTAAAAAGAAATAAAAGAACTAACCTTCAACTTGAAATTACCTAAATCTACATGCTCATATACTGCCAAGATTAAATGCACCTAGCACATAACGTGTCAGGTGATAAGCGGTGTTGGAATAAAGTATATCTAATAATAATTGGCTTTGTGTGGAGTCTTTACAGGAGTATGTCATTGCCTATTTTTATGCTTAAGATGGTACGCTCAGGCCAATCGGATTGAATAGATGATGACGATTTCTGAACTTAGAAAACCAGTTGGACCAGACATTAAGACATGCCAATCATTTAAGGCTGATTGTGAGCCGTTCATTAGGCTGCATGATCAATATATTATAAAGTATATACAGTGTTGGGAAAATCTCACACCAGGTTTTCTCAAATTCACTTTTAGAAAGAATATCCTTCTTAAATAATTTTCTACTTCTTTCTAACAAGTATGGCAAAATAAAAGATTGCCAGTCTCCATTAAAACCATGCCTCAAGATTTTACAGGGTTTTATTAAGTCACACAAGATCCTAAAGCCTGTCACTTTAGGTGTAACCTCACTGTAAAATAAAGATTCTTATTAGCCATTCAATTTTTATTCAAGACTAAATAACTGTCCAGGCTGCTACCAAGCACTAATCGAGTTAAAACCACCAACCTCTTGGTGTATCCATGTCACCAGATGTGAGACCAATCAAATTTGACCTTTGAGTTGTTTGTCGCTGTAAAAATGTTCTGTAACCAGGTCTACCCGTGTTTGTAAGACTAGGAGCTTCAGGATTGTAGCCATCTGGTTCATATGTATCTATAAGAAAAAATTACTTATCAAACATTTTTCAGTATTGGATCTATATCTTTTTAAGAAATAGGAGGATTTTGTTACTTACTGTAAACCCTCTTTTTCTGAAGCAGTCAGGGGGACCCAGGCATAGCAGGGTTTAAGGTACCAACCTCCAGGAGAGGACATTTAATAGTTAAAGAAAGCCAGGCTCTGGTGATTCTCCTCAAGACCTTACCTACTGAAACAGAAGCCTGCCTCAAGTTTGTCCCAAAGAGGAAGCATAAGAAGTCAAAAGAAATAACAGCAACAAACCAACAAGTAAAAACAATACATGCAAAAAAAAAAAAGAAAAGAAAAGGGAGGGAATTGCCTGGGTCCCCCAAGTGGCTTCAGAGAAAGAGATTTTACAGTAAGTAACAAAATCCTCTTTTCTCTTTCAGGTGCAGGGGGGCCAGGCACAGCAAGGGAAGTCCCATGGAAAACTACCCAGAAGTCTCCGTTACTTATTTGCGTATACTAGAATTTGATAAAGGTATGAATTAGACCACAGCAGATCTGGTTCACGGAAGTTCCATGTCACACAGCCCACAACGCCTGATTATCGTGGGCTGCAACCTGCAATGCAAGAGCTGCCTCTGCCACAGAATAACAATGCAGCCCTGAAGAAACCCACTAAGTTTGAAGATCTCATGCTCACTTCAGAATCTAAGAGGACCTCCCAGAAGGACGAACCAAGTCTTAGAAGAATGAGAACTCTCTGTATGAGCAATGTAAATCCAGAGGGCTCAAACAACATCCAGAGAATGGGGTTCTCTCTCTTTTTTTTTTTTTTTGCGATGAGGGGCTATGAAGATGGTAGGAACCCCTTCCAGTATTATCCTTTTCAAAAGTGTACACCAGCTGGAAAGGGCAAGGTACCACCAGAGCATCCACCAAGGACACAAGAGGGTCCCGAGACGCAATAAAATGGCACCTTGCGGTGCAGTTTTATTGGCGGATCAGAGTTTTGAAGTCATCAAGATGAAGGGACCATTCTCTCAGATCCAGGGTATGCTGGCTGAGGAAGTTTGCTTCGTCGTTGGGCACTCCTATAATGTAAATGGCTGACAGGTCATGGTATATAACGTTCTGCCCAAGCCAGAATTCAGTGGGACTCTGTCATGGCTACGTCACTCCGCGTGCCCCCTTTTGGAAGGAAAGATTCCCCCAGAGACCAACGACCCTGAACCCCAGACTGGAGTTCATGAACTCTAGAGACTTGTCTCACTGGCATAGAAGATGACACTGAAGGGGGCGCAGATGGAACAACCCACAAGGGACCGCATTAACTGAGGATACCATCATTACGACCAGACGCATTGCCTGCCGAATAGAGTGGTGGGAGGCTGAGCCTTCTGGACATAGAAGTTGAGTGCCTTAATGTCCAACACTGGACATAAGGACCCATGCTTTTAGGGAACCAAAAACAGATTCCAAGTCCCCTTCTTCAGAAAAAAACAACCATCGCCTTGCAGATTCTCCCCAACCAGGGGAGCAATAAGGGCTTCTGAAGCAGGTCTAGCCACTCTTGGGGCCCTTGAATCCGTCGTAAAGGGAGGCACTAAATGTAGTACCTAAAAAATAAGCAGACAAAATAGATATGGATGACACCAAAGATTTGGCCCAGGCTGGATCAGAATCTTGGAGAGGGATCTCCTGAGGAAATAGTGGCAAAGCCTAATCCCGCTGGGAGATTCTTAAGAGTATCAATAGATTCCCACCCTAGCCCAGTTGGGTTCCTGATACACCGTATCAGTAGACATGGGAGGTGATGCATGAGGCACAGGACCATATTAGCAATCTGTCAACTTTCTTGACAAGAGGAACACACATAATAAACAGCCAAAGGGGCAGCCTTAGAGTGGGACGGGAGCAATCTTTTGCTAGACATGTTAAGTGGCAAAGCAAAATTAATTTTTTTTTAAAGAAAAGGAGATTTTGTTTACTCACTGTAAAATATTTTTCTCTGAAGCGAAGAAGGGGGACCCAGGCAGCAGCAGTATTCCACCTCCAGGAGCGGACACTTGAATAATTGAAGATTTGCATAGGCTCTGGTGCTCCTCCCCTTACCTTATATTCTGCAGCCTGCTTCAGTTTTGTCCCAAAGAGGGAGCGAAGGAGTTGCCATAAAAACTTACAACTTTGTTAAAACACAATTTAACAGATATAAAGACACACTGATAATCTATATAATTAGAATAAGTCTTTAACAACTTAGTAGTCATAACCCATAGGGAGGGTAGTGCCTGGGTTCCCCTTCGGCTTCAGAGAAAAAGATTTTACGGTGAATAAACAAAATCTCCTTTTCTTTTTCAGCCTTGGGGGACCCAGGCACAGCAGGGGATGTCCCAAAGTCCCGAACAGTAAATGGGGGGCATAAGAATCCTCTGCTGCTTGCAGCACAAGCTGACCTACGGTCGTCTTGGCTGAATCAAACACATCCAACCTATAGAACTTTATGAATGTGTTGACAGAAGACCAGGTGGCTGCTCTGCAAATCTGATCTATGGATGCTCTCCGACAAGCTGCCCATGAAGCTCCCAATGCCCTGGTCGAGTGAACTGCAACCCGCAAGGGGGGAGCAGCCCCAGCTTCAGTATAACATCTTGAGATGACACGCCGAGTTTGAGGCGACGCTCTTTGTGAGGTCCCGTTAGGATGAACAGCGCCTTGGAAGAACGTAAAGATTCCGTTCTGGAGATGTATATCTGGAGAGCTCTGACTGACTATGTCCAGTGAATGCAACATCCTTTCTTGGAGAGAAACTGGCCAAGGAATTAGAGCTGGGAGATAGGTTTCCTGACTTGGGTGAAAGGAGGAAACTATTTAAGTAGAAAAGTTGGGTGAGACCGAAGAACTGCCTTATCCTTGTGGAAGGAGAGACAGGATGGTTCCACTGACAGAGATGCCAGCTCTGACGCCCGGCGTATTGAGGAAATGGCTAAAAGAAAAAGCGTTTTCCAAGAGAATAGAAATAGAGCTACCGACCTTAGAGGTTCGAAAGGTGGTCCTTGTAGAACTCGAGAAAATTGACAGAGCTGCAATCTAAACCTTTAAGGCACAGAGACTGTCCCTTTTCCAACCCTACCTGTAGAAAACATAGTAGTCTAGATAGGACAACTTTCCTAGATGAAAAACCCCTGGAAGAGGTCCAATTTATGTATCTCTGCCATATACGATGGCCATCATGGTGGGGATGACCGATGAGGGAATACCTGTCTTTCTCAGAATGGAGGATTCAATAGCCAAACCATCAAATATAGTTGAAGATCCAGGTGGAAGAATGGACCCTGAGAAAGAAGGTCTGGGTGGAGGGGTAGGGGCCATGGTTCGTCCCGTGACATCCATCTGTGAACCAAGCCCTTCTCGGCCACCTGGGAGCTATGAATATATAGTCGTGGTCCCTTCCAACTTGATAATTTTCAGTACGCGCGGAATCATTGCTATTGGTGGGAAGGCATACCTTAACTGAAACCGCCATGGAACTACCATCCATGAGGTGTGCCAAAGGATCTCGTGTTCTCGCACAAAAGAGGAGAACTTTGCGGTTGAGACAATGCCATAAAGTCTATTTCCGGAGTTCCCCACCGACGAGTTAGAATCGAGAACACTTCCTGATGAAGGGACCATACCCCTGGGTCCAGCGTGTGGCGGCTGAGAAAATCCGCTTCCACGTTCAGGATCCTTGGGACGAAGACCGAAGAGATCGCTGGAACATATAGTGTTCTGCCCAGGACAGAATGCGGTGGGCTTCTTCCATGGCCTTGTCGCTCCGCGTGCCCCCTTGGTGGTTTATGTATGCCACTGCTGGGGCATTGTCCGACTGGATTCTGACAAAGCTGTTCATCAGTTCTTCTGTCCAGTGAGAAAGGGCCAGGTATATGGCCCATAGTTCCAGAACATTGATCGGTAGGAGGGGCTCTTGCGATGACCAGATGCCTTATGTCGTGAGGGGCCCGTACACTACCCAATCCCGACAGACTTGCATCTGTGGAAATCACCATCCAGGGAGGGAGGCAGGCAGAGGGTGTTCCCTTTCTAAAGTTTGTGGTCTTGTGTCCACCATACTAGAGACCTCCGGATTGGGTGAGGTAAAAGGATCATGGAGTCCAGAGACCTGTTCCAAACTGTCAACATGTGGTGCTGAAGCGGACGTAGATGGAACATGGCATATGGGACTGCTTGGATGGCTGATAACATCTTCCCTACTTGGCGCATGGCTTAGTAGGGAATCCTACTAAGAGTCTGGCGGGCCAGTAGCTTGAGCACTTGGATCTTCTCGGGAGTAAGGAGAATCTGTTGTCGGGAAGTGTCTAACAACATGCCCAAAAATGTCATGAAAGGGCTGGGAATGAACGATGACTTGCGAGGGTTGATAATCCAACCAAAGGAGGTTAGGATTTGAGTGCAATTTTTTACATGTGTTGAGGCCAGGGCGAAGAATGGGGCTTTGATCAGTAGATCATCTAAGTAGGGTAAGAGGAAAATACCTTGCAGGCGAATGAAAGCTGCCCGACACCTTGGTGAAGAATGAAGGGGCCCAATGGAAGGGCCATGAACTGATAATGACACTTTCCCACGGCGAATCTTAGAAAGCGATGGTGGCCCTACCAAATAGGCACGTGGAGATAGGCATCATGTATGTTGAGGGACACTAAAAATTCTTCCAGCTCTATGGCCAGAATGACTAAGCGTAACGGTTCCATCTTGAAATGGACCTTCCCGACGTTTAGCTCTTTGAGGTCTAAGACCGGACGGAAAGTTCCGTCTTTCTTGGGAACTTTCAAGAGGTTTGGAGTAGAAACCTGTGGGAAGTGGGTACCGGAACTATTACTTTGGACAGCAATAGTAGGGTTTTGATTTAGTAGGTATTAGTAGGTATTGCTTGATTTAGGGCTTGCCTTTTGGATGGCACCCTGGGCAGGTTGGGCGGAAAGAAGCGTCTGGGGGACAAGAAATGAACTCTATTCGATATCCTTGAGAGATAACGTCCAGAGTCCAAGAGTCTGTGGATGGGTGGTTCGACGCTTCCCGAAAGAATCTTAGGCGGTCTCCCACCCAAGATGAGGGGGTATAGTTATGCCGACTGTTTTTTTGCCGGTAGGACAAAAGGGTCCCCTCCTATTGGACCAGGGTCTGGAAAACATTTATCTTCTTTGAGGGGCCTGGGCAGATTGCTCTGCAGGAGCTCTTGAGACGGAACGGAAGGGGCGAAAGTAAGGGTGCCTATGAGAGGTAGGTAGCCTACGGGTCTGTTTTGGGAAAACAAAGGAACTTCCTCCTCCCCCCCGTTGCTTGAGAGATTATTTTTTCTAGTTTGAGCCCAAATAGCTGTCCTCTTAAAAAGGGGAGACTGGTTAGGGCTTTTTTTGAAGCAGCATCGGCTGCCAAGGCTTTTAACCATAAGACCATTCGCGTCGCTGTTACTGAGGCGGAAGCTCAAGTGATTAGCCGACTGGATTCTAAAGCTGCGATGTAAACCACCGTGTCTGATAAATCTTGAATTATATCTAACAAATGGGATTTTGTTGGGTAAGGGCGGATCTTATATCTTGGTATAATTGGTTAAGCCATACCTCCATAGCTTTTGCCATCCAAGCAGAGGCATAGGTGGGTCTTAGGACAGACCCTGAGGCTTCAAATCATTTTTTTTTAATAGCGCTTCAATGCGACGATCGTTTCTATCCTTGAAGGTCACTGCTTTGGAAAGGGGAATGGTGGTGGCTCTGGTAAGTCGGGCCACTGGAGGGTCGACTATAGGAGGGGAGGCCTTAGGGAAGGGCAACATAGTGTTAAAGAGCTGGGACACACAAGTGCACCGTGGGCCAGATTGTCCTGCAGGCAGTTTTGTTTGGCAGGTCACACATACATATGATATACTGCGACCGGGGGCTGTTTATTCCCCTTCTGACGGGACAGGAGCGACCCCTTGCTGGCCATAGGTATGGAGGGGAAAACAGAAGAAAGAACCCCCCCCCCCCCACATATATACACAATATATCATTTTTACATATGATATATAAAACATATTTTGTAGGTTTAGCAGGCTAGAAGAGGGAAGGCAGGAAGAGAGACAAAAGAATCCAACCCCTTATGATATCCCCAGAACAAGCTATATGTCTGACCTATCTGAAGATGCAGAAGGCAGTGCTGGCAGAACGCAGGTGCTGCAGAAAAGACAGGAGAAGGAAGCCGAGAAGCAGAGCAGATCCCGATATGTGACCGACGAGTCACTTGTAGGAGCAGATGAACGTGCTGTGGGGCCCAAGGAGACGGGTACCGGAAATCCCGCAAGCCGCGGAAGTCTCGCCCCTGCGCGAAGTAAGAAGGCGCCAAAGGAAAAAGTGCGCGAGAGACCAGCAGGGAGAAGCTCCTGCCCACCAGAGGACCCCAGGGCCTTACCTGAAGGTGTGGCTGTCCGTTGGATGCTGGATCCGGCGGAAGAGGGAGGATGGCTGCAACAGTGGGTTCTAGGCAGGTGTTGAGCTCCAAGTAAGTAGACATTAATCCCTGAAAGGCGGATAAAACAAAAGCTTTCCCAGGGAAATGATCTGCATGAACAGAAGAGGGGGGAACTGCCCTGGTCTATGCTCAAAATGTGGAAGGGCTGGAAGGGTTACCTGCCAGCTGTTCTCTTCAGACTTGTGGCAAACTAAGTCTGTGTGGAGTCCAATGGGAAAGGGCTGGAAAGGGTTACCTTCCAGCTGTTCCAAGAGTAGAGAGCCTTAACATCAGATGTGGAGAGAGGCCAGGTCTGTGTAAAAGGGTTTACCTTCCAGCTGTTCCTATGCAATGTCTTGATAGAAGAGGAGAGTAGTCCACTCCTGAGCTGACACTTGAGAAACTGAAGCAGGCTGCTGGTGCTGCAGAATATAAGGTAAGGGGAGGAGCACCAGAGCCTAAGCAAAACTTCAATTATTAAAGTGTCCGCTCCTGGAGGTGTAATACTTGACCCCTGCTGTGCCTGGGTCCCCCAAGGCTGAAAGAGAAAAACTTTTTATATAGACAAGCCACTACTCAGATAGAAGGGAAGTTCAACCCCAATGGCCAATAGGAAGGGAGAAATACTAGCCAGCCAATGTGATTGAGAGAACTGCAAGCATGAAGTACTAGAAGCAGAGGCCAAAATAGTACTGTTTACCCCAAAAGCGTAGGGGATGCACAGTGTAGCCTGCAGAGGCAATGTGTGCACCCCCCCTCTGCGGCAATGATAAGGGGACACAGAAACAGTAAGGAGTTCTGGAGGTTAGTACCACTGCTTTGCCTGGGTACCCCTGTGGCTTAAAGAGAAAGATTAATTTTAATGTATATAAAGAGGGCTAGAGTACAGAACTCTGGGGTTACCACTAACCCTAAATAGGTAATAGTTATTCATGCTGTCATAATAGTGTTCTAGCCCACCGCATTTCTTATGTCTTACCAAAAGTAAAGGCATTCCTGCATGAATACTTGAGCCAACATTAGAGGGGGGAAAAAAAAAAAGTCCTGAATATCTTGGGTAGCACATGCTCACAGACTTAATTGTACTCACAACATAACAGCAAGAAATATATTAAATGTTTAATGGACATTTGTTTTTATCAGCTAATTATTGGATGATAAAAAGGAGGGTTGGGTACCTGTTTATGCTAAAAGGTGCTAAAGTTTGCCCGTGTTATTAATCTGAACCAAGCAATCAGATGTTTTCTAACCACAGTAACCTAGTAAAAAGCTAACATCTGATTGGTTGCTGCAAGAAAATATCCCAAGCAAACTTTTGCACCTCTAATTAAATCAGCCCCTAAGAGACAACTACAAACAGTTAGGCTGCTATATAATACTTAAAAAAGAAAGTTCAGTGGAAAATATCTTTATTTTTAAAGTTCTTAATTCTTGTAGTTATACTACATATTCTCTCCCATTTTGAAAAATCAGTTGAATTTATAACCCTTGCTACTCCCTGCTGTTGACATATGTGAGCTGCCATTTCAGGTTCTAACAGCCCTTCTTCCCAGGATGCACAAATTCCTTGGAATAATCCTAACAGTAACTTCTACTGACTGGTTGTTGGGATGGGTCAAACAAGCTCATATTTTTACTGAGCAGCTGAATCAACCCAGACACTGGGTCAAAGGCAAGACCATGACGGTCTCTATTAGGGGTCCTGCAAACAGGAAATCAGTATTTCAGAAGCATTTATTTTTAAACGGAGACACAATGCTGAATGGGCAGATTAAGGTCATTGGGATGGAAAAATATTGCCCTTTTTTGTGCAAAAACACCCAAAATTAAGAAATCTATGTTGTAGCCTTTGATTATTCTCGCTCTACTTTTCAGTTGTATTTAATGTAAAGGTACCTACAAATAAAATCAGAAAAATTGTAAAATAAACAAACTTTATATTTGTGCAAATTAGACTCAAGAGATTAAAACTTACGTTCAGATACAGAATACAGTAGATTTGGAGGAGGGATTGGTGGAGGAAGCCCTCCGCCTATGGGGGCAAGGGTGGGTACAGTACTTGTTCCAGGATGCTCGCTGTTGTTTAGATGGCTTGAATGTGTTAATGGTAGTCCTATTTATTTGAAAAGAGAAATCAAGCTTACAGTAAAAATTGACAATGTACCGTAATTCAATTATTTAAAAAAGCTGGGTTTAAAACTCATTAAATGATTGTTGCAAAAAAAAAAAAAGTTCTAAATTGACCAAGTGAAGTAAAAAAAGATTTTCATGTAATGTTTGTTTAAAAGAGCATGTCCACCCTTAGATGCAGTTCTCACCAGATTCAGAATGAGAAGTATTGTTCTATTTTGGCACATGTAGCCATCTCTTACCCCTGCTCTACAAGTGCTTTATGATCATGTGCAGAGGAAGAGAAATCCTTGTCCATTCTTCTTTGCAAAACAGCTCCAGCTCAGTCAGATTAGATGGACAGCGTTTATGAACAGCATCCATCTTCCCATCAACTCTGACCAGCTTCCCTGTCCCTGCTGAAGAGAAGCACCCCCAGAGCATGATGCTACCACCACCATATTTGACAGTTGGGATGGTGTGTTCTGAGTGATGTGCAGTGTTAGTTTTTTTGCCACACATAGCCTTTTGCATTTTGGCCAAACAGTTCCATTTTGGTCTCATCTGACCAGAGCACCTTCTTCCACATGTTTGCTGTGTTCCCCACATGGCTTGTGGCAAACTGCAAACGGAACTTCTTATGCTTTTCGGTTAACAATGGCTTTCGTTCTTGCCACTCTTCCATAAAGGGAAACTTTGTGCAATGCATGACTAATAGTTGTCCTATGGACAAATTCCCCCACCTAAGCTGTAGATCTCTGCCGCTCGTCTAGAGTCACCATGGGCCTCGTGACTGCATTTCTGATCAGCGCTCTCCATGTTCGGCCTGTGAGTTAAGGTGGATGGCCTTGTCTTGGTAGGTTTAAAGTTGTGCCATACTCCTTCCATTTCTGAATGATCGCTTGAACAGTGCTCCGATGGATGTTCAAGGTTTTGGAATTCTTTCTGTAGCCTAAGCCTGCTTTAAATTTCTCAATAACTTTATCCCTGACCTGTCTGGTGTGTTCTTTGGACTTTATGGTGTTGTTGCTTCCAAGATTCTCTTAGACAACCTCTGAGGCGGTCACAGAGCAGCTGTATTTGTACTGACAGATTACACACAGGTGCACACTATTTAGTCATTAGCACTCATCAGACAATGTCTATGGGCAACTGACTGCACTCAGACCAAAGGGGGCTGATAATTTACGCACACCCCACTTTGCAGTTATTGATTTGTTAAAAATGTTTGGAATCATGTATGATTTTCGTTCCACTTCTCACGTGTACACCACTTTGTATTGGTCTTTCACGTGGAATTCCAATAAAATAGATTCATGTTTGTGGCAGTAATGTGACAAAATGTGAAAAACTTCAAGGGGGCCGAATACTTTTGCCAACCACTGTACTTTGCATGTAAGGCAGTTTAAATACCCCTTATTTGATTTTAGAATGATTTAGCGTCAAACAAGTGGGTGAACTTTTTTGGGTTCACATGAACTTTAATGACCACTAAACATACAGCAATATAACATTGTGGCCAATATTCCGGACGATAGACTGACCGATAAATACCGAGATTTAAAACGCAGATTTAGCTTTACTTGGACTTATTTGCCTTAAAATCAGTCAAAATGACAGGGAATGACATTAAGCATAGACCACTATAAAAAAATGATTTAAAATGCTTTACGCGTGTTCAATGTTTTGGTGTAAGCATACACCACAACAAAATATCAAATGAATACAGCATTTAAAATCTGGCTCCATGTTTGATGATGTATTCATATGTGCATCCATGCTTACTACAATTCTGGAAGAAGCACGGAGTGCCAAAAAGACTAGGGGATTAGTTTAAAAGAAATCAATTGCAACAGTTGGTTTCTAACAGCAACTATTCTCACCAAATCAGGAATGCAAGAATATGAAGTATGGGAGGTAAGAGTATTCATGCATTGCATTATGCTTTCTTTACAGAACAGTAAAATGTTTTAGACTTGCTTGTCCTGGGTCCCGGACAATCCTATTCTAAGAATAACATTCAAGTTCCTGGCAAGTCTAAAACATAAGCGCGCTTTAACATCTTGCCCCTCTGCAAAGAAAGCATAATGTGAAAAATCCAGTTTAGTTGGATTAAGACTGAAATGACAAAAGAACCAAATAAGTTGTCACCGTTTAACTATTTTAAAGAGGGAAATATGTCTGCATTATCCACAATGTTCAGTTTAACATAAAATAAAGGCAACTTACTTGGTGCAGAAAGAACAGGAGGAGGAGGAGGTTGAGTGTGCAGTCCTAGCACTGGCAATCTCATGGCATGAGCAGGACCAGGAATAGGAGGCAGCAGAATACCAGGTGGTGGTAGTCCAGGAGGAGGAGGGAAAGGGATCATACTGGGTAGAGACACTTCATCAACCACCAAAGGATCATTTCCATGGTCAAACTGGCAAAGATCTCCAAGGACACAAAATCCTCTCTCTGTTAAGGGAAAAAAATGTAGATTAAAATCTGTTTAGCAGTTATAGTCAAAGTTAATAAGTCTCATTCCAACAGACAGTCAACACATGTAAAATGTAGAAGAAATCAGTAACCAATTTTAGAATCCCCATCCCCCCCAATCACATATATACAATGCTACTTTTCCCCCCAAGAATACGAAAAAAATAAGTGGTGTGAGCGCCTAGAGCAGAGTTACACTGCTTTATCAAGCATACCTTCTTCGTAGGAGAAGCTCGTTGCTCCGAAACATGTTGCATGTAATAAAAAAACTTCTGCAGTATAGCTCTGCTCTAGGCGCTCATACTACTTATTTTTTGGTATTATTGGATCTTCTACAACCATGGATGGGTGGGGTGTGATGTGAGACACAAAATTGTTTCAGATTGGAGTGAGTAGCTATAATCTACTATTTTCTACTTTATTATTTCACATTTTGTTGTTATCTAGTCTTTTCATAAACGAATAAAAAAATGTTAATTTCATCTGCATTTAAGGCAGTGTATACCTGCATTTGATTATGCTATACATCCACAAAGTAGATAATTTATGGTACTGAAACAATCAGAATGTTCCTTATGTAATCTAAGTAGCAGCCTAATTATTTACGAGTTGACAAATGTTCCTTACCATCATAATCTCGACAGCGCCGTTTAGTGGTGGGGTTCCTACCAAAAGAGTTAGGAGGGTTATGATTATTGTAGTAATTAGACCAGATTTCTGTTGTGCTCTCAGGGTGGTGAGCAGGTGCAATCACTGTAACAGTGCTGGGGATAGCCTGTCCACCAGAGGAATACTGCGGTTCTGCTGAGCTGGTAGCTGCCTGGGAGGATGGGGTATAAACAGTCTCCAGATCGCATCTGTCACTTTCAAACTTCGGTCTCTCTCGGTGTTCTGGGTAAGCACAAAAAGACAAAATGAACGAAAATGTAAACCGCTTATAACAACTCAAACACAATATCAGGAGAAAAAAACAATATCAGGAGCAAAAACAAATGTTTAACACTACTGGTGCTTTTTTCACCAAGAATAGAAAAATATATCAAAATAAATTTTACAGTGTAATCTTTAACACCTAAAATACTGATGGGATTGGAGCTTTAATCGTTAATGTGTTTACCCAGCTCTCTCTACAGCAGTTATCGCTCTCTATTGCCTCCACTATGCAATTCACTGAGCCGATAACGGCTCTCAGTGCAGAGCAAACAGGTTTTTCCTACTCTGAAACTTTAACGCCAGCTATCTACTAGAGTTTAAGTTTCTGTCTTAAAGAGGTGTTATCGGCTCGGTACATAGCTTGTGGCGGTTGCGCAACACAGTTTTTGTGTACCGCCACAAGTTATGTCTTTAAGACACGTTAACCCTTGGTACATGGGTTAACGTGACTAAGACGGAAAAAGAAGATGACGGCTCTTCAAACATGTAAGTGACTAATGGTAATTAAAGGTTAAAACACATGACTAACTTTATTAGCTCTGGCTTGCAACAGTGGAATTATAGAAAAAGTGAAAAAAAAATATAGTTTGAATAAATTAACAAGGGGAAAAAGGGAGATCTTGAATTTTGGAATTAACATGCAAATCCGATATAAATATCTAAAATATGGAATATGATACAAAAATAAAGAAATATAAATAGTTCTCTTAAGATGACAAAGGGTAAACCAAAAAAATGTGGTTGGTCATTATCAACACTTACATTTGTTTATATGCTTAAAAATAACATTTAAATCAAACAAGTGCAACTGGTCTGTAAATCAGGTTTAGTTTTATAGAGCAAAACACATCATATAATCTTTTCCAAGCTAACTAAGTACAGCAAATTCAGTCAACCAAGACAAACATGCAGCAATCCCTTAGTAGTAACTACTGTAAAATTAGCAAAATTATATCGGTTGCATCTACAAATGAAAAAAAAAAAAAGACAAAATAGCAAAATGTATTACTTCTCCAGGCAACTACTTGGGTGACTCGATTCATCTGCACACAGGTCCAACTGTAGCTGTTACACCGTTGTTCCATTCCAAACAAACAAAACTGGAAGGAGATTCCACGCAGTAATTCACTGCAAACAAATTTTATTTCAGTGCTCTTAGCAACATGTTTCGGATCTTACATGGATCCTTTTTCAAGTGGAGGCCCTTAAAGACATACCATAGGTGTGGGATACGCCAAACTGTTGTTCCATTCAACAGCTCCACTACATAGAATCAACAAATGCCACTAGGTGCTACTACTGACAAACAGGACTACATTCTTCCTAAAATCAACCCTGAATACAAAGAAAATTACACGCCTAAGAAAATACACTCACTGGAATACACCAGTGAATAAATTAGACATACTAGGTTATATTTGTCCAAACTCCCTCAGCTCAATCTCTGTGCTTAATTGCTCTGTAACAAGACCTTTCATTTATCTTTCTGTTTAAAATGATATACAAACACACACACAAACACACACACTATCATAAAAAGGAAAATTTGCTCTTTAGCAGATTTTCAGTCAATTCCATTAGAGATAGTACTGCATAGACAAACAATCCATATATATAGAATTATATATATATATTATATATATAGATATATATATATATTATATATATATATATAGATATATATATTATATATATAATATATATATACACCACAAATTATACACAAACACACACAAAAGTGTGCCTGTTGGTGCACAGTGGAAATGATGTGTATATGTTTTGCTAGGTAATTATTTTTATTGAAAGCTCGGGGTTATGCTTTCAGTGATACCAACAGAAAGTGCACAAACATGCAAGTGATTCGGGATCCGTCTGCCCCTCCATTAAGAATATAGCTGTTAAGCAGTAGGGCCAGAAAGAGGTACATACATGCGTTGGTACATACATGCGTTTAGCCAGTAGGTATTAGGATCCATTCTGTACTTGCTCTCCCTTTCCACTCCCACCAATTATCAAGTGGGAGGCTCAAATGGGAAAGGTCTGAAAGTCCCCAGGCAATCCCACCACATAATATGATCAAACACACACATACTCTCCCATTTCTATTTGACCTGTCAGCTTTACACATGTTTAAAAACTACAACTTCCAGCTTTCCCTAGCTGCACAGAATGCTGGAAAATGTATTTTTCATACATCCTGGAATAAAGCACTTTTACTGACTTACAGACATTAAAAGCCCATGCTATAGCGATTCCGACCCAAGGGTTGGAATATGCACGTTTGAAAACTACAAATCCCAGCATTCTCTGTTAACAGTACGTTTCTTCCTTATGTCCATTGGCTAATGAATGTACTAAGATTCAATACAGTGTAATGATATAGAGCATGGGTGTTGAACTTTTCACATGTTTAAAAACTACAACTCCCAGCATTCTGTTAGCAGTAAGTTTCTTCTTTATGTCCACTTCCTTTCTAGCAAACAGAAACTGGATTGCCTCATTACTTTCTATGGAGAGGGGAGGGGGGAGTAAATGAGAGTCTGAAGAATTTTCTAATTGGCCAAGACTTCCACTTTCTTTTAGTGTCCTAATTCCACTTCCTTTTAGTGTCCCAATTCCACTTCTTTTTAGAGACCCTGTAGAAATCCTAGAGGTGTGGCTTAACCTACCATTTTGAGTTTTCCATTCAAACCTAGGGGTGTGTCAAGTAAAGTAAGTATTCTTTATTAATTGTATATCATTTGTTTTATAATTCAGTAGTAGGTAGTAGTACTATACTTTGTATAGTGTTATTTGTTATGGTTATTCTAATTAGTGATAATTACACACATATGTGTATAACAGTTATATACCCCCACCTAATTGGTTGCTCCTAAAAACTCAATGCAATCTCCGTAAAAATGTATTTATATAATATAAGGGAAGGGATAAGAGATAAGGCCACTGACTGCAACCCAATCCTAATAGGGCTAGGTGATGTCAGCTCTCAAGTCTTATTGGAACCTTTCAAAAGGTGGCAATACACAGGATATACATTTCGAGCGATTTTTGCTTATTACATGTAAACTGTGCTATAATCCTTTTCCAACAAATCACAGTTATATGGATGTTTCCTTTTCTGACACCCTTTTAAAGAAAGAACTGTCAATCACCTGCACCCTTTGCATAGCCAGACCCTCCCCTCTGGCCTCACTATGTGTAAAGAATGTATCCTTTCTATGAAAGCACAGCTTATTCCTCTGTCACTGCATGGGTATTTGATTCAACATTTAGATCATGAAAATGAATAAGCATTAGCTGTTACTCTGGGCTCTTAAGGTGCATACACACATGCGACACCCGGGGGCTTACCCGCGATACACGCCCGTTTTGGGCCAATAACTGTGCCATGTATGGGCACTTTGTTGGCCAAAACTGGGGATCATCAGGAAAATCATCAACAAGCCCTGACCGAAATGCTGTCTCAGCTGACAAAGTGACCATACAAGGCATGATTATTGTCCAAAACAGGCGTGCATATACATGGCCGCAGGTCGGCCACGGGATAACACGTGTGTATGAGGCTTTACACTCCGCCTAAAGCCAAAACTCCATGCTGCAGCTGTAAAAGAAAAGCATTATTTAATTTAAGCAGTGAGAACAGCTGCCAGAGCTGCTTACCTTCCCATAGCAAGGCAGATTCACTTTCACTACATCACAGGGTGAATGCTATTGGCTGTAGATCACTGTTTGGAGGAACAGTTTATCTTCACATGCTCCCCACTCTAGCTGAGTCCCAGTTTGTAGGAGGGTCTGGGCCAGAGTTGCCAGATTTATCTGGTGTTCGAGTGGGAGGGCCAGGGGCAAAGGCAGGGTTAGGACAGAGGGCATTCCAGGGCATCCTGGGGTTGGGGCTGCCAGGGCTGTTCCTAGGACAGGATTTCAGTATTGACTGCAGGGAATCCTGTCCAATTAGGGACATCTGGCAACCCTGGCCAGATCACAGAAAGAGAGGAAATGCATAATAACTAGGAGTGAGCTTAACAGTTCCTGGCAGTTAAATAAAAATAAAGAATAAAGGCAAGTCTTTTTTCAGCTTAGTGTCCCTTTAATTTTGTTGAATATATCAGTCATATTTTCTAAGCACTACAGTGTAAAACACAATGCTTGCTGGAAATTGTTTAAACCACAAGAAAAGCATAGCACAGAATGAGTGCAGATATTAAATGAGAGAGAATAAGGGAAGTGATTATTTACTTTGGTTAAAAGCAGATCAAGTAAATCATTGCCCTGTTTAAATTATGGTGGGGAGATTATACATTTAAAGGTCAAGTAAACTAAATAATCGTTAAATCTGCAATAGTTAGAAAGCTGAGGAATGTAAGACTAACCTGACATTTTGTGAGAGGTTCTGCTCTTTCTGCTTCCTGGTTCTTCTGGTTAGCAGATGTCAGTCATGGACGTGACCGTTGATATAACAGCCAATGACAGAATTCCATATCTCTATCTTCCTCATCTGAGCATGTTCAAACTTGTTTAATAAATAAAGCCCAACTTCACCTTTATGTTCAATCACCCAGGCCAATGAGGCGACAATGCTGAAACTCAGCATTTGGACTAAAACAGGACCCAGAGGTTAATTAAATATACCTGAATATCACTAACAAATGTAATAAACTAAAGTCAGAGACAGGACATACTCCTCTACTCCATCATCATTCTCTGGTAACGTTGATATGATAAAGAATAGCCCATACAATAAAAATCTATATAGATCTGTGGTCTCCATACAAGTTGATTTTAAATGAAAGGCCAGTTTCCTACTTTTAAAACAAAACATCAACCACCTCTCTACGTGCTCCACAGCCCAAGATATAAAAACATTACAGACCAGAAAATTAATGGGTGGGAGGATGACCTGTGACATTCCTAAGTCTGCTCCTCCACCTCGCCGCCGGCGAGCACAGCCTCAGACTTCAGTGTGTGAGGGAGACAGGAAGTCCGTCCCTCTCTCTGCTGTGTGAAGACCCCCACAGAGAAAGGAATCTACAGCCCTACTCTCCCACTATGTGAAAAACAATCTTTTCAGGCAGAGTTCCCACATGGGGCAGGGGACTTGGTGATGTTGCTGCCATGTCACACAAAAAAATGTAAATATCTCCAAAACTATGCAAAATAAACAATGAAAGTAACACTGCACAAATTCACTGGAGAGCAATTCATATCAATTTAAGTCATTTTTGGACCACAGTTCCCCTTTAAATGAACTTGAAATTAATCTAACCTATATCATACAAGATTCTGGATGAATGTGAAATGAGAAAAGTGAATAATAGTGCTATAATTTGTGAAACACCTAGTGGAGTGGTGCTGTAGCATCTTTTATTTTGCCAATTTTTACCCCAAAGTGTCATATTCAGACATTTTTTCAGAAGTCCAGTATTGCAACTAGTAAACAGTGCATGAACGAAGCTATACTGCTAGAATCAGATGTTTTCGGCAGTTCCTGTGTGCGCTTTTGCGCGAGTTTTGATCCCAATCGGCATCTGGCCCAGAAGTTAGTCACGTGATGCCCCGTTTGATAGGATGAGGAAGTGGAAAGATTAAGCAGGGATTTGGTTACTGAGCTGGAGGAAAGTCTGGGGAAGGTATGAATCCAGCGGTTTCTGGCCAAATATGTACAATTTTACTTTAGTAGGAAGTTCATGTTTTGCTTACTAAAGAGTATTACTTAGTAGGTTGGTGCTAGAAGAGAAGCTCAAATCGCTATACCTTCAGTTCAATATTTATATATGTATTTAATAAAGAGATGGATAGTATTGTTTTTTTTAGATATTATCCGACAGATTCTCATTTCACATTCATCCAGAATCACGTGTGATATAGGTTATAATCATTTCATGTTCATTTTAGATCTATATAGATTATTTGTATTTCTTATTACCATATCAAGGTTACTAGAGATGGTGATGAAGGATTAGATGAGTAATGCCCTATCTCCGACTGGTTTATTGCAATTGTTAATGATATTCACTCTGACAGAGGTATATTGAAACAAGGTGTCCATACACTCCAAAAAGTTACTGCAATAGGAAACCGACCGATACTTTGATAGACAGACATACATACAATGTTAATTTTACTTAGATGTACCATACATATTGTTCAACTTTTAATTTGTTTGGTGATTAATGTCCAAAGTTGTCTTTTGTGAGGTTGCATTACATTTAATCCGAACTTCTGAAAATAATAAAAATCATTTAACCAATCAACTTTCCCGATAGTAATTACGATTGCTTTTATGATCTAATGTCAGCATAAGAAGATTGGGAAAACATACAATCTTGGGCTATCAATGGAAAGGTCTACTCACCTGTCGGATTGATCATAATATCAGCCCAGTGTATGGGAACCTTTAACCTCTGGATTCTGTTTTAGTTTAATTTTTTATTGCATGTTCAAACTTGTAAAGAACTTGCAGAGGAGGTTGAAACCTTTTGAGAGGCAAAGAGGCTATTTTCATTTCAGGGGTAAACATGTCCTTAAACAACTTTGATCATGCTTTAAATCGAGGTTGGTCAACATTCCATAAAATACACACAGTTTTGCTAATCAGTATACAGTTTGGAGAACGAGATTACAGTGGCCTCTCTGCAACATCTCTTCATACATCTTATCTCTTAAAATGGTAAAATATCCACGTATGTATGTATGTATGCATGCTACCTGTTGAACCTTTTAAAGGGCATGTCCACCCCCAAAACTACAATCCCCCCCAGTAATGGCCCCACCATGTAGTGTAGTGTAATCCTTACCTCACATCCCAGCTCCATAGGTTTCCCTGTAGACCCCCCCTAAAGTCCCAAAAACTGTCCACCAGGAGGCTAGCAGGGCTCTGCCTGCTACCTGCCTCCGGTAGATATTTGTCATGCGTACTGCAGCCCTTCTCCCCCCTCCCTCCCCCCCACTATCCCTCCCCCTAGCGTAAAACCATTTTATATGCTGCTCCCCCTGTATGGTAGCCCCAACCGCATGTTAGTATTTTCAAAAAGCTCCCAAACTCTTACTTACCTCTCCTCTTCCTCCGCTGCACTGAATGACCGCAGCCGCGTCCGTGATTGGCTGCTGCTCAGCCAATCACAGACGTGACTGCCGGTCCCCGCCCTCTGCTTGCATTCTCGCAAGCAGAGGGCCGGCAGTGCAGGCGGGAGGAACGATGGGAGGTAAGTAAGAGTTTGGGGAGCTTTTGGAAAATACTAATCATGCGGTTGGGGCTACCATACATGGGGGAGCAACATATCAAAAATCATTTTTAAGGGTGGACATGCCCTTTAAAACAAATATAGAACAAAGTTCTAATGCTCTGCAAAAGCTCATTAGAAATAAGTGCAGTTAGCAAATTACATTATAAACGATTAGTAATGGGGATTAGCTGTTTTCCCCAAATATGATGGTATCCTAATGGACACCGTATGCACATTTAGGTACAGATATTCACTGTCAAATGGCTACTGTATATTGTTGGTTAATAATGGACTGTGCATATAGTACATTATTTTTAGTCTGTGTTAAATTCAAGATTAGTTGTTTAAGGTTAAAATAAAATACTTAATTTACAGTTTTGGGGAGGGAGGGGGCATTGAGTGTGCTAAATCTAGCATACAATTAAAGTAAATTATAATAAATGCAGCTAATTGTAAATATGATTACATGCCCACAAGGAGTATTTTAAGTGTTTGGTTTAAAAGGGTAACTGTGGTCTTATACAGAGACCAGTTACCCTTTAAATGGTTTAAACATTCAGCTAAACTTTCTTTTTAGTAACAGTAAATTTCTCACCTTTGTGGATATAAGAGATAATACAATAATTCTATATGCAACAAACGTTGAAAATACAAAGCACATATCAAGTCAAACACCGCCTAGCCACAGAATTCCCCAGCTATCCTGCCATAGAACTCACAAAACACCCCATTATTGAAATCCTTTTTAGCCAATGCAAGGACTTACCTCTCACTTGTATACAAAATTGATTAAACACCAAATCGACCATACAAGTTAAAACATTAACAACAAAATGGAGAACATGCCTGCCACAATTAACAAAAGACTCATGGTATGAGTTTGCAAACTTCCACGTGACCGTATCACCTTCCACTAACAGACTAATCCAGTACATTATTCCACATACTTTTCCACAAAACATACTTTTCCCCGAAAAGGCTACACCGTATTTCCCACTTGCCCATATGGTTTTCAGGACCAAGTTGATTTCTGGCACCTCATCTGGAACTGGCCACGCATACTACTATTCTGCCAGCAAGTTGTTACTTTTCTCAATCCCCTTTGAAGGAGAAGTGTTTGTTCTTGGCGTGCTTGATGAAGAGCAATGGGCTAAATACCAAAGAACTTTCCCTATTGAAACTCTATTCTATGCCCGAAAACCTATTATATTTAAATTCATGGCTCCAGACTGTCCATCTTCACTTAGTGGAAAGTCCTAATTTTCAAAACTTTACCACATCTCAAATAATTATACCGGAAAATGGTCCACCCTCCGAAATTTCCCAAAATTTTAAATGTCTGGATAAAAAACCAACAATACCACTACTACTTATCCCAAGAAAGAGAGAGAATTTTTATACTTATGTAAAAAAAAAAAAAACTAGGCACACTGGGGTTAAGTTCCTACCCCGAGGAGCAGACACTTTAAATTCTTAAGAAGTTAGGCTCCAGCCCCACCCCTTGCCCGGGTACCCGGGTGCTGGAAGCCTCCCCCAGTTTGTCCCAAAGAGGAAAAGAAGGAGTAATAATTATATAAAAAAAAACTTCAAAAACCAAAACTTGTGGCAACAAGCCATATTGCAGAAAGAAACAGCTGTTGAGGCAACACTGACTGCGAGGGTTGTGCCTGGGTCCCCTTTTGGCTTCAGAGAAAAGCATTTTATGCAAGTAAAAAAATTCTCTTTTCTCTATCAGCCTCAGGGGGATTCAGGTACACTAAGGGCCTCCCAAAGCCCCAGTAGCAATTGGGAGGGAAACAAAACAATTAAACCTCTGCAGATCTGACAGATCTGATCCACCAAGGCCCCCTCGTGGGAGGCCCATAAGCGCCCATGGCTCTTGTAGAATGGGACACCTTGGGAGCCTGAAGAAAAGGGAAGGAGGTGGTGGCCTTGTGGTAAATTCGATCCTGTAGCCATGTTCTAACACGCGTAATGTGTTAGCATCTGTAGTCAGGTGTCTACATTGGGTATGGAAAAAGCAAAGACGTCCTCCCATCTCAGCTGGCTGGTCTGAAAGGACTGTGGCCTTCGAAATGTAGGTGACCTTCTGGTCCTGTTCTGAGGAAGCATGGTACCCTTACCATTGCAAGGACAATAATCTTGTCCAGTTCTGTGCCAAACAGGAGGCGTCCTGTAAATGGTAAGTTAATGAGGGCCTTCTTAGAGGCCACATCTGCTGCCCAAGCCTTAAGCCAAAGGACCCCTCTCGCAACAGTGATTGTGGCTGTGGCGCACGCTATTAACCTGACCGCTTCTAGTGCGGCACCCCCAAAATACGTTATGGCATCTTGTCAGCTGATGTTGGCAAACAAATGGATCCTTGATGGGTCTTTCTTAAGTTCTTAAAGCCAGACCTCTGAGGCTTTTGCCACCCATGCTGAGGCGAAAACCGGCCTCAATGCGAAAAAAAAAAATATGGGAAGTGAGGGGGCCTTTAGCAAGACCTCTGTGCGGATATCCAAAGGGTCCCTAAAGGTCGCTGCCTCAGATAGTGGGATAGTTGTCGCCTTTGATAGCCTAGCCACTGGAGGTTTAACTATGGGTGGGAAAACCCAACAATCCACATCCGATTTAGGGAACACAAAGGAGTTGTAGAACTGCTGACTAAGCTTTAATGGTTTTTCTGGAACCGACCACTCATCAGAAAATCTTCTTGAGCTGCTCATGAGACGGGAAACGGAAAGTTTTTCTTCCATCTGGAGAAGAGGAGTGCTGAGGGTATCTGCTGACTGTCTGTAGCAGAATAATTAGGGTCCCTATGACCGCCTTGATCAGAGCATCTGCATCTATGGATGATTGAAAATCGTTGTCTATTGTCTCTAGTTCTCTGAATACTCTGCCCCCTCTGATAGATTAACAGCTTCTAGCTGAGGTGGAAGGTAAGGGATCTGGAGCGGACGCCTTGCTGCACTATTTGGCATAGGAAAGAGATATATATTCTGCTAGAGATCTAGCCCCAGCAGGTTCAAAACTGCAGGAGCTGCCTGCACCAAATATCTAGATTTTTTATTCCAAAGAAAATCTATGGAGGATCTGAGGGATTTTGCCCACTAAGGTTCCTGGTCATGGGATGGGTCATGGGCCTTGCTGCATGAACCACAAAGTGGATCAGTGTGACCGGCTGGCAACTTGGCATTGCATGTCTTGCAATTGTAGTGCTAAACTACAGTTTCTGACTCAAGTCTTGTCGCCTGTGTATTTTACAGTAACTCCTGCTATTAACCTGATTTTTAAATCGATCAATTGGTGTTAGAAATAGCTCATATGAAAAGCTAAAGCCCTCCCAAATAATATTAAATGTACTGGTAAAAAATAGTTTCACTAAAAAAAGATTCATCATTTAATCAAGACAGAATGGTCAAAATGTTGCAAGACAAAAGTGTAGTCGCCTATACAGAAAATGATCTACTTTACAGCCAATCCAAAAATGTCAGCAAATTAAGTAGTGGTGCTGCGAGATCTAAATTTAATATCTTGTATGACTTCCATGAGCTTGAAGAACAGCATCCATGCAGTTTGGCAAGGATTCATACAATTTATTGATGAAATCAGGAATAGCCAAGAAAACAGTCTTGCATGCCTCCCAGAGTTCATCAACATTCTTTGGTTTCGTCTTCCCTTTCATCCTACCCCACATATGCTCAATGATGTTCATGTCAGGTGACTGGGCTGGCCAATCCTGGAGCACCTTGATCTTCTCCACCCTAAGGAACTTTGATGTGGAGATGCACCATCCTGCTGCAGAATTTGGCCTTTTTTATGGTTGGGAATATATGAGGTAGCTAAGATTTCTTGGTATTTTACACTGTATGTGTAAAATTTGCAGTTATTGATTTGTTAAAAGTGTTTGGAATCATGTATGATTTTTGTTCCACTTCTCACGTGTACACCACTTTGTATTGGTCTTTCACGTGGAATTCCAATAAAATTGATTCATGTTTGTGGCAGTAATGTGACAAAATGTGGAAAACTTCAAGGGGGCCGAATACTTTTGCAAACCACTGTATATAGGTTCCGCCCCTTTTTCCACCAGCCGGTCAAGCAGCGCGGGATAACAGGGGCACGGAGGCAGGTTTCCCTACAGCAGAGAGGGGAGAGCCTCCTGCCACCTTGCTGGCGAAGCAGCATGGGGTTAGGCACATTCTCCACAGGTCGCAGACGATTGTTTCCATGAACATACCTGTATACGAAGGTATAGGGAGTAAGCCACGACCGTAGGTGTATGGCAGTCACAAACCTTCACTCTATACTTTATATATGGAAAACGCTTGTGACTATGCACACTCATCTGTCAAAGATCTTTGGAGGCACATGCTCAGTGCATGACTGAAGAGTAGGGAGGGTGGGGGGAGAACAGCACAGCCCACAGGACTTTTTTTTTTTTTTTAATACCTCCCATTTGCTGGCCCCTCCCCTTGCAGACCCAACCTGGCTCCTTCCCTTGCAGCCCGCTGTGGCCACTCCCACCCATGGGCTCTATTGTCCCGCCCACTCACTGGTCCCGGGGGTCCCTCCCCCACCTCAGACCAATACCCCCTACTACAGAAGATGGTGTTAAAACAGCCTTTTCAGCAAAGAAAGAATTTCAAGTTTAAAACTGCTGATTCTTTGCTGAAAAGGCTGTTATTACACAGTTTTGTGTGTGTGTGTGTGTGTGTGGGGGGGGGGGGTAGGTGAAAGTTGTGGAGGGACAATAGGGAGTCCACAAGGGAGAGCGGCCATGGAGCCCGCGAGTGAGAGGGGCCACAGGAGGCTGTAAGGTAAAGGGGCCAGGATAGGTCTGCAAGGGCCCATGAGTTGGAGGGGCCACAGAGCCTGCAAGTTGGAGGGAACACAGAAGGGTTCAATGGAAAGGCCCAAGGGGGCTGCAAGGGAAAGGGCCAGGATGGGTCTGCAAGGGCCCACAATACCCATAAGTGGGGGGGCCACAGAGGGCTGCAAGGGGAGGGGTCACAGGACCCACAAGTAGGAGGGGCCCTGAGGGGATGGCCAAGGGGTCCTGCAAGGGGAGGAGCCATGGGGGCCCACGAGGAGGAGGAGACAGAGTGAAGAGGGATTGTCACATGGTTTCGAAGAAGGAAGTGCAGGGGATCTGGTGATGCCCCTACCATATCACACAAAATGTAAATATCTTCAAAACTATGTAAAATAAATAATGAAAGTAAAAATCCTCAGGAAAGCAATTCCTATAAATTTACCTAAAGTCATTTTTGGACCACAGTAACCCTTTAAATGCCTGGTATATTAACATATTTTTTTACAACACACCCTCTGCAATAAGGTATCCAAACATGTCAAATATTTTTAGAAAATGTATAATTTCTGATTTAATGAATTAATGTTACTAGTAATGATTCATGAAGTGGAGTTGATCCAGGAATATTTTCGATTGTCACTGGGAGTCAGGGAGGTTTGTTTTTTTTTTTTTTTTTTTTACTTCCTTTGGATCAACACGAAGGAAATGTCAAGTAGGTTGGACTGGACGGATAGATGTCTTTATTTAACCTCAAATACTATACTAAAAAATTAAAATTTCAGCTGTAGGAATTTTTTCTTATTCCGATTTGTCAAACATTTATAGATTAGAAACACTCTGGGGTATGTCTTGGATATGACTGCATGCCTATCAATTATCAACACATTTTCCATATTTAAGTCTGGGGAGTTGTTGCATAAAAGATACTTGTGTGCTTAAGGGGGAACTGTGGTCCAAAAATGACTTTAGGTAAATTGATAGGAATTGCTCTGCTGAATTGCTGAATTTTTGCAATTTATTTTCATTGTTTATTTTGCATAGTTTTGAAGATATTTACATTTTTGTGTGTGATATGGCAGCAGCACTATCAGGTCCCCCGCACTTTCTGCTTCCTGGATGACAGTCAATCTGCCCTGTGTCTCCTCCTCCCCTTGCAGCCACCCTCCTCTTGCAAGCCCCCCTGGTCCCTCCCACTCATGGACCCCCCTTGGCCCCCTCCCTTACAGCCCATGTGGCCCCGCCTTACTCCCGCCCACCTGCGGGTACCATGCGCCTCTCAGACCCCCCACAGAAAATTGTGTGCAAACAGCCTTTTCAGGCAGAGTAGGGCTGTAGATTCCCTTACTTTTCTACTGGCCCATTTGTTTTGTGATGATAAAGTCAATTGCAAAATGATCCGCGCAGACGGTTGCTGGAACGTCGGGCAGTATGTCTACTAAAGTATAGTAAAGTGATGGTCTACCGATTTAGTTTATGATGTGCAAAGCGTACAATTTCTTTGCAGCCTTTTTGCAGTGAAAGATTAAATTGTTTCACAGCTATGGCTGTGCTTTTGGAAAAAAGAAAAAAAAACATTTGTCACTTTATTTATTTAAATGTAGGAAAGTTCTATAGAGGAAATATCAAATGAGCAGCATTAGGAAAGGTATACTGTGGCTGTCCTGAGCTACTCCCTGCCTATACACAAACTCTAGAACTAGTTAAAATATTGTCTATGTACGGTCTGTATTTTGTTTTAGAACAAACAAACAGTTGTGCTGTGACATGAAGTCTATTTCATGCAAGACAAAATAAGCAATCCTTACGATTAAGAGAAGTTGTTTGCTGTAAAGTATTTCCTTTGGCAATTCCGCGATTCCTAATTGACTCGCGATCCCTACTCCTTCCTCTGCTACGGCTTCGACTTCGATTAGCAGACTTGGATTTTGAGGGACTTTTACTTCTGGCCCTTCGCCAGTCATATTTATCTCTGTGTCGATCATACTCCCTCCATTTGCCATCCTCTCGCTTTTTATCACGAGTTCTGAAATAAAGCACAGGTCAGCAATAAAAACATCACTAACTGAATACCTTTAAAAAAAATTCTCAATACCCTAGCTGCTTAGCTCCCCTTGCATTTTTAAAGTTTAATGCTGTACACCAATAAGACATTTGATAGTTTTGACTTTCGATAGCAAACCTATTATAAACATCTAATATTGATGTGTATTAGCTGGCAGGTTGTTTTTGTCTTTAAGGATCCCTCGCCGTTCGCCACCTGGCCTACTCATTTTACCATTGGAATTCAATCACAAAAAAGATTGGGCAAGTCGGTTCTTCCGTCTGAAAATCAGGAGTACATCGCAGAAGGTTTCTATTATATGGGTAGCTTAATTTAACTTGATTAGCTTTTCCCTTATAAGTGCTTTGGGTTCAGACACCTCTTTGAGGGTGAATTTACAGAGATTCCCACCATAAAGCCATGCTAACCAATTTACAACAGGTAAGGGTGACTTAAAAACTAGACAAAACTGCAGTGGCTATGCAGGGTTTACAAAAGAACATTTGTGCCGCTGCTGAAAGCGATTTATTATGTGAATTTTAAGCAAATAGCTAGTGTTCCAGGTTCAGGCATCTAAAGTTAAATGTCCACCCTCCCATTGTAAACTTCTTATATACCATCACAATAGCTAGGGCTAGGCCAAAAGCTTACGATCACGATCCATTAGCGTGCGAGAATTGCAGAGCAGTGCATGTCATGTGGGGGGTGTGCACATTGCATTGCCGGATCCGAGGATCCGACTGAATCTCCCCTTTTCTTGTTCATGTGTGTAACCAGCTTATGTCAAGCAAACTGTCGGCCTCTGTCTGCATGCAGCAATAATGGTTAATGTAAATCAACAGAATTACTATTATTTCTGAAAAAAGTCTCTGTACTGATTGCTTCTTCAAGATCTTTAAAGGAAATGTAGGGTATAAAAAGGATTTTTATGTTTTACTCACCGGTAAAATCCTTTTCTCCTAAGCCGTAAGGGGGACCCAGCAACACAGGGGTTAAGTACCCTCACTTCAGGAGCGGACACTTTAAAACTTGAGGCTCCCGTGCTCCTCCCCTCCTATATTAAATCACCAGCACCGGAAGCCTCCTCAGTTGGTCCCAAAGAGGGAGCGAAAGATAGGAAACAATAGAAACAACAAAGTAACCGGCAACAGGCCAACGACAATCATGTCAACAAAGGGTGGGAAGTACCTGGGTCCCCCTTACGGCTTAGGAGAAAAGGATTTTACCGGTGAGTAAAACATAAAAATCCTCTTTTCTCCTACAGCCTACAGGGGGACCCAGCAACACAGGGGACGTCCCAAAGTCCCGACAGGAAAGTAGGGTGGGACAAATTAAACCGAAAAACTTAAGCTTCGGCGGTTCTAAGGATAGCGCCGCTTAAGGCAGTATCCCGTTCTGTAAATACCTGTAGGCGGTAAAACTTTATAAACGTGTGGATTGAAGAACAAGTTGCCGCCCGACATATCTGGTCCACCGAGGCTCCATGACGAGCCGCCCAGGACGCTCCAACTGCCCTGGTAGAGTGAGCTGTAACCCGCAGGGGAGGAACAGCTCCAACCGCTAAGTAACAGCGGACAATGGTAGATCTAATCCACCTGGCTAGCGTTGCGGGAGAGGCCCGAGACCCCCGGCGAGGTCCTGCCAGGAGAACGAATAATGCCTGAGAGGAACGTATGCCCTCCGTGCGAGCCAAGTAAATCTTCAGGGCTCTAACCACAGAGACAGTGTAAGTCGCGCTCCCTGGAAGAAGAAGGATTAGGAAAGAAGGCCGGAACCACTATCTCCTGATTAATGTGGAAAGATGAGACCACCTTCGGCAGAAAGGAAGCGTGAGGGCGGAGAACCGCCCTGTCTGAATAGAAAGTTAGACATGAGGGTTCCACCGACAGAGCTGCCAGTTCCGAAGCCCGTTGTATAGAAGAAATGGCCAAGAGAAAAACCGTCTTCCAGGAAAGAAGAGAAAGAGGAATACACCTTAAAGGTTCAAAAGGAGGTCTCTTGAGTGCCCTCAGAACCAGCAATAAATCCCAAGGTTGGACTGGAAAGCGGACCGCTGGACGTAAATGAGCTACTCCTTGTAAGAAGGTTTGAATGTCCTTCCTGTTTGCTAGTTTTCGATGGAAATAAATTGACAAGGCTGAAACTTGTCCTTTCAGGGCACTAAGAGAAAGCCCCCCGTCAAAACCCTTTTGAAGAAAACTAAGGATTCTGGATAGAACAAATCTGGAGGGAGGGAATCCCTTGGATGAACTCCACAAAACGTATCTTTGCCAAATTCTGTAATAAACCTTAGCTGAAGAAGGTTTTCTAGCCGCTAACATCGTCGGAATAGCCGAAGAGGGAACTCCGCGTTCTCAGTATGGCGGATTCAAGCGCCACGCCGTTAAATGGAGGCGGTGGAGGTCGGGGTGTCTGAAAGGACCTTGTACCAGCAGGTCTGGCCTTAGCGGAAGACGCCAGGGTTCCTCGATTGACATAGATAGAAGATCCGAGAACCAAGCCCTCCTCGGCCATCTCGGAGCAATGAGGATGACCGGAGCTCTTTCCCGTTTGATCCTCTTTAGGATCCGGGGAATCATAGGTGTCGGAGGGAACATGTACCCCAGGTGAAAACCCAGGTGAAAACACCAAGGCACCACCAGAGCATCTATCAGGACCGCTAGAGGATCCCTTGTTTTGGCGCAGAACACCGGAACTTTTCGATTGTGTCGGGAAGCCATCAGGTCGATGTCCGGGATTCCCCACCTCCGCGTCAGTTCTAGGAACACCTCCGGATTCAACTCCCATTCCCCGGAATCGAGAGTGACTCGACTGAGGAAATCTGCTTCTGTGTTGGATTCTCCGGGAATGTAGATTGCTGATATTGCCGGCACGTAACACTCTGCCCAGGTTAAGATCCTGTGAGCTTCTGCCATCGCAAGAGCACTTCTCGTGCCCCCTTGATGATTTATATATGCCACAGCCGTGGCATTGTCTGATTATACGCGCACACTCTTGTCCTTCAGCCAGTCTGTCCAGTGTGACAGAGCTAGGAAGATCGCTCGCAGTTCCAGGACGTTGATCGGCAACTGGACCTCCTCCGAGTTCCATAGACCCTGGACTTGGAGAGAGTCGCACACCGCCCCCCATCCCCGAAGACTGGCGTCCGTGGTTACCACAGTCCAAACAGGGAAACAGAGTGCTTTTCCCGTCGACAGGTGGTTCTCCAAAGTCCACCAAGTCAGTGAATTTAGAATCGGACGCGGAAGGCGAATCCAAGAGTCCAGTGACTGTTGAGACTTGTCCCAACAACTGAGAAGATATCTCTGAAGGGGGCGAAGGTGAAATAGAGCGTACGGAACCGCTTCCACCGAGGACACCATCTTTCCTACTAGGCGCATAGCCTGCCGAATTGAGAGGGTCTTGGCAGTTAGGGTCTGAACTGTTAAGTTTCTCAGGGAAGTGATTTTTTCTTAAGGGAATCGGCCGTGTTGAACTGCATTCCTAAGAACATCATCTGTTTCGATGGAATTGGAGAAGACTTCGCCTCATTGATGATCCATCCGAATCTGGATAAGGTCGCCATGCACTGCGATACCTGACCCTGAGCCCGGTCGAAGGAATCTGCTTTTATCAACAAGTCGTCTAGGTAAGGAAGCACGAAGAGTCCCTGAAGTCGAAGAAAAGCCGCCTGGCATGTCATCACTTTGGTGAAGACCCGGGGCGCGGAAGCTAGTCCGAACGGCAGGACCGTGAATTGGAAGTGTCGGGTCCCTATAGCAAACCTGAGATAACGGTGATGTCCGGTCCAGATGGGAATGTGGAGATACGCATCCTGAATGTCCAGGGAAGCGAGGAAGTCGTTTGGTTCGATCGCCAAGATCACTGAACGCAGAGATTCCATTTTGAATCTGAACGTTTGTACGTAACCATTGAGCGCCTTGAGATCCAGTACTGGTCGAAAGGTTTCGTCCTTCTTTGGAACAAGGAACAGATTTGAATAAAAACCTTGGAACATTTGAATGTCTGGAACCGGGGATATAACTCTCGCTAGTAAAAGAGCTTGCACGCAGCTGTTTAGGGCCTTGCGCTGTTTGAGGCAGCGGGGAATCCGAGAAGGAAAGAAACGAGGGGGAGGTCGAGAAAAGAATTCTATCCGGTAGCCTCTGGATATTACCTCCATAGTCCAAGAGTCTGTGGATGGCAGCTGCCATTCCTTGAAGAAAAAACGAAGACGACCCCCGACCCAAGGAGGAGGCAGACAGTCATGCCTGCTTGTGTTTGTCGCCCCCTGTCTTAAAGCCCCCCCGCTTGGCAGGCCAGGGGGTAAAGGGTCTTTGTCCCTGTCGTGCAGGAAAGGGGTTAGTAGCCTCCGGTCTTGAGAGATTTGTAGAACGGGAAGTTCTGGGTGGGCGAAAGGAAGACGAACGTCGAAAGGATGGAAAACGACGTGCTCTAGTCTGAGGGAGGAAGGTACTCTTACCGCCAGTTGCTTGTGCAATAATCTTCTCAAGTTCAGGGCCAAACAGGAGGCGCCCCAAAAAGGGAAGGCTGGTCAGTGCCTTCTTGGATGCAGGGTCTGCCGCCCAGGCCTTAAGCCATAAGGATCGCCTAGCCGCAGTAGAGGCCGCAGATGACCGAGCAATGAGACGGCTAGTTTCAAGAGCTGCATCCCCAATATATATGGCCGCATCCGATAATTGCTGGATGAGATCAATTAAGTGGCTGTCTGCTGATTCCTTCGCCACCGCTTGATAGAGCTGGTCCAGCCACGCTTCCATCGCTTTGGCCACCCAGGCCGAAGCAAAGGTGGGTCTGAGGGCTGCCCCCGAAGCAGCAAAGGATGTTCTCAGCAGGCCCTCCAAACCTCTGTCCGTTGGGTCCTTAAAAGTGGCGGCCTCTGCCAAGGGAATGGCCGTGGCTCTGGAAAGCCTAGCCACTGGGGGATCGACTACTGGAGGCAGAGACCATCTATCCACATCCTCTTTAGGAAAAGGGAACATCGTCTGGAAGTTTCTGGAAAAGTGAAGTTTCTTTTCTGGCGATGCCCATTATTCCAGTACGATCTGTTCTAACTGATCGTATGAAGGAAAGGTAGCAGTCGATTTCTTAGGACGACTGAATAGGGATTTTGTGGGATTTACCGGTTCACCCGGATCCTGTATATTCAGAACCTGTAGAACCGATCTAACAAGATCGTCGATCGTTTCTGGCGTGAATGTGGTCTGAATTTCTATTTCGGAAGATAAGGAGTCTAGTTCTCCTTCTTCCGATTCCTCTCCTTCCTCTAAGGGGCTCTCTTCCACTGCGAGAGAAGGCATGGGCCCTGAAGCCCTGACCGCTCTTTGTGGTCTGGCCGTCGCTCCAGTGGAACTAATCGACTGAAAAAATTGTGACATAGAAGCCGATAGCACCGACATGGAGTCTGACAATGATCTGGCCCAGGCCGGTTCAGACTCCTGAGAAGGGGCCCCCGAAGGGTCTAGGGCCAACCCCGACTTAGCGGGTGGATTTGGCATGGAATCAATAGATGCCCGGAGAGTCCTAGCCCACTCAGGCTCTTGACTGGCCATCGCCATCTGCGCGGGCTGAGGATCCTGGGAAACACTGCAGGGATCACAAAGTGGCCCAGAGTGACCGGCTGGCAACTTAGCTTGTGCGGATTTTTGTAATTTGGCGCGGGAGGCGGACTTCTCCTTGTTTGACATGACTGCAGGACTACCTGAAAACCCCTACTATCTATAGAACTAAGGACAAGGAGGAGCAAAGTTGTCTTCCTTACAAGGAGAAAGAAAATTAAAGACAAAGATAAGAAATAAAGAATCCCCTTAAGCTGGGGGAACTTATCTGTATGAGGAGAGACGGAGACTCCCGATGCTGGCTACACGCGGCTGAGCAGCAGAGAGAACAGCCGGAAAGAGGAAGTCTCCGGAAATCCCGCCCCCTAAAAGCCCGGGAGAAAAGACCGGTCCGCCTCCAGCTAATTCCGCGGCGATCTCCCTCAGCCTACCAGGATCCCATGCGGCTGGAGCGGCGGCTGACCGCTGCTCTCGCCGTTCCGGGCGGAAGGGGGGGCTCTGGCCATTTTAGACCCGCGGGTCATGATGGCCAGCCCTTCCGCCGCATTCGCAGGAGGAGAGCCTCTGCTGAATGCGTCCCACGTGGGGAGCCGGTATCCCGAGGATTCACCGGCTCCTTGAAGTTCGTCTGGAAGAGGGGGAGAGAGGTCCTCACTCCTGAAGCGGACACTTTAAAACTGAGGAGGCTTCCGGTGCTGGTGAGTTAATATAGGAGGGGAGGAGCACGGGAGCCTCAAGTTTTAAAGTGTCCGCTCCTGAAGTGAGGGTACTTAACCCCTGTGTTGCTGGGTCCCCCTGTAGGCTGTAGGAGAAATACCTTTATTTTTTTCTACAAAAGGTTTTGCTTCACGGATCGTTTAATTCACCCTACTGCACAAAATTGTCAAAGCAGATTTAGTTCTTTAGCCAGATTTTAGCAAACGAATGTAAAATAACAGATCATTTACATTTGTTTTCTATACATCTTGCTCTCTAACGTATTTACAATGACGCAAGCTAACAATGTGCAACTTGATGGATAGGACTACAGAATAAGCCTGTGTGTATCAATAGGCAACATTTAACAGTGTACACTGCTGCACCTTTGTATTGGCTTTGCTCCCTCAAGCTCCATTGTCAATATAAAAGAAACAAACTTCAACGTGATTTCTACGATACAATACATTTCAACAAAATGTATTTTATCATTCATAATACAAGTTATTACATTACACAATGTTAATTTCCATAAAAAGCATTATAGAAGGTTATATAACTAAAGTTTAGAGATGGACATAACTGTCAGCAGTTCTGTGGAACTTATAGAAATTCTGAATAATCCAATTTGAACCCAATTAAATCTGAATTAATTTCGTCTTTTTAATTGCTCAACATTCCATCCTGAGAGAGGTTAGCCTTTTCTTTAAGCTGTGCAAGCTTTTTTACAAGCTCACACATGAACAGAGAAGGTGGCTTAGGGAGCAGCAGTCAGTCATTGGCAAGTTATGTAATGGCCATGACAATGGTTCTTTTCCTTTCCTCAACTTTGAAAGTGAAGACATCTTGGATATATACAATAATACCTTTAATTGGCTAACAAACGATTGAAAATGCAAGCTTGCGAAGCACTTAGGCTTCTTCCTCAGGCATGATACAATACTGAATCTTGTAAAGCACACTTTCTATACATACTAAGTTTTTCTGAGAACATACAGTTGTTCTTATGTTATCTTTTGCCCCTATGCCTGGCAATGGTAGTCATAAATAAAACCGTAAATACACATTCAGTGACCACAGTAGGCAATAAAAGAATTGTCAAAGGTTAATGGTCAGACAAACTTCACCTTGTGTCAATGGAGGGTCTAGTATAAATGAGAAATGTATGGGTTTGGGTGGTTTGGAGGAATTTGGCCCGATTCATTTTACATGACATTTAGATTAGAAGCATAGTGACACCAAGTTTAGATCTTTGTTGAGTCCAAAGTTTCTTTCAGGCTGTGTCATTTGCTGAAGAAATGGGCACCCACAGGGACCTCTCTTTTATTGTTATTAATTGTGAATCTATGAGAGTTCATCCTTGGCCTCAGGGTCGGTCCTCTCTCTTCTACATATACCGTATATACTCGAGTATAAGCCGAGGTTTAAAAATCAACCTAAAAACCTTGCCTCGGCTTCTACTCGAGTCAAGAGCAAACTTACCTTAATTCCAGATGCTTACCTTAATTCCAGATGCAGCCGCGAGTCAGGAAGGAACTCTGCACAGAGCGAGCAGCAGCCGGCGGAGAGATGAAGATTAAAGACTGGCTGGGTACGGTAAGTGAACACTGAACTGGGGGGGGGTTACTGTATGGGATTACTGTACATTTAAAGGGAAACTAATGCCCTAAAACAATATAGAATCAGGAGGATGGTATATATATACAGTAGTCCTATACAGTAATAGCCATACTGGATTTGGCTATTACTGTATGGGAATTCTTCTGTCCATTTAAAGGGCAACTAATGCCTCAAAACAATATAGAATCAGAAGGTCATAATTTCTACCCTTGACTTATACTCGAGTCAATCAGGTTTTTCTGATTTTGGAGGCAAAAATGGGTACCTCGGCTTATACTCTGGTCGGCTTATACTCAAGTATATACGGTAGTCCCGAGGGACACCTAGAACATAAAATCAGGTATAGCACATTTGATGATTTTCCAAAAGGGTTCCATCTATTTCAAACCAATGTTGGGAACCTGGTATTGGTATTCTGTCTTAAGTGTGGATATATTTGAAGGTTTCACACTTATTCAGCAAACAGGGAGATGCTCCATTTTGTGCGAGGCCTGTTGGGGAACTTCTTACAACCAGTTGTTTTAAATTGGGTGGTTGTCAATAAGTTAAGAGGGGGTCTGGAAATATTTTTTGTAGTCTGTCATCCTTTTGTAAAATGGGTTGAAGTTTCTTGGCTATCTTTCAGAGTATTTCCATTTGGGGGTGATATGTAACAACCAGTGGGATACGGTACTCCTTTTGGGTATGTTGGTATTGTACCTGGTTGGTTCTGGAGATGCTGCTTATTTTCTTGTGTTTCTGTAGTTGACTGACTATATCCCTGTTTAGTAAAGTCCATTTTAAGCTGTTTCAGGTGCATATTTCCTTCTGTAGAATCAGAGCAAATCCTGTTACATCTTATGCCCCGACTGTAGATAATGGAGTTTGTGCGTTTAGGTGGATAACTCATTACGGAGGTATGTGGGTCAGTCTGTAGGTTTGCGATAGATGGATGTTTGTATTATGGAGTCCAGAGAGAATTTTGGTTGGTGAATAATTAATTTTGACTTTAATGGTGTGGTGGAATTCATTTTATCTTTTGTGGAACTACAGTAGGTCCTCTTTACTTGCAGTCCAGATGATCATGATGTCATCTATATAGCAAAAAGAGGCCATGGGTCTGATAGAGCATTTTGAAGTTTGCCATAATCAAATTTGCATTTGTTGAAGGTATAATTCCAGACTGAAAGAGAAGTAATTGTGGGTAAGTATAAATTCCATTAAATTGGCAACTGGTAGTGCAGGTATATCCAGTTTCTGTAGATATCCCAGACAGGCTGAAATACCATCATCATGGGGGATGTTGGTATAGAGAGCTTCTACATCCATTGTGGCTAGAATGGTTCCGCCAGCTATATGATCAATGGCCACCAGTTTATTTAGGAGGTGTGTTTTCTGTAGGTGTTCTAATACCTTAGAAAATGGGTCTGCCTGGGTTTCCTTTTTTGTGGACTTTGGGGAGCATATAAAAGCATCCCACTCTTGGGTCTTCAGTTATTAGAGGGAGCACACAGTCTCTGATCCTGGAAGGCAAATTATTGACCAGGGTTTTTATTTTTTTCTTGTAACATCTGTGGGATCACCCTGTAATTTTGTGTAGTGTGTGCTGTTTGATAGCTGTCTATGGGCCTCCTGTATATAGTCATTAATGTTCATTCTGACAATTGCACCCCCCTTGTCAGCTGGTTTTATAATAAGGTCTTTGTTCTCGCTCAGGGATTTAATGACTTTGTTCTCTTCTGCTTATGTACTGTCTCTCTGCTTTGTGTAGAAATTTGGATGTGACCCTCTCTCTGAAGTTATTAATATATGTATCCAAAGTAGGGTTGGCTCCAGGTTTAGGTGTCCCAGTAGATCTATTTAGGGGGATAATTATGCTGTGGTTCAACATTGGTGGTGTTGGGAGTCCTTATTGTGAAAGTGCTCTTTAAGTCGCAGCCTTCTGAAGAAATCCATGTCACTACATAGTTGGATGTTGTCTATGAATTTTGGGCAGAATGAAAGTCCTTTTGAGAGTATGGATACTTCCACTGTTTTAAGTTTGTATGTAGAAAGTTTGATAACAGTTTGATTGTCCTTTCTGTGCTTTTGGAATGTCATTGAATTTAGTTTTTTTCTAAGTCTCTGTAGTTTTTTCCCTTTTGTTGCTGATTAGAGGGCTCTGAAGCTTTATGTAGAAGGAGTGGAGTACCTGTTCTTTGCCAGTGATGACATTATCCAGGAGTGGGTTCAGAGCCTGTATGATCTCTCTTGTAATCCTTTTTAAATTGTAGCATATCTTAATGAGGTTATTTTGCAGTCTTTCAGAGCTCCTGATGCATAGATGTTCTGCAAACCTGCTGTTGTATGTATGTAGAGTTGGATTCTGTATTTTGAAGCCTGGTGGGATTAGTTGTGCTCAAGAAGGATATATCACAGTTCTAAGTGCTTCGGAAGCTTGCATTTTCTAGCATTTTAATTAGTCAATAAAAGTTATTTTATATCCAAGATGTCTTCACTTTCGTCAATGGATAATAACATGGTACAATTCTCTATTTCTATTTTCGTCAACTTTCTAATTTACTAAAATTCTGCCGGATCTGCAGATTTTCGAAAGCCTGCATTCTGCTTCAAAACAGATTTGTTTCTAGCCTGGCGCTCATCTTAACTAAAAAAAATTACATTAACAATACAAAAGCAGAAGTGCTGTAATTGAGTCACTAAACTCTTGAGGTGAATTCTCATATTCCTTATACTAAACCTTATCTCTAAAATGTTTTTTTTTTGTTTCGATTTATTTTGCAGAATGTCTCCCCCTCTTATTCTGTTCTACCATAATATGATTCTAATGCATTTAGTTTGAAGATTTTATTTTGTAGATTTGTATCTTCCCCAATATATAGTCACAATATTAGTCACTTTAGAGCGGGGTACCAAACATGTGGACCAATCTAACTATTTGGTGGCTTGCTTAAGTTGGGAGTTGGGTGGGGCCAAGGCAGGAGTGGGCAGGGTTGATGTGAGAAAGGATACAGATAAAATAGTAGATGGCTTACCTTCTTTCATTTGAGTCAGAGCGGTTTCTTGTAGGACTTTGGTGCTTCTTTTTTCTGTTCTCCCTTTCATCCTCATATATTTCCTGAAATACAAGAAATATCCAAGTTATTAATGGTACATTTAGTGTGATATACTAAAAACCTTTGACTGTAAGCTCTCTTAATTTTCACTGTTAAAACATCAATATTTCCTTGACTTAAAGAAACTATATCCCTTTCTACACAAAAGACAACCCTCTGTACAATCTTTCGCTACAGCAAATTAAGCGGTTACTTTTATATCCTTGAGCACACCTGCTCAGCGCGATTTGACTATGGAATTATAGGAATTACTTAATGAAACATTTTAATGACCTTTGCATAAAAAGCCAATAGAATTTTGAATTATGCTTCTTTATCTGCAAAGGTTTTTGAGCTAGAAATCATAACGGACTTTAGGCTGGATCTTTACACAACACGTTTGTATCTGTGGAATTTAGTTAGATTAACTGGACTTGAAGTTTAATTCTTGAATATGTTACACTAGTCATCCGACTGTCACCAAGTTTGCACCTACATTTTAAACCAAGTGCCCCATGATTTGTGAAAAATCCCAATCCAATCAGCATTTTATGTTGTTGTAAATATAAAAAACACCAACTAGCAATAGCAAGAAACTCTTTGCAGTATAGGCAATAAAAAAAAAACAAAAAAAAAAACTTACAGTTCCTGGCACTGCCATTTGCCGCTTTTCTGGTATGTCCTCTTTAATTTCTTCTTTCTCTTGCTTTAGATCCAGCATGGGTGTTTCCTCTGGAGGAAGGTAAATCTTGGTGTGCAAACTATCGAAAAGTTTATCCACAAAACTATTTGTTTCTGTAAAAGGAAACATTATTCTAACTACATATTTAAAGAATAAATAAGTCAACTTAAAATACAAGTTCTACCTCCAAACTAAAAGGTAGAAAGCACAAGGTCACAGTAATTACACACTTAGGCAGCTATTCCCACGTATGATCAACAACCCCCTCTGAACAGGTTGTGGCCTCCTCTTTAAGCTGTGCACACTTTTTGAAAAGGACACACATGAACAGAGAAGGCAGCTCAATGAGCAGCAGTCAGTCACTGGCTGTGACATTAGCTGTATTGGCCATGACAGATGGTTCTTCCCTGGAAGAAGAGGGAAGATGATTTAAGGGTCTGGAGATAATCTGTGGGAAAAGCATCTGCAGGATCATCCTGCAAGAGTGTAAAAGTATTTCTGACTTAAGGTCATTTCAATATTTAAAAAAAAAAAAAAAATGCACAAAATGGCATATTAAACAATCTGCGCTGAAAATAAAGTGGGTAGTCATCAGTGCCAACATTGCAATGTACAGTAAGTACCCCTGACTTAATATAAAACAAAGATTCAAAATATGTTAATAGCATTACCATAAGAAACCCAAGAGTTTTTATTCCTTAGAAAAGGAGAGAATGTTTTTTTTCTTGTAAAGGACAGTAAATGAGATAGAGAATATGCTTAATATTAACATTACCTTTCTGCAGAAAAACATCCAGCTGGTCAACACAGCCTGCCTTCAGTTCTTTCTCCGATTTATCTTTTCTGACCAGAGCTATAACATAGTTTGCTAGTGCTGAAGGGTCAGCATCACATCTGTTAACAATAGTAAACAAACCCTTATTAAATAAGTTTTGCATGCATGGTCTGTGACAAGAAGACTGACCTATTTTATTACATATGGCTGTACACCTCTATGCCACTTGTATGGTGTAGATAGGTATGTATTTCCAGCTGTTTCTGAACTTAAACTTACAGCTTGATTTACCCAGAGGAGATGCAATAATATATTGTCTTTAACCTATTAAACATAGGCATGACTTTAAGAAGTAAACCGTGCAGGCTGGGGTTAAATTTTTTTGTGAAAATGCAAACTTTCACATAGGTAAGAAGATTTTACTGAGAGCTGCAATTGCTTGGTGAAAGCGCACAGAACGCTGATTATAGTGGCTCTCTGTAAATCCATCAACATTTCACTGCATAAAAAATCCCAATATGGAGGCAATGCCCCAGGGTAACTGCAATTTGATGTTAAAAATACCTCTAGAATACAATCACGGTACATACTTTCAGTACAGCGTACTGTTAAGGTTGCAGGAATTAAGCCCCTGACGAGGGTTCGAATCTAGGCTCAAGCCAGGACGTAAAACAGTAAGGAGTCTACAGGCAAGGCTCCCTAATGTCCCTCTGGTAACCCATGGAGAGCACCCTAAGTGGCCACAATTTAGAAAGCTTTGCGTCCGCCAGGAGAAAAGCGCAAAATGAACGAACATTTCTTGGCAAATTACATTTCTATGAAAGAGTCCATTCCACAACTACACTTTTGTTTCCTCTTTATTTCTTGTTGATCTTGTGATAATTCTGGTCAGACACTGAATGTTGTCATTAAGCAAAACATTCTGCTCCCTATCACATATGGCACATTTATAAAGCAGCGTTGTCTGTATATATCATCAGGGGTGTCAATCCAATACTCAACTCAATCCCATAAGGGGCCAAAATCAAAAAGATATGTTAAGATGTGGGACAAACATTTATAAGCAACATTTTGTTTAGGCTGGACATGCCCTTTAACTAGATCTGCACGCTAGATATTTCGATTAGCTGTTTTTAAACAACTGGTCGCGGTATCTAACAGGTAGATCAACAGTTACACAGCAACTTGGGACTGCACTAATGGATGGCAGTGTAGCAAGTCTTGGATGCTGTACAGTCACGTGGGGCCACAAAAAACTCCCAGACGGGCCAGATTTGGGCCTTGTGTTTGACACGTGTGGTATATATAGCTCCTTTATAACCACCTCATTTCAAAAAACACCCAGGAAAGGAAAGCCTTTGAACTTCGAATAATCCTTTTATTTAACACTATGCTAATCCTTGTTTTACATTCCCTACATAATAGGATTTCCAAAAAAGGTTGCAACGCTATAAACTTTAACGATGTGCTGTACCCTGTGTTATTTAGTACTGCTTGTCCTGAGAAAGAGAGAAGTGTGTCTCTCTAAAGCTTAAGCAGGATAAACAATGGTGGAGGTGCACTCTATCCAACTGTGGGTGCAGACACCTCGTAGGTTCTTCCCTTTGGAACCAGCAGCTTCGCAGGAAAAAAAAGATAACCGAGGGTCGCACTCCAAATCTTTAGAAACTTTTATTGTGAACCACACGTCACAGCGTTTCGTGGGGGGGGATACCCCCTTCTTCAGGTGACCTGAAGAAGGGGGTATCCCCCCGAAATGTTGTGACGTGTGATGTGTGGTTCACAATAAAAGTTTTCTAAAGATTTGGAGTGCGACCCTCAGTTATCTTTTTTCTCTCCAAAGCTTGTCTGAAAAAAATTAACTGTTGGTCCATAATAAAAAGGTATCACCTTATTCTACAGTACTCATCTTTTTAGTTTATGCTACTGGACTAATACGCTTCTAACCATTTTATCTACAACTTATAACCACCTCAAATGTTATTTTAAGAGGCAGGCATGAAAAATAATTAGAATACTTTTTAACCATGTTAAAGGAGCGCACTGCTATTTAGCAGTACCACTCCTTTCTAAATATGGCCAATGTATTATTGACCAAGCACAAAAAGTGGAAAAGCTAATTTGGAAAAATTTGTAATGAGCAAAATTTTCTAGTGCTAAAACATCTGGAAACTTTTGTTTGTATAAAAACAAAAAAAAATAAAAAAAAGTGCATCCTTCCAGAATTTGATCAATTCAGCAAAAGGAGAAAATCTCAGAAACAGTTCTGCACACAAGATGTAAATCGTTCCATTGATTTAATGGCGCTTGCAAGAAAAAAAAATTCATACATGCCCAGGTAAATCCCAACTAAAGATATTTATCAAGCCCTTCAGTTATAGAAGCGATTGAGTACACTTAAGCCAGTGTCTTAAAGGAGAATTATACTCACTTCCTCCTCTTCAACCTATTAAAGGTACTCAGGGTTGAGACCTAAACTAAAGTCCTCAACCCTGGGTACTTAACTGAACAGCTGGAATACTTACATAAAGTTTCCCTCTTGCTGTCCTCTACCGGCTTGTTTCTGCAGTCAATGGGAAGCCACGCTCTGCAAAGAAACATGTCTTCCTATTGGCTACATAAACTATCACGGACAGTGGCAGAGTGGACATATTCGCTGGGAAGGGAAACTTCACACAAGTACACAGGAATGAAGACTTAGCGGTTAAGGTCCTCATCCTGAGAACTATTATGTGTAAAACGGGGGAAAGGCGAGTATAATTTTCCTAAGGAGGATTAGAGGCGTCTGGAAAGTTTGTTTAAGTAATTCTTAGCCAAATATTTCTTAAAGGATAAGTAGCTTAATTGGTAAGGCCCGCGCATCCACGGGCCTTACAAATTGAGAAGGACGAATCAGGAGGTAGCTGAAAATCTCGGAGGGGTGGAGATATTTTTTTTTTTTTTTTTTAAACTGCTTTCAAAAGAGTTAAGGTATGCAGCCTTCCCCATTTTTTTTTCCTGATTTCGAGCTTCTCTCTGCCTTCAATTAGCCACACTGTGAAGGGGGCGTAACAATTCGGTCTGCCTGTAACTGTCACTCAAACTGGCATGTAAGAAAACACTCCACCCATCCTAGTTCAGCTTGATTATGTAGGCTGTTTCCTAGCAACCGAACAGTTCAAGTTTGTTTGACTGGCAGAGGAGGAGGAGAGAAGTTGTAACAGACATCCCCACCAGCCAATGACAAGTGATGTTAATCAGGGCCCTGGGCCCTCTGGAAGGCGGGCTTTTAGCACTCATCTTTGCTGTGTTAAAACTTTTAACTTTAGGAAAGCTAATTTTATGCTTTTAAAGGAATCGCTCCTGCTCATAGACTGGGGGGAACTGTTTCTAGGTAAAGATACTGAGCAGATGTGGACCACTTTTAAAGGGATATTAAACTATAACATCTCCAAATCGGTACCTTTAGGAAACAAGTGTAAAAAAATTAGGTCCACTCCTGCATGGCTTAATGCTCAGGTAAAAAGGGAAATGGAAAAAAAGAAAAGGGCTTTTAAAATTTTGAAAGCAGAAGGCACAGAACAGGCTTACAGGGACTTCAAAAGTTGTAATAAAGAGTGCAAGAAAGCAATTAAACTAGCTAAAATAGAAAATGAAATACGGATTGCCGAACAAAGCAAGTCCAACCCCAAGAGGTTTTTTAAGTATATAAATGGTAAAAAAATGAGGACTGAGAATGTGGGACCATTAAATAATGGAGCTGAGGTGGTTGTAGAGGATGCCGAAAAGGCTAATCTGCTAAACCGTTTTTTTACATCGGTTTTTACTGTTGAGAATCCTTACAGTAGGGATTGTAACAATGTGCAGGGAGGAAATGAAGAGTTTTCACATTGGATAACAGAGGATATGGTACGGAATCAATTAGACAAAGTTAATATCAATAAAGCGCCAGGACCAGATGGATTGCATCCTAGGATTTTAAAAGAGCTTAGTTCAGTTCTAGCAAGACCACTGTGTCTCATCTTTTCAGATTCGCTTTTGTCTGGGGATGTGCCGCTGGATTGGAAAAAAGCCAATGTAATACCAATATTCAAAAAAGGTAGTCGTTCACAGCCTGGTAACTATAGACCTGTAAGCCTAACATCAGTGGTAGGGAAGGTGATGGAAACTTTGTTAAGGGATCATATCCTTGACTAGTAGTAGTCAGCATGGATTTATGAGAAATAGATCATGCCAGACAAATTTAATTGGTTTTTATGAAGAAGTGAGTAAGAAGTTAGATTCAGGCACAGCTGTGGATGTGGTATATTTGGATTTTGCAAAAGCCTTTGATACTGTGCCACATAGGCGACTAATGTATAAACTGAGGACTGTTGGCCTTGAAGAAAACATTTGTTCATGGATAGAGAACTTAGAAGGGGGCATTGAGAGCAAGGTCTCTGTGTTTGCTGATGACACTAAATTATGCAGAGCTTTGGAAACTTCCAATGATGTGCAAGTGCTGCAAGCAGACCTAGATAGATTATCAAAATGGGCAGCAGAATGGCAGATGAGATTCAATGTTGATAAATGTAAGGTGATGCATTTGGGATTTAATAATCCCTGTGCCACCTACACCATAAATAACTCTGTGTTAAGTGCATCTGAAATGGAAAAAGATTTGGGGGTTCTGGTAGATAACAGACTTAGCTGTAGCAAACAATGCCAGGTAGCAACAGCTAGAGCTAGCAAGATATTGTCTTGTATAAAGAGGGGAATAGATTCAAGAGAGAAAAATATTATTCTCCCTCTTTACAAGGCACTGGTAAGGCCTCATTTGGAATATGCGGTGCAGTTTTGGAATCCCATATACAAAAGGGACATCTTGGAAATGGAAGCAGTCCAGAGAAGGGCAACTAAATTAATAAGGGGAATGGAGGGGCTTGAATATGCAGGCAGATTAGACAAGTTAGGGAATAGGTTGGACTTGATGGATGAATGTCTTTATTCAACCTTAATTACTATGTTACTATATCTAAGGGAAGGCAGCACAGTTGTAAATGAGAGTTAGCGATTTAAGCTGCTGGAAGTGTGGACATGTAATGGGGGTAATGCTATTTTTCTTGATATTGTTGCCCTTTAATGATACTTCTTTGCAATGATTTTCTTAGCTAAAAGTCAGGAAAATGTGTTTTAGGCTCAATTTCTCTTTACTATTAATCTTTAGGCTAAACAATATCATCCCCGATTTATAACCACTGGCTTAAAGGGTCACTACACTAATTCAAACAACTTTACATTATCTAAAACTACAGTTTGTAAGAAGTAAAATGTTGGTACTCGCATATTTATCTGTGCTTGCCTTGTCATTAAATTATTAATGTTTAGTGAGATCCCTTACTCACTGCCTCCTTGTGTCTGCAACACAAGTTCTGCACAGCCTCACCATGGACGCTGCTCTGCTTACATCTATCTTTCCTTTCCTCCCCCCTACATGACAGTGACAGGTATTTCCCTGTAAATGCTGTGATTTCAAATGATGATTTCTCAGAATCTACAGCTCAGATTTAAAATCCGAAAAAAGTAGTAGTGGGATATTGCTGTATCTAAAGTTATAATTTTTGGTACCCTTTAAATGACGTATTCATCTAAACTGCACTCTCCCAAACAGTAGATCCAGAGGAAGGGGGGAAAAAACCTTACAGGCTCCGAATGGCATTCGGTAAGGTTAATTAACACTAGTTATTTTCAATGCCAGAAACTTATCCTGCCCACTCTTGAAACTATCCATTAACTTTCCATTACCACATCTGCTGGAAGACAGTTTCAGTTTTATTATAAAGAAACCTTTCCTTACTTGAAGATTAAACTTCTTTTCTTCTATTCTTAAAGGATATCCACATGTCCTCTAAAATGATCTGTTGAACAATGCACCACTCTTATTGTACGGCCTGTTAGTGTATTTGTATAAAGTGATTAGAACCCATAAGTGCCCCTACAGCGAAAAAAAGACCAAATCTTTTTCCAAAAGGGATTCACTTATGCTCAGAGCCATTTAAAGTCTAAGCAACACAAGGATTGTTAAACCCAAAATGAACATGTCCACTTCAAAAACATACTTTTGCCATAATGTTCTTTAGGGTTGCCCAACCCCAACTTCTATAATCACACTAAAAAAAAAAAAAAAAAAAAAACTTTCAGATATCTACTTACAGCTCCCGCGAGTCTCCTCCTTCCTCTCTGCTAACAGGAAACAGCAAAGAGAGGCCTGACCGGCAGCCGCGTCTGATTAGCTGCTCATCAGCCAATCACAGATGCGGCTGCCGGCTAAGAAGTAGACGCGGGACCGAAGGGGATGTAAGTAAATATCCAAAAGTTTTTTTTTAAGTTTTATTATAGCGGTTGGGGTGGGCAACCCTTAAGAACATTATGTCCAAAGCCTGTCACGCTAGGAGGAAGTGCAGATAGAATCTGGTGGGAGGGAGGACTCCCCCGCGCATGTCAGCATCCCTCCCGGAGGCATCACAGAAGGCAGAGAAGATTGGACGGGAAGACAGTGCTCTTCAGTTTCCTGGACTTTGGACAAGGACTACAGGAGAACCAGAAGGAGTAGGAAAAATTTTAGATTTGGGGGTGGACATGCCCTTTAACACAATCTCATCTGCAACTCTGCTTGCCATTTTGACATCTATCTAGGTCCACCAGCAGCAACTGCACATCAGTTGAATTTTTCAAAGCTACACAAAGTTGTGTCATCAGGAAACACAGATTCCTTGCTTACAATAACCACCCTTCTAAGTAATTTATAAAGAGGTATAATAAAAGCAGCTCCAGTAAAAAAACACGAGGCACCACACTTTAAAACTTAGTCCACAGAGACCTATCAAACAATTCTCAATCCATACACATACTAAAAGGTGGCCACATATTAGGAACTTGCCCTCTAACATTATCGCAACGTTTAAACGATTCTGAGGTAAACCCGCCTAACCTGGTGTTTTTTGCGACTAACTCGTGATCGCAAAATTAACGGGCCATGTAGGACTATTAAGGGAATGTCAGAAGGACCCCATACATGTCATTGATTTGAAGTTCAAATGGTGTATTCGAACAAATTGATCGTAATATCGAAAGACATTTTTCTGTGTTTTCTATAGACCGATCGGCAATACTGATCGGTCTTTAGAAAAAAAAAAAAACCCATGAAGCTGGAAATTTTTTTCAACCTGAAATCTTCATAAGATTGTAAGTCGAGGAATTATGATAGGTTTTTTCCAATCAGATTTATAATAATTTCCAACAATCGGAAAAACATTGGCCCATATATGGCTAGATTAAAGACCACATTTTACAAGAAGGGCCTTGAGATATGCAATTAAAAAGAACAGGTCAGATGGCCTAAAAGAATCTTAGGTAGATTAGACCTAATATAATCTAATACCTAAGTAGTGTATAGGCACCTTTAGGAAGGTAAGACGTTCATCTATAGACAAATGTCTTTATCTAATGTCTAAAGACCGCATTTTACAAGCAGCAGTTCTTATCTTGAGATGTTCCTGTCTGGCCCATTCATTTTGCAAGCACAAGTGGGATGAAGCGATTGAAAACCTGATTGGAAGAGCCAATCGTATTTCCCCACCTTGCGCCACTGATCTTCCGTAGATTTCAGCTTGAAAACAACAGAAGATAGGTTCTAGAAAATGGGGTAGACTGAATATTTCCCAACTTCACCAAGGTCTTTGATATTCCTATTAATCCGATTGAATTTGCTGAACTGATCAGAATATTGATGCCGTGTATTGGGGGCTCTATGACCTATATGTAATCAAGACTGACAAATTGCTTTTGACTGCTCTATTACTAGGAAGGAAGGAAAAAGAAATCAAGAAACAAATTCACTCGAAAAGATCCTTGGATCAACAAGAACTTAATTTATTGATACCAGTCTCTTTCAATATTTTTCAATTTTGAAAACTTATTTAGCCCACTCATGAAACAAAGAGTAGATATGTTCATCATTTTAGTTGAAAAGCTTGATGTACAGGTGTCTGCTAACACTATTAATCTGCCTTATAGGATCACTAAAGGAACGATAGCCATTATTTCTAAATTGCCAGTCTATTCTGGCTTATGCTAGAATGGCAAGATTAATTTTACAAAACCAAGAACACCAGATGAAACTAAAACACAAACAAAATGTAATCCACTGTGCAGAAAATGTGTTTAAAAGAAAACAGACTTATTGATAACATCATACGGTTGCATGCCTTTTCTTTAAAAAAAAAAGATTTACAGCAAAAACAAATGATAGCAGGGAAACATGCCAGCAATACCTGGTCCTACCTAGGACACCTCCTAGCATCTGCTAAAAGTCTGTTTTATACAGATAAGGTACACACGCAACTTTTGACAAATTTCCTTGGGTCTGATGGGGTTTGACCAATATCAGCAAGGTGAATAAGCCGAAAACCACTGACCCACGGGTCTGACAGGATTTGCTCAATATCGGCAAGGTATATAGGCCGAATACAACTGACCACAATGTCGGTGAACTGCCTTCGGCAATGTGGTCATTTGGGGCCTACTGTAAGGACAAAGTACCTCACCTCTGGGTACTTTACCTAACTCCTTCAATACTAACTGAAAGTCTCCCTGCCACTCTTCTCTTCCCCTGTAAGTGACAGATTGCGATTCTGCCAATGGGAAGACACACTCTGCAAGGAACGCGCAACTTCCCATTGGCTGCATTGCAAACCGTCACTTAAAGTTGAAGCGAGGAGGGACAAAGCGGAGTTCCAAGGGAGACTTTCTGGAAGTATTACAGGAGTTGGGTAAATTACCCAGGGTGATTACTTAGAGATTAAGGTCCTCACCCTTGGTACTATGCTGCCATGGATTGGGGAAAAGGGGAGTATAATTGCCCTTGAAGATTTTTTGTCAGTCGCTTGACTTCAAGTTGAGGAAGCTGATGTTATCACTTAGCTTTTAAGGTCCTTACCCTGAGTAATTCTATGGGAAGGGAAAATTATCTGTAATCAGCAGGGTTGTTAAAACTGCTGAAAAGTGTCCCCATCATAAATAAGCAATCCATATACGGGCCGATTGAATATCTAATGATATCAACCTTCCGTAGATTTCAGCTTTAAAACACAGGAAACAGCAATATTTTCCAATCAACTTGATTGAATTTTAATGCCGTGTATGGTGGGCTTAAGTTAATTCTTGTAAAAAAAAAATTAAAAAAAAAAACAAAATATATACACCCCTGCATAATTATATAATTTATATTCAATACATTCACAGCAGCATTTTGAATAAATCTTATGCTTAATTAGGCAGATTTTGGAATTTGAAAGTGTGCGTAAAGCTTTATACAGATGTGCAATCGTAGGGCTGATGTGTGACGCATGGATGTAAGCCTAAAGGTCGAGTATTGTTAGGTCTATGTACATTGATGATCCACCGAGTGCCCATAGACTGAGCACCCATAGACCTACAGATGATTGGTTGAAATGGGGTGTTTGTCTTACAGTCACAGATTGGCCCTTGTGATTGCACGCCTGTACGGACCTCAAGGCTGAGGCCACACTACACTAGATGGTAGCGCCACACTAGCCACCTGTTGTCAACTACTGAATGTCCCATCTGTAATCTCTCTGTAACAAATAGTTGCCCACTATGGGGAGAACAGTGCAGATCTGGAAATGTCAAAAACCTGCAGAATAAAAAGATGATTTCTCAACAGTGCTGCTGATTTCAGAGCAGAGAGGTATAGTGATCTGCTAATTAGAAATAAGGGCTTGTTTCCAGTTACACTGTATGGAACAGGAGGTCCCAGTAATAAAGGTAATCTGATCCAGTCCACCACTTTTGTAGACAAATCAAAAAGCCATTATCAAACAAACAGTAACACCCAGCTTCCTGTTCTGATAATTTAAGGCCTCAGGTGAGACCACCACAGCAGCCAATCCATAGACTGACAGTTACCATGTTTAACCAGCCTCACTGGCAACCTAAACAGCATGATTAGTCTACAATAATAATACTAGTAAGTAATAAGGGTTCCATGGCCCTTTCAATAACTTCCAGAATCCCACCCCGCGACTTGGAGGAGTCTATACCAATGGGCTACTGAGAGTTGTAGTTTCCCAGAATAACAGTTCCCTACACTGCACAAACCTCCCAGAGGGCCCCCACCCCCAGCCGGGCCTGCAGCGTCTACTCACATGGGCTCCAGTAACTTGGCTAGCCACGTCTTAAAAGCCTCCACATTTTCTATCAGCATGTCGGCGGCTATGGAGGGCACAGGGGGCGTGGAGGACCCACTATCGGAACAATATCGCGATACAAACGTTCCTCATTCTTCGCATTACTATCCCGGGCGCCCCTCAATATTCCTGTTCCCGGTACCGGGAGAATAACGGAAGTCGAAAATCCTTCTCTCGGGGGTTCCCCACACTAACACCGGATCAAGTCCAACCCCCCACAACCAAGCACCGTACAACTTAGAAGACAGCAGGCCCTACGGTGAGCCGGAAGACGGACAGTTACCTTCAGCCAATCATCTGGCGGGATGGGGTGCGACGCCACCAATTGGAGCACTTTGTAGGTGGAGCTAATCGGGGGGGTGGTGGCAGCAGGAGGACTAGGTTAGTGGGTGCACACAGTGATGCCGCATGGTTAGAGAGGATGTGACCCTGTGTGTGTCTGTAGTATGGATGGACTGTATTTATAGGACAATGGGAGACTTGTAGACACATATACCGCGATTCATTTTAGTTTAATAGGAAATAATAAACCCATAAACTTCTGGTTTTCTGTATTTTAGTTCCTCCAATTGCAGAATGTGTCTATAAGCAACACTGGAGGCTACAGGCAGCAAACTAACGGGTGTTTGATTCCCTTACCCTCCAAAATAGAACTGGTGGGAATATAAAACGTATATTACCAGTTCATTGGATCTGATCGGCAGTGTAATTATCCAGGCTGCACTGATTGCATTTAAACAGCAACTCATCCTAACTTGGCCATGATAGATGTGCCTAGATTGTTCACTCAACAACCAACCCTGGTGATGATTCTCTAGTCTAGACAACATAATTTATAACATGCCCTCTTATGGGACTAAAAGTGCATGACATGTCTCTTCCGTAATCAGGAATGGGAGCTACATTTCTGTGAATGCCAGACTAATGCTGGCCAAACACTTGCCCAGCGTTGCACCAATTTGACCCCGAACTTTGAATCAATTGTAATCTATCAGAGACTTTGAACAGTCTGATAAAGTAATTCCCCTCAAACACTAAAACCATTAATCTTACCTACCAAAAACTGCACTGCAAAATGAGTTATTCAGCCCAAACCCTGAAGGCAATTGCTCAACTCCTGGGACTTCCTGGTAGAACCACAGTCATTACAGATACCATCACAGCCAATGAATAGTGTGTCCACATGCCAGGTAAGAATATTGTCTACATACATGCTACCATCAGGCCTCTCCGGTTCGCTCCACTCCTGCGACCAATAATGAAAATAGCAATCTGAAGAAATGAAGATCCTGATGGATTCCAAGAAACCACAAGGTATGCCAAAACGTGCTTTATTGTACCATCAAAAGCACAACATGTTTAGGATCTAACTGATCATTTATCAAGTGAATCACCTAGAGGTGTGTACATTGTGCACAGTGAAAGCTCAGCTGAGCATGCAAAAAAACTCCATGAGCTTCCACTGCACTAATTAAAGCTGAGAGATGGCAGGGATAAGGTTGAATAACTCATTTCATATGCAGTTCTGGGGCCTGGTGGGGGGGTACCTTCATACATATTACCTGTAACATGCCCTTTTATGTGTTTTAGGCAGTGCAAGACCTGCATGTGGAGGGATTGTGTTTTATTTTCACAATATTCCTTTAATAATAGTAGGAGCAATTCACTGCTGAAATATGACTTCTAAAGTTCAGGTCCGCGTCAATTAGTACACCCAAGCTGCACACTTGTTCTGAGATATGTAGATCTGTACCCTCACTTTTAGCGGTATTGACTGGGAAGTTGTGCTGCCAGGAACTTCCATAAACAAGATCCTCAGTTTTGTTGGCATTTGATTTCGGCCAGTTGTTATTCATCTACCGTAATCTTGATTATTTGTTTAGAAAGCCATTTATGGCTAATGTCTGTCACGCCAGGTTTAAATTTCTCAATAAATTATGGTTGGGATGATTGGTTTTTGTCAGGTCGTACACGAAAAGGGTCATTCTCGGTTTAAAAATGTATAAAAGGAAAAACAAATTACCCCAACATCATAAAAAAAATATTAAAAAATGAAATGTGGACACAATCATCCCCTTGCCACATTGCAACAGGCAGTCAGTCCAGCTATTGCTTATTGCAGCTATAGTTTAACTTACAGGTAACAATATAATTGCACGAAACTCAGTAGATAATGTCAAAATCAGAATGTTTTTGATAAAAACATAGGAATCTTTAATAAATATTATCAGTATGATATTGAGATTGTCTGATAATATCTTTGTTCATTTTGGCTCCCTAAGGAGAAACAAATCTACGGGTTTTAAAAATGCCAAATGTATTGGTTTATGGGTATAAGCTTATAACTTAATTTTACAGACAGCTTTAGCACCCCCCAATCATATTTTCCCTAACCATACCTCTATCTAAAATGCTTCTAACATTACTTTCACAACCTAATCCTTTCCATAGCAGCAGAGTAGGCAGCTTTGGGTATGGCAATCAACCATTGGCTGTGACTGACAATCAGACACAGAAGCACCAAAGGAGAGGAGACAGGTATGGCATGGGAAGCATTTTCCATAAAGGTAATTATAGCAGAAAAATGTGTTGGGGTGCTTAACCAATATGTAAAATTAAAGGATAACTAATCCTTTTTTTAAAATTCTAATATGAAAGATTTTCTCTCCAGAACACCAGTACATTTTAAGATTCCTCTCTAAGTTGCTTTTACGTACGTGAGAAATAGATTCTGTAGCTAAGAAGGCTTCCATGTTGTTGCCATTACAACTCATAGCCTATGCAGTCTTCAAAGAGTCATGCCCCCTTATTTTAGTAGAAATAAAACTTTTAATAAAATGTTCCTCTGTCTTGCCCACCCCTAACCGCCATGTTAAAGCTAAAAAAAAACCTTTTCCGATTCATACTTACAGCCCCTTCGCTCCTGCAGATATCTCCCCCCCCCCGCTAACCGGAAACAGCAAAGAGGGGCCGGACCAGCAGCCATGCACAATGACCTCTAGAACAAAATGTTATTTTAAAAATTATCAACTTTTCGGATGTTTATAGCAGCAAACCATCTGATCACTTCCCCCCCTCGCAAACCAGATACATGTGCGTGCAGAAAACCGTAATACAACCACCCCTCACTGATTGTAAATGGGGCAATGTTGGGCTTTAAATACAAGATACAGTTCTTAATATCAGGGTCGGATTTACCTAGGGGCAGCTGTCAATCACCTCCCATCATTCTAACCTCTTTATAGTCTAATTTCTTTCCCCAAAAAGAGTATGTGGGTGTGGTTTAGGGATGGGCTACAGGCTCTTAAGGTGTAAATCTGGCCCTGCTTAATATACAACATAATTATCAATTTAATATTAATAAGCATGTCCCTCAGGTCATAAAATTATTGCATGTATAAAAACAGGTATATATATTACAATATAATGGATCAGATCGCAAAACACCCTAAACATTGGAAGTAAAATAAAGATATACATGTCATTTATAATTTTTAAAACTTTCTAACATAAAGGGGAATTCAGACAGATACAATGGACATACATTTCAGCTGTGTACAGCCTGACTCAGTGGACATGCAAGATGGCATCATGAGCAGAATAGTTGTTTTTGCAAATTTGAATAAGAAACTGGTATTTTACAAGTTAGTCTGTAGTTAAGATGCCCTATGCACATTCACAGACGTGGGTGCAGATCCTTCTAATCTTTACCACAAAAGGCAAAATTAAGTCTAAATCACTCAGAAGATCGCACACCAGGAATTAAAGGGCAATTATAGTGAGAAAATGTTTATTTTAAATTCCTTCTAATGTATCCTATAAGTCATCCCAATCACCAGGGTACCTTTAGTATCTTTAAATTCTTCATAGTCCCCGAGATATAAGCCTTTGAATATGCTGTGATTTGTAGGAGCTGCTACACCTCATCTGTCACTCAAAGGCACACACCCACACAATCCAAAGCTCCCATGCAGTACTGTCACACACTCCCTCACCCACACTATAAGTACCATGTGCAACGCATAGTCAAATGCTGTAGTGCTAAACACAATCAATAAACCATTAACCCAGCAATATGAGCACAACACACTATAAAACAGTCCCTCCCCTCTTATATACATACAAAATCAGTGACTCGAATGGACATCACCAAGTAAACACTAATACAGTATATGTAATAATACAGTAATACAGACTATATACCAAACAAGACATACAGTGCAATCTATGAACTATATAGACTAAAGCAACTGAAATGTAACAGGATACCAAGCAGTTTCACTGTGTTTGTGAAGATCTCACTACAGCTGCTGCTACACTGACTCTCTCTTCAGTGATTCTGATCTCAGCTAAACAGGGGAAGAGATATGAACTTTAGGTACAAAAACAAATAACAATTAGCAAACTTAGAGAACAGGCAGAGCTCAGTAACTTACTTGTAAAGAATCTCAGCACCACTTGTCCTGCTCTCTCCCCCTCCCTTCAGCATATTGCTACTTTCTCCCACACTTTGCTTGCTTACAGTCTAGCTCTGGAAGGGAGGGGTCAACAGGATGTCAGCACTTCATTTAAAGTCCTTTCAACTGAGCATGCCTGGACTTTTCATACAGCCCTTTACTGCTTGAGGGGGGACTACACAGCTTGGTACAAACTTCTGCCAGTGTGAAGAAACGAAGCCACACAGCAACATGAAAGTAAGGCAGCTTATACTAAGTGTACATTGTATATAGACAAAGTGTTTTTTTTACTATAATTGCCCTTTAAATGTATTCACTTTTATTGAGAACCATCAAAACATCAGTAGCACACAACGTTTCAGGGGGCTCCTTAGCCCAGTGGTTCTGGACATGCAAGTTGCAAAGTAGAGGTGCAGTCACATGCAGTGGGTATTCAGTGTGTGTGCAGTGAGATGCAATGAAATAATGTGAGTAGTGTGAAATGTGTGTACAGTAGATTGCAGTGGGTGTGCAGTGACACACAGTGAGGTGCACAACAGCATGCAGCAACTTATAGTAGTCCATTGAACATTGCATAATGTGCTTTTAGGTGCAGTGGGTATGTAGAGAATGCAGTGAGGCGCAAAGTGGGTGTGCAGTGAACTGCACTGAAATGATGTGAGATGCAGTGAATATTCTGTGAAATGTTGGTGTGCAGTGACATACAGTGAGGTGTACAACAGCACGCAGTAACATACAGTGGTTACTACACACCTCACGTCATTGCGCACTCACTGCATACCAGACATCTACTGATTGTTGCTACACACCTCACTGAATGTCACTGCACACCAACTGCAAACTCACTTCATGCCAAAGCACCACTGCACACATACTGAGCCTCCACTGCACACTCAATGCCAGGGGTATGTAGCCATCTGTCTGAGGTGTTGTTTCAGTGGCCCATAGGGATATTGAATAAGGTTTAATTTAGAACAAGTTTCCTTGTAAACTGCTCCTTTCCCAGGTGAGGTTTCTGGGCTATACAGCAGACCATACTAGCTCTGATTTTCTACTGGATCACATATTTGTATGCACGTTACACATTAGAATTTTAGGGGATAGGGGGAGAACGAATTAATTTTTCCCTTTAAAGCAGTACAGGAGTCCATCTCTGTGCACTCCAGCCCCACTAACCCGGCTATTTATATTAGTGTTTTCGAACCTTGGCTATCCAGATGTTTTGGAAACTCCCAGCCTGCCTTCGTTACAAACATCTGGGGTACCATAAAGTTCACCTCTAAAGAAGCTGCTACTGACAGCTAACAGAGGAACTTTCCACAAAGATGAACCCACCTTCTCCCCTTTCATAGGTGTATCCTTTCCCCAGCCCCCTCCGTCCTGCTCAATCCTCTGGGAAACACCGGTTGAACTATGGTCGTGACTATTCTAAGCTCAGCTGTCAGCCCGCCCCCACCGTGCTCCAGCCAATCTCTTCCCCGTATCGGTTCTAAGGAATATGAGGTAATTTCCGCCCACAGGCCAATCCAGGAGAGTTATGGGGAATGTAGTTCAGAGATTGCCTTTCCTTTCTATTTCTAAAGAAATGAAAACTACGATTTCAGGCATGCTTTGCTAGGGTACAATCTTGCTTCCGTCTCAGAGCCGGCAACGTGTGTGATTGAGTACTGTGTAGGACCCTGTGTTTTGTCGTGGAACTCGGGCCTGCTGCATTGGGGAGAGTGATAATGACTGTAAGTGGGAATGTACCAGGAGATAAGAATTGCCCTGGGTTGCTCTGTCTGCCTGTTATTTATACTTGACAGCTGTTTACCAAGGCAAGCGCAATTTATTAGGGAAGTGTAAATTGGAAATTAAAGGGACAGTTTAGTGGAAATTATTAATATTTGTTAAATTGTTAGTTTGTGTAATGCCTTCTTAAATATTCTACATATTCTCTCCCATTTTCAAAAATCAGTTGATTTCATACCCTTTTCTGTTCCCTGCTGTTGACATTAGTGAGCTGACATTTTAGGTTCTAACGGTCCTTCTTCTTTCCAGGATGCACCACATCCTTGGAATGTTCCTAACAGTTGTCTCTACTGATTAACTGTTGGATGGGTCAAACATGCTCAGATCTCTACTGAGCAACTGAATCAACCCAGGCGCTGGGTCAAGGGCAACATCATAACGATCTCTACTAGGGGTGCTAAAAAATAAAAGGTCCCTAATAATTTAAAGGGCATGCCCACCCCAAAACTAAAATTTAACTGATTGGCTGACTCTGGATCTATCTTTGCTGCCTAGTACCCTACCTCTAAAACCTTTTTCTGTAGTGTAGGGCACCCTAGCCCACCCCCCGACCATCAAGCCTGTTTGTTAAAAAGAAGGATCAGAACTCTACTTACTGTCCTTCTTCCCCCTGGCATTCTGCATTGCCGGCAGCTGCGTCTGTGATTGGCTGCCGGTCCGGCCCCCTGCTTGCAGTTCCGACAAGCAGAGTGCCGAGGGAATGAAAGCATGTTATTACCGTTCTAATCCTTTTTTTTAACAAACAAACCTGGTGGTTGGGGGTGGGCTAGAGTCCCCTACAGCATATTAAAGGTTGCTTTTTAGGATGGAGATACCCTTTAAATAAGATAGGGAGAGTATAAGGCATTACAGCTCCCCTTTAGAATATGCAAATAAGGAACAGATACTTCTGGGTGACGTCTGTCTATAGGCTCATCACATTGCAAAACCAGAGGCCTGCGCTACACTGATGATGGCTCAATAAAGCTGAAATTGGTCTGTAATTGACACTCTGGTTTTGCACTTAGCTTGTAGAATGCTGTTAAAAACCTTTTAATGGGTATAGCTTTCCTGAGAGCTGTCATGAAAACATGGAAATTACCCCAAAGTCTTTGTTCCTTATTTAAAAAAATGTAAGGATATCTGATTTTGCAATGTGCCACTTGCTGTAACTGTCACAAAGTTAGAATAAAGCTTCAAATATAATAAAATTGCAATCGATTTGAAAAAAAAACATCCAGTTGGGCTCAAATTGGATTTTCAGAAATTCAATAGGTGCCGTAGAATCACTGTGCGAACTAAATTTACTAGTTTCATTCATGCTTGTGAAGGTTCTCATTCATCCAGGTCATGGTATATCTGTTGTATTCAATTAGATCAACTGGACTTGATGTTTAGTTCTTGAAGACGTTTCGCTAGTCATCCGACTGGCTTTCTCAATTCAGAATGACTTGTACAAGAATCTTGGGCAAAAAACACTGTATCCCTGTCTTCTTTAAACAAAAAAAAGCAAGACAGGAGAAAGAACATGGTCATCCTATATGGAGCAGGGGTCTCCGAGAAGAAGAATTTTCAAAAAAACACCGTATCCCTGTCTGCTTTAAACAAACAACACACTGAGGCAGCAATTGGTACATCCAAAAGACCCAATACCGAAACACAAGAAAAGCTACATCATATACGCAGTGCAGTGCAGTAAAGAATGCTCTGATTTGTATGTGGAGGAGACCAAACAGCAACTGCATCAATGCATGGCCCAGCACAGAAGAGCCAATTCCTCGGGTCAGGACTCAGCCGTGTACCTGCATCTTAAGGATAAAGGACATACCTTTGAAGATTGTAATGTTAACATATTGGCAAAGGAACGTGACTGGTTCAAGAGAGGTGTGAAGGAGGCCATTTATGTGAAAATAAAGAAACCAAGCCTAAATAGAGGTGGGGGGGTTCGACACCAACTGTCTGCCATGTACAATGCTGTTTTGACACCTTACTCTGGGCGTTCCTATAACACCTCTTAGCCACTATCCAATCACGCCCTTAACACCTGGCTGTGATATGCTAATTGGGATTTTCCAGGGTACATAATTGCCCAAGATTCTTGTACAAGTCATTCTGAATTGAGAAAGCCAGTCGGATGACTAGCGAAACGTCTTCAAGAACTAAACTTCAAGTCCAGTTGATCTAATTGAATACAACAGATAGTTTCATTCATCTCTATTAATGAATTCATTCATCTCTAAATGCTTGAAAATGGAATTGTAGATCATTTAAGGATAAATTGAACATTTTCAGGGAGATTCAATAAAAGTTCTTATCGTTTAAAATGGTGCTAATTTTGCCCCAACCAATCAGATCTTATTTAACATTTGAAAGCTAATATCTGATTGGTTGGGGCAAAATTAGAACCATTTTAAACGATAAGAACTGTTATTTAATAACCCTGTTTGTTTTTTATTTATAGGTTCTGACAAGCAGGGCAAAATCATAGATATTTTATTTAAATGGCTACCTAAAAAAGCTAGCTACACGGTCTTTTAAAAAATAATGTTTTTACTTTTGAATTTAAAAAAAAAAAGTTCAGTGGGGGAAAATTTTCTTTTTGATTTATGTTGCACATACTTAGGTATTATACATATTCAGGGAGATTTAATATAAGTTCTTATCAGATATGATTTAACATTTCAAAGCTAACATCTGATTGGTTGGGAAAAAATTAGCACCATTTTTAACGATAAAGCTGCCATTTTAGGTTCTGCAACCTTAACTGACTTCTTGTATAACCGCATACAAGAAGTCTATATTTTAAAAGCATTTATTTATGCATGGGCAGATTAAGAAAATACAATTTTTTTCTTCTCAACTTCTTTCAGATTGTCATGCTACCTTGCATACCACGGACTGAATTAGAAAACCATTTCTAACAACTACATGACACTAGATTTTTCTGAGCAACTTCTAATAAAAAATAATTTGTCCACCTCTGTTTGTCATTATAGTTGTTATAGAATTACAAAACAGCTCATTTTCAAATGGAACAATTGCCTTAAAGTTATCTTTAGGATTTCATTTTCCGATTTCTAGCTTTAACAAGTGTAGGAACTAGTTAAGTTTAATGTTATTTTTCACAGGAAATAGAACAGTCACTGTACAGCCTAATATGATCATCCTATATACTAAAAGAGAGGTGTATATCATATGGCCCATGGACGCATTCACTTGAGCGCCACGTCATTAATCTCCCCCCACTGTCTGCGCGCCGTTGGGGAAGCCGGCGCAGAGTGGGAGGAGGGTTAATGACGCGGTGCTCTTGTACCCGAGAGAAGAAGAGAAGGGGGAGATTGAAGGATTCTTCTTACGGGGCTGCCAACCCTGGAGGGGAGGGGGGGTGGAGGAGAGAGATGCAGGGTTGACTGACGGATTCTTAAAATGAATCGGTCAGTCAACCCGATTTTTTTTTTTTTTATTGTATTTGGTTTTACAATAAAATACATTGCTTTATTGCATTAGTACTTTAATACCTGCTTGTTTTTTCTGCTTGATTTGTTTGTTAAAGGAGAGAAAGGGAACAGCCAAAGTTGATTACCTTAAGAGAATTGAAAAAGAAATACAGGCAAAATGGAAAGCACAAAACATATTTGAAGTCAATGCCTCTGATGCACAAAATCAGAACAGGTACTTAGATACATTTGATACTTTGATTATGAAAATCAACGTTGTTCTTTCCAAACAATGTGTCTTCACACGTGAGTATTTACTTTGTCAGAATATCTTGCCGTAACATAATGCATAGAGATTAGTAGCAAAACATTATATTTGCGACATCAATTGCGGAAAAGAACTACAATTCACCACAAAATCAGGGCAGTTCACAAATTGGCAACAACAACAAAAAAAAGTTTGATATTTTTGAAAATATTCCGTTGTGTATTATTCTGTTGTTTTGTGGTTCCTTAAAGGGTATGTCCACCCCCCCAAACTAAAATTTAACCCACTGTAGGCCCCACTGTGTAGTGTTAAAAAAAAAATCCTTGCCTTTCTCCTCTGCTTTTTATAGTTGTCCTGCAGTGCCAAATCAAAGTCCAGGAAACTGAAGAGTAGGAGCCTCACTGCATGTAACAAGTTATCTTCCCTGGCCTCCTGGTGGACTTTGGCATGCTCAACGGAGCTCTCCCCCCACCTTCTGGATTCCAACTGAGGAAAAATATCTATATTGCTAGGTTTAGGGCATTCCCCTCACACTGCACGCTATGTTTAAATGACAAAATTCTGCCCCAAAAGATACGTACCTACCCTCGTTCCCTCAGCTGATTTGTTGAGACTGCTGGTCCAACCCCTTATGCTGTTCTGTGCAGAAGAACTGCATTAGAGGCTGCGGTCAAGGGAATGAAGGCTGGTAAGTATCTTTTAGGGTAAAATTTTGTATTTTAAACCTAGTGAGGTCCAAGTTATAGGGGGTTGCCTACATGATAAACATTTTTTGGGGGTTGGAGAAACTCTTCAAAATAGCACCATTATGCTGCTATTTTTTTTTTAAATTAGTTTCATTTTGTAAGATGCACATTTATATTCAGTTACATTTTAGTTTATGATAGTTGTGCATCTATATATTTTGTAAATCATCAATGAAAGAAACTATATACATAAAGATATCCTTGTGAATTATTTTGAAACACTTCTTTCCTATTCGTTGTATTGAGTATGGCATATTAAGGGGAAAAAGGAGGGTGTGAGGGGTTGAGGGGAAGGGGTAGGTCACTCTGGGTGTTCCAGCACAGTCTATACACTGGCTATTGAGTTCGAATTGATCCATGAGCTTTACACTTTGTTTTATTTGGCAGGGCAGCATCTGTGTTGGTAAAGAATTTTGTAGTCTGCAAGTTGATCCACTGTTTTTTAGGCATTCTGGGGACATCCATTTAGAACAATATTTTTACGTGCATAGAATAGTAAGTATTGGAGTAGGGTTATTGTGGGTTTGTTCTAGTTATCTTGTTCCAAAAGGCCAAAGAGGCAGGTGTCTGGTGTAAATGGCACAGGGATCGTCAGTTTGCTGTGATATAGTTTATTATTTTGGACCAGTAGGTAGTTATATGTGGACAAGACCATATGAGATGCCAGAAGTCTGCATTTTGTGTACCACACTTAGGGCATAGTATATGTCGTGCAGGGTGCATTCTTGCAATTTTCTGGGGGGTTAAGTAGGCTTGATGTAGGATAATGTACTGAATTTATTTGCTGCTGGAGAGGCTAATTTGGGTGATTAAGTTTGGACCCACCATTGCATTTGATAGTATCTTATATATATTAGGTATTAGTTTTTTAGATTCAAGGTTACTTAGAGGGGTGAGTTTCCACGTTTGTAAGCAATGTCTTAGCTGGTAATATCGGAATTTGTAAGAAGAGGGAGCTTAAATTCTTTAGCTAATGTTTCATTGTCATTGTATTATTATTCTGTATAACATGACCAAAGGTTGTAATGCCTTTCCTGGACCAGTCTTGAGACGGAGAATTTGGCTAAGTGTGGATAGTTGAGGTTGTTCCATAGTGGCGTTATTGTTGGAATAGCCAATGTTGGAATGATTTTGTCTGGCTAAGTGTGGATAGTTGAGGTTGTTCCATAGTGGCGTTATTGTTGGAATAGTCGATGTTGGAATGATTTTGTCTATGTCCTTCCAAACTCTAGCTGCTTGTGTGTGAAGGGTTGTTGCAGGGCCATAAGTATGAGCTTGAGGGTTATATATGTAGGCAATTGAGGTTCCTTTGTGATATTTAGTTAGCATGTGTTCATGTGTGCAGCAACTTCCTTTTAGCAATTGTTAGTAGTGGAGTTATATCTACATTGTAGAACTCTTTGTGGTGTTTGGTTATGTGTATACCCAAATATTTCAATGCAGAGACCACAGGGATTGGATGTTGTATGTTCTAATTATTTAGGGCATTTTCATCGATTGGAAATAATGTAGACTTAGTCCGGTTCATTTGTAGTCCAGAGTATGGAATGCTGCTATTTTAAAAAGAATCTAATCCAATATAATGAAAGCCTAACTGCTGCGTTCGTGCTGTGGTCAGTGTGTGTGTGTTTCACTGCACTTCCTATAGACTCACCACTAGAAGGAGATAATAAGATTGTCTCTGCAGTTCCTATTGACTCACCACTAGAGGGAGAAACACAGGAAACACACACGGAGGCAAAACACAGCAATTACACAGACTGCAGGTAAGGTTGCTTGGGACTAAGGGGGGACCCCTGGATTCGGGACGGGGGGCTGGATTTGGGACAGAGGGGGCCTTGGATTTGGGACGGGGGGGCTGGATTTAGGACAGAGGGGAACCCTGGGTTTGGGACAGAGGGGGGACTACTCTGGCCCTGGGACACTAAGAGGGGACTCTTGCCTTGGGACATGGGGGGGGCTATATCCTTGAGAAAATAAGGGGGCACTGTGGGCTTCTAGCTCCCCGTTATTGTAACAGGTTTAATGTAACATTTTAACAAAGCTTTAACCATCATGGCATATAAACTGCTAAATTCCTGTTGAGCTCCCTGCCTATCAACCTAACCGTTCTTTATTTTTTATTTTATTTATTTTTACTTGCCTTTAAACACAATTTATGTGGTTTTGAAATGCCTTGGCAACTTCTAATACAATTCTAATTAACAGTCAGGAATTTTTATCCCCTGAATATTGAAGAGATTGTTTTGTCAAATCTGCTCAGTTTGTACTTTTTGTTTTTGTATTTATTTTCATTTGTTTTGGTCTTTTCGGTTATTGTTTAGCATATTTCCTTTCGGTATATGTCTATATCACTTTGTAGTAGTGCAGTAGTGTAACATTCTGAATTCTTTATTTCTCAGCACAGGCAAGTACCTTGTAACCTTCCCGTACCCGTACATGAATGGACGTCTTCACTTGGGTCACACATTTTCCCTGTCTAAATGTGAGGTAAAGGCATTTTCATCATGTGAGAACCATGTATATCCTTCACAATTATCAAATTAGCTAATTATTTGATAAAACCATGGTATGAGAGCTTTGTCACATCATATCAGGTTTGTGCAGAATGGGAAACAATAATTTACTGCCCTTCCCCTGTATCCACATTTGTTTATTGCAGCTTTTAGAGTTACATCAGGTGGGGTAGAACTTTTTTGCAGTTATCCTTTTGTTTTGAATGTTTTAGTTTTCCGTGGGCTACCAGAGATTAAAAGGCAAAATATGCCTGTTCCCGTTTGGACTACATTGCACAGGAATGCCAATCAAGGTATGTTTATGAGCTTCGGAATAATATTTTTTTTTTTTTGCGTAAGTCCAGTCATTTGTGATACTTTTTAGGTATATGCTGATTCTTTCATAGTCAAATTTAATATATTCTCTCTCTTTTTTTAATACATTTATTGCCAATGACTATTTTGTTTTTTACATTTTGAGAAATCACTTCTTAAGCCTAAGGGCTAGTACACATGGTCCAATATTTCAGTCTAATCAATATTTTGGTTAATAGCTACCAACTGTTTTTTAGGCTAAATTGGTCATTCCAAGTAATTGCACATGCATGTCAGCAAATGAAGGCCGATTCTGAGGTCTTCAGTGTGTAAGAATTTTTAGGCTGAAATATTGGTGGGGTTTCTTTAATTCCTTTTCAAAAGGCTACAGATAGGTTCATCTGTTGTTGGAACTATCGGGTCTTAGTTTTCCTATGTGTATCAGCCCTAATACATTAGTTTTGAATTTTTTAACTCTGCATCTGTTGTTGGAACTATCGGGTCTTAGTTTTCCTATGTGTATCAGCCCTAATACATTAGTTTTGAAGTTTTTAAATCTGCATTGAATAAAACTTTTATTGACAAGACAGCCAGCATGCAGTAAGATCATTGATAGTCCTATGCTATGTTCTACTGACTTACTTCTAGCATGCCTTTACCTATGTCTGGAAACCCAAACTACACAGTGTAACTAAAACTACTAAGTTAGTTTTATCTATTCAGGCTTGTGCAGATAAATTAAAGAGAGAAATAGAGCTGTATGGCTGCCCACCACAGTTCCCAGAGGAAGAAGAGGAAGATGATGAAGAAGCCACAGGAAAGAAAGAAGATGAGTTAATAATCAAGGACAAAGCCAAAGGGAAAAAGGTAAATGCAACCAAAGGTGTCACAAACAAGTTAAATTTGTAAAGCAACCAACGGTAACTGAAAGGAGCGTATGTTCTGTGACTTAAAGGGGAAGTTCAGTGCAAACTCATATGCTTCTAAGAAAAAAGAGCAGTATTTTTCCATCCGAATGACCTTTACCTGCACATTTATCATTTTGTCAGTGTAGAAATAAATGCTTCCGAAATACTGACTTCCTGTTTGCAGGACCCCTAATAGAGACCGTTATGGTCTTGCCCTTGACCCAGCGCCTGGGTTGCTTCAGTTGCTCAGTAGAGATCTGAGCATGTTTAACCCATCCAACAGCCAATCAGTAGAAATTACTGTTAGGAACATTCCAAGGATGTGGTGTATTCTGGAAAGAAGGACAGTTAGAACCGGAAATGTCAGCTCACTAATGTCAACAGCAGGGAATAACAATTGGAATAAATTAAACTAATTTTTCAAAATGGAAGAGAATATGTAGAATAACAAGGTATTCATAATATAAACTGAGAATTTTAAAAATAATGATGTTTTCCACTGAACTTTCCCTTTAATTTCCTTATTATAATTTGAAGGGGAGCATTATTTCTTACAATACATACAGGGAGATTCAATAGAAGTTCTTATTGTAAAAAAAAAATCTGATTGGTTAGGGCAAAATTAGCACCATTTTAAACGATAAGAACTATTATTGAATCTCCCTGATACTGTCTTAAAGGATAACTATCGTGTGTATAAAGTTTATTTAAAAAAACAGTTAAACTGAAAAGTACTTGGGACAAGGATAGAGGACTTGTAATGCCTACCTCCCAATATTGTTTTTTGAGGAGCACCAGAACAAAGAAAACTAATTCTGACAGTTTTCCTCCTGGCTTCAGCACTACCTTTAACACAGGAATAGTCCAGGGCTAAACCTGGCAAATGAAAACTGCAGGTTCTGTAGCTTCTCAACGAAACAATATTGTGAGAATAATTAATCTGACTTACTTGGTCCAGGTACTTTGCATTTTTAAATAGTTAATTTTTAGAGTATAGGTATCCTTTAAGGCTGTGTACAGCTTTAAAAAGTTATGTCACTACCATTACAATGCTGTAATTTTAAAATTAAATAATAATAAAAACCACCAAGTTTAGGCACCACTGTTAACAAAACTAAATTAAAAGGCATTTCTTCTCATCTCTTGCACTTTACCCAGTGAATTGTAGTCCACAGTTCACAATTAAGCACCAGTTCTCTTACCTTCTGATGGTAATTTTTCTAGTTTTATATAATATAGGTATTTGTGCAGATTTTGTGTGAAAATAAATTGTGTACTGGGGTTTTGTAAATTCCCTAATGCATTTTGCTATATAAATTAATATTGGCCGTGCAGTTTACCGTACTTTTATTATTTTGTCATATAGAGTAAGGCTGCTGCCAAATCGGGTTCATCCAAATACCAGTGGGGAATTATGAAGTCCCTTGGCCTTTCTGATAAGGAGATAGTACCTTTTTCTGAGGCAGAACATTGGCTGGAATATTTCCCTCCTCTGGCTGTTGAAGATCTTAAGAGTATGGGAATAAAGGTAACCTTTAAACTGTTTTATGATACAATGAATCCCTGTGAATTTGCTGGCTAACCTTGCACAGAGCACTACAGAATAATGTTGATTTGTAAAAGCTACAGTGATAAAAGAATATGTAGTCTTGTGTTGATATTATTGAATGCAGTGTTTCCTTATAATTTGAATACCTAAAAAGCTTGTTACCTTCGAGCAGCCTTGTGTGTATGCACTTTATGGCCACTCCTCCTGAACAGGTCACAGGCTCCATTGCCTGTGTTAGTCTGTTACCGTTCTAGGATTGGCTATAGACTTCTAGTGAGCAGTGACCTGCTGTAACAAACATAAGTGTGGGACCAAGCATTTGTGATGAACAAATTAGAAATTGTATTCCTGATCTTTGAAGTGGTGAAACACCTGGGTCACTCTACAGACTGGATGAGCTTCCCTGGGATATGCTTGTGTATTTTTAGGTCTTTATGAACCAGCAAAGGTTCTGGGGCATGTTCACCCGGACCATACATATTAGAGTGTGAGTTTCTTGCATTAGTCATAACATTAGGATGTATATATGCATATGATTTTAATGGAGGACATAATGTTTCCAGTGTAGTGGGATTAGAGCCCCCCTCTCTTTCCCTCCCCTTTCCTTTTTTCTTTCTATATATATATACAAAATAGTCCATGACTAAACTACCTAAGACTGTAATGCTAGAAATGAATGCACTTGAACCACATGTAAATTAGGCATATTTTCCAACAGCCACAGCAAACCGCTGCTTTTCTTTGAAGGTTTGCTGCCTTTTGATTCATTATTGTACAGAGGCTTTGGTTCTCCTTTAAAGAAGACGTTCAGTGCAAATATATGGTTTAAGAAAAAAGAGCAGTATTTTTCCATCCCAATGACCTTAACCTGCCCATTCAGCATATTGTCTGTGTAAAAATAAATGCAACCGAAATATTGACTTCCTGTTTGCAGTCCCCTAATAAGAACTGTTATGGTTTTGCCCTTGACCCAGCGCCTAGGTTGGATTCAGTTGCTCAGTAGAGATCTGAGCATGTTTGACCCTATCCAATAGCCAATCAGTAGTAATTACTGTTAGGAACATTCCAAGGAAGTGGTGCATCCTGGGAAGAAGGACCTGAAATGGCAGCACACGAATGTCAACAGCAGGGATTTGCAAAGGTTATAAAATCAACTAATTTTTAAAAACAGGAGAGAATATGTAGAATAACTAGGTATGTATAATACAAACCAAGAATATTTAAAATATTGATTTCTCTATCTGCCTCAGGAGGGCCCAGGCACATTGGGGTTAAGTTCCTACCCAAGGAGCAGACACTTTAAATTATAAAGAAGTGAGGTTCCGGCGCCCATAAGCACCCGGAACCAGATTAAGTGTCCACTCAGGAGTAGAATCATCAGGGCACCTCCGTGCGCACAAACAGGAACGCTCTTGGAAACGATTGTTATCCGCAGAAACAATTGTCCGCGAGAGGGTGCCTAACACCACGCTGCTTCTCCATTAAGGTGTTAGGAGGCTCTCCCCTCTCTGTTATAGAGAACATGCCTCTGTTATCCCGCACTGCTTGACCGGCTGGCAGATGTGGCGGAACCTATATCTTACAGCTCCACCTGATGGCAGCCATCTTGGATACAGCTCATGCAGAGGAAACATTTTCCAGCCTACAAGGATCTGATCACGGAAGTCTCCTCCGATGCAGACGAATGAACGATCGATGTTGGTCGTGGCCAGCCGCCCAACACCAGCCGATATTTTCGGCCGACCAAAAGTGATGGGAATTGGTCGGTCGGCCGAAAATATCAGCTGGTGTGTACCCAGCCTTAGGAATCAAAACTATGGGTCTGTGGTGCTGGCAGCTCCTGCGGTTCTCCCACAGGTGACTGAAGCTGCTTGGGCTAGATCTCTAGCAGAAAACATATCTATCCTGTCTGCTTCCCTATGCCAAATAGCCCACCAAGGCACAGACATAACAACGAGAACTTCTAAATCGGTTTCAGAGCCCTCACCTTCCACCTCTCAGCTAGAAGATGTTAATCTATCAGAGGAGGAGGAGTATTCAGAGGAAGGTGAGAGAGACCCAGAAACAATAGCCAAAGATTTTCAATCATCTATAGATATGGATGCTCTGTATTAGAATTATTAAGGGTCCCTATGTCTGCCTTGATCAGACACCCAGCGGGAACCCACAGCACTTCTTTAGACTGAAGAAAAACTTCACATTTCCTGTCTAATGAGCAGCTCGGGAAGATTGTTTCTGATGAGTGGTTGGTTCCAGAAAAAAAACATCACAACAACACTACATGTAGAAACTATCAATTCTATCACTGCATGGCTAATTGATTCAGCATTATTAAGATTAGGAAAATTAATAAGTATTATCTGTTACTCTTTGTGTGCAGATAAACCCAATCCTGCAGTTAACTGCTTTTTGTGTTACAAAAATTACCCCCACAAAGAAGAAATCCACCCCCCCACACACACACACCTTCAAACTCCTACAGCTAAAAGAAAATCTTACTTGATTCAAGCAGTTGTTACAACTCCCAGTGCTGCTTACCTTACTATTGCAAAGCAGTTTTATTTTTACTATAACACAAAATAACTGGGATAATGCTATTGGCTGTAGTGGGGCACAGATGATCTCCACTGCACATGCTCCAAACTCTAGCTGTGCCTCAGTTTTGGGAGGGGGTGGATACATAGAGGGGAGACATGCATACTTACTAGGAGTGAGCTGAACAGGACATGAGGAGATCTAGTGACAGGGAGCACTGAGAGCAAAAAGGGATCAAGTTACTGACAGCACTAAAAATATAGAAAAGTATAAAGGCAAGTCATTTTTTTCAGTTTAGTGTCCCTTTAAAGCTTAGTCAGCAGTTCCACAGCTCCTTTCCGTTTCCTAAATTGGATGTAGATCGTTGGGCTTTCCCACCCGCCGCCCAAGCCTTAAAGGGACAGTTCAGTGGAAATTATCAATATTTGTTAAACTGTTAGTTTGTGTAATGCCTTCTTAGTTATTCTACATATTCTCTCCCATTTTGAAAAATCGGTTGATTTCATACCCCTTGCTGTTCTCTGTTGTTGACATTAGTGAGCTGACATTTCAGGTTCAAACGGTCTTTCTTCTTCCCAGGATGCCCCACTTCCTTGGAATGTCTCTAACAGTACTTTCTACTGATTGGCTGTTGGATAGGTCAAAGATGCTCAGATCTCTACTGAGCAACTGAATCAACCCGGGCGCTGGGTCAAGGACAAAACCATAACTGTCTCTACTAGGGGTCCTGCAAACAGGAAGTCAGTATTTTGGTTGCATTTATTTATACACAAACAAAATGCTGAATTGGCAGATTCATCATTTGGATGAAAAAATACTGCTCTTTTTTTCTGAAAATATATGTATTTGCACTGAACTTCCCCTTTAAGCCGAAGGACCCTTCTCGCAGCTGTGACTGTTGCTGAGGTGCACGCTATTAACCTTACCGCTCCTAGCGTGGCATCCCCATTATACATTACAGCATCTATCAGCTGTCTGATGTTAGCGAGCAAATGGATCTTTGATGGATATTGTTGGCATTCAAAAGCAAGGTCTTGTAGCCAGACCTCTGAGGCTTTTGCCACACAAGCTGAGGCGAAAACCGCCCTTAATGGAGCAGTTTGATTTGGATGTGCGCAGATATATTAAGGGGGGTGATAATTTCTTTTTTTTTTTAAAGGCACACATTACTCATTGTTACTACAGAACAACCATTCTTGTGAGCACCACAATTATACTGTAATGTAAAGTGATATTTAAATTTAAAAAAAAATATTTTTTCTGCTTTTTTTTTATTTCTCCCACAGGTAGATTGGCGTCGCTCCTTCATTACAACTGATGTCAACCCTTTTTACGATTCTTTTGTCAAATGGCAATTCCTGACATTGAAAGAAAGAAACAAAATCAAATTTGGCAAACGGTATTCTTTGTTATTAAGCTATAGATGTGGACAGATTAATGCAACATTCAGCTCATGTACCAGTGGGTGGTACAGAACCTATGAGGCCGCAGCTTGATATAGAGTTTAGTTGCCCTTTTATAATAGTGCTTACTTTCAGGCTTATATTAATGTTTTATGGCTAAACATGGATTTATATCCGTTCTATGTCTGTGAAGGTTCTCACTTATCCAGGTAATGGTGTATTTGTAGCATTCAGTTAAATCTACTGACATTTTACGTTAAGCATATTGGCAAGTATAGGCTTGTGTGCTGGGTGGTCATGACTGCATGGAGTGATCGTAAAAGGAGCCGTGCAGAAGATTTAAAAGTTCGTATACACATGTGATCGCTGGTGCCAACCCACAACGGACGATGTGTATGAACAGCCGATAATCGTGCCGTGTGTGGGCACTTTACTGACCGAAACGTCCGTTCGGTCGGGAATCGTTGCCTGACCTGCCAGGCAGATCTTCGAACAAGCATCCATTTACGCCAATATAGTGCCCATACATGGCACGATTATTGGCTGTCTGAAACGGCCATTCATACACATTGTGTGTCGCGGGTCAGCACCTGCGATCGCACTTGTGTACAAAGCTTTAGGGAGGGAATGAAATTATGGTGTCAGATATTAATTCTATCTATGTCTTTCTAGCAGGCAGCTCACACTATTCTCTTTGTTTAATTTAAAGGTACACTATATATTCTCCGAGAGATGGGCAACCCTGCATGGACCATGACAGACAAACTGGGGAGGTTGAGACTTTTCCTTTTTTAATTCATTTTGGGATGTTTTAAGAAACTAGTTTACATTATACATATTAAATACAATACAAAAATACATATTAAATAATTTTTTACATGTTACATTTCTGGCATTTTAAACATTCGTTTTAAAATAAATATAACCTTTTTATATGTAATAAATAGTTTTTAATACACTTAAAATGCACTAGGTGAATGTATTATATGTATGAGACTAATGGTGACCATAGACACTACAATCTGATTGTATGAATCCGAAAACTTTTTAACTGGCCCGATGGGGGAAATTCGTACATACGATTGTATAATAGCAGGATATCCCGATACCTTTAGCTGTACGTTATACAATGCAATTGAATTTTTTTTTGTTTGTAAATTGGTTAATGAATTATTTTTATACATTAGGGTGTTGGACCACAGGAGTACACTCTTATCAAAATGAAAGTTCTTGAACCTTATCCTGCAAAATTAAGGTAACTGTACTAAAACACTGTGACATAATAGTTGTGTACTGAGAATAGAGCAATGTTTGTCTTTGCCAGCAGAGAATATTTATTCAAAGCTGCCAAGATGTCTAGAAGTGATATGAGTACTACAAACCTGCCCTCTCATATAATGTGGAAAATATTATATTACCATAGTTATTAAATAATATTTCAAATATTAATCAAATCATATTTTAGAATGGGTATAGGCAACCAGTAGCCCTCCAAATGCTTGACAATTATAACTCCCAGAATACTCCCCTACAAACATTCTGTTAGGAATGCTGGAATTGTATTTTTAAACATGGAGGGTGACTAGTTGCCGATCTCTGTTTGAGGCTGTTACTCAGAATGCTTTTTGGAAACTTGAATGACCGGGTAAAGGACAGTCATTGGCAAACATGTAGAAAGTGTATGGTCAGGGAAAGGGTGCTTGCAGTTCTGCCAAGTTAATGTGTCTCTGCCTGTCATTTTATTTTCAGTGTTTATATAGGTAATGAAAAGGATTAAATATGAGGTACAGAGACTTCTGGGTAGTTTACATGGTAGCCCTTACATAATAAAAGGTTTTTACAGCATTCCACAAGCAAAATACAAAACCAGAGAGCCAACCACAGACCAGTTTTGGATTTATTGAGCCATCATCCGTGTAGTGCAGGCCTCTGTTTTGCAGATTAAATATGGAATTATATTGTTATTGTAAGCGTTTTTTTTTTTTTTTATTGTACTCTACACGTGTATAGGTAGTCAGTCACCCTATCTAATTTTACAAGGATAAAATCAATGTTTTCATGTGCTCAGTAGATAAAGAACAGTTAACTAGCTGTCCTAATGTAAAACCTTTTCTCCCCAGAACACCTTTACATTGTAAAATACTTCTCTTGTAAGTTGCATTTATATAAATGTATGAAGTTGATTCTATAATTCAGAAGGCTTCCATGTTGCCAGTGCAGCTCACAGTTTATGTAGTCTTTAAAAAGCCTTGTGAGCATGTACACCTATGACCCCAGTATTGTCTGTCTCTGCACATATTTTCTATACAGATGTCTCCACACCAATATGGAAGTGCTGCCTACCAGGAACAGTACACAATAGTCAGCTGATTTTACAGTCATTTTTATTTTTTTATGATTCCATTCTGTTCCTAGCAAAATACATTTCTAAATGTACCTGGTTTACTTGTTTAAGCTGTGGTGGCTTAGCAATCTAATACTCTACTTTTAGAAACATATAGTCCTTAAAGTTACAAGTTAAATTCCCAAGAGTTAATTTGTTTTATTCCTTCCTCATTGCTTGATAGGAAATAATCTGCAACTGTATTTTATAATGGAAAGCAAAGGAATGTGTGGGGAACATATTGTTAAAAAAGCAAGCAATTGCACACTGTTTTGTCTGAGAGGCAGGATCTGCTGTAACATGACCTGTGACAAATACTGACATGTGCTGCTATATCATTGGCTGCCAGCTTGTAGGGGACAGGACAGGCTGCATCTTTCCTGTTTTGATCTTCTGTGCACTAGATAGCAGATGTACACTCAAACTACCAGCAAAGAGGTGCATTACAGAAGCTGAATCCTAGTATCCACAGGTTTATTTAATAAATCAACCAACAGCTGCAGAAAAAGTGAGACACAGCTTGTTGTATGTTTGTGAATGTCTATAAGGGATAGTGTTGTCTGGAGACTTAATTCCACTTTAAGTATTAGAAGAACAGCAAGATTAGCAGAATACAGTGTTAACATAAAGTTACATACATGGTTGGTTGCATTGTTATTGCTTGAACCAATGTATTCAATAAGATCTTTGTTTCACAGTACTAGATGGTTTTAGTGATTTCTTGTTCTTTTCTTAATTTTAGAAAATATTTGCTTTTATTGTAATAATATTTTCCTTCATGCTTTTCCATTTTTTAGTGGCCTTAAAGACAGGAACATTTTCTTAGTGGCAGCAACACTGCGACCAGAGACCATGTTTGGGCAGACTAACTGCTGGCTGAGACCTGATATGCCATACATTGCGTTTGAAACAGTCAGTGGTGACATTTTCATATGTACTCAAAGGGCAGCTAGAAATATGTCATACCAAGGTTTTACCAAAGACAATGGAGTTGTTCCTGTTGTAAAGGAGCTCATGGGGGAGGTAAGCAGCATCATATTTCCTGTCAAATTAACGGTCACAGCTTCAGTGTTATTTGAAACATATTTGAAGTATTATTCCATACACATGCTTACTATCCTAAAGTAATGTGCTTATATATATTTTTGCAGCTTTGTTTTATTTCTTAATAATAATACATGTTAAAATTTGTATTTACGTTGTGTTTCACACTATGACAATAAAGAGAATTATTATACCAAGAAGTATTCTGGTGTTTTCAAGTAATTCTTCACAGAAAGTTATGAAGTATGAAGTGGAATAAACCTAAACTACTGCAAATACAATTCATACAACCTCCTTTATTTCTAATGTATAAATGGAGGACAAGATAGCAAAATAAATTAAAAACACCCCCACTCCACTCACTTTAGGCAGTATATCATAATAATAATAATGCAACAATATACCGATATGATATATACATCATTGTGTGTGTACCATGTTGAGGCAGTTTATAAACCAGATGCCAACATCAATGAAGTCTGAAGAGGTAGCCTGATCGGTTGCCTTGGTTTGTTCCCGCCTTTTCTCATAACTCAGGCAGAACTTGTGTACTCCCATGCTAGCTACCTCCATCACAAGACCTTATGAAATTCACTCCCTTTTTCATTTCATGCTTTATTAGTACAAAATAACACAACTATACAATTATAAATTATCATACATTGCATCCTCTTGGTATTCAAATGTGCAGTAAATCGACTATATAGTTCTTCATCTATGTTTCTTGTATTGCGTTCTTAGGACCTTCTGGGAACTGCTCTGTCTGCTCCTTTAACATCTTACAAAGTCATCTACGCTTTGCCAATGCTAACTATTAAGGAAGATAAAGGTAAAGTTGTACTTCTTTCTAAAAGACCGCAATCGATTTGTTGTTGTCAGTGTGCAATTATGGAAAATATCAGTCATTTGAAGTAGGCATGGTTCTTACTACTAGCCTGATCAGAGAAATACTGTTTACTCACCTCCCTATGTGATGTAGTCCATACTGTCCATACTGTTAGTATATTAATAAAACATTCCCCTACTTCCTGTCTGATCAATGTGCATTGCTCTCATTACATAGGCACTGGAGTGGTTACCAGCGTCCCATCTGATGCACCGGATGACATAGCAGCCTTGAGAGATCTCAAGAAGAAACATGTAAGTTTCTGATGCTTGGGAATAGTTTATTAGCAGGAAAGGGATACCTGAATCCCAGAGAATACAAATTTATGAGCATACACAACAATTTCTTTAAAAATAAAAATTTTTCCATCAAGTGGATCAATCACAATGTTTCAGGGGATGCTTTACAGTGTTGTTTTAAGAGTGGAATTACTGATGCCTAGTTAATGATCATTTCTACAAGTTTCTAAATAGGCCCCCAGATATAGGTTTATGGGTATTTTTTGGTCTTATCTCTTGTTCTGTAGAACTTTTTCTCAGTAAGTACTGCTAAGACTAGTACTGCTAACCCTAATCTTAAGAGGACAATCACAAGTTAGCCATTACCGAGTTGACCGTTTTACCAAGAGAGGAGAATGGGTAAGATGGTGCATCTTGTTTGCTATTTACAATGGGAAAGACCACAGTAACAAGCAGGGATTTACTAGGTTACTTATCGTTGGCCAATATAATTAAAATTATTTTGAGCCGTAATATTCTAAAACTCTGTACATGCGCTAGCCGAGCGGTCCAGCGTTGGCCACTTGGTCAGCAGTCGTTCCTTCCTGGCTGATCAAAGAATGACTGCTGATAATGATAAGGTTTACAAAAAAAGTATCCAGTACTTACTGTATGTACTCCATTGTGATTAAGCTTAGAATTCTTAGTGGTTTGTTTGGTTAATTGTCAACATTGCATTATAGGAATGTGAGAAGAGATAAGCTAGGTACAGACAAGAAGATGCCTCCACGGCCACCGCCGAAAAGCTGTTACAACCGTAAATCGATTTGCGTATGAACGTATGGTCAATGAGTGATTATCGGTTGTAACTGACATTAGTTGGGCAGTCAAGTGTTGTTGAGACATCTTCCCATCTGTACCTAGCTTTAGTCATGGGGCACTTTAAGGTAGTGTACACCAACTAGTGAATTCAGTGTTTCATCTTGAGGTATTCATTTATCTGAGAGATTTTGGGAGTTTAAGGCTGAGTACACACCATACAATATTTCCTGGTGACCAGAAAATGAGGAAAGATTGGTCGGAGGATCAAATCGCATCACATGTGTACCCAGCCTTAAAAAAAAAAAAAAAATGTTGGTGTTATTGCACATGCATTGGAATGGACCATTTGTAATTGGCAAAAAAAGTACATATTTTTTTACCGCTATGTATAAGAATAGGTGAACTTATTAATTGAACCAGGAGATTTTTACACTATTAAGTGTTGCCTATTTTACAAAATATGAAGATGCAAAGTTACTAAAGGGACAGCTGAGCTTCATTGGCACCCTCTCTGATTCTCATGGCAGACAGAAGTCTAAACGTGTGAAATTGTATGATGTACTATGTTTTATGTCATTCTAGGCGCTAAGACAGAAGTATGGGATAAAAGATGAAATGGTGCTGCCGTTTGAACCTGTAAGTAAAAGCACTTTTATGTGAGCAGAACTGAAGTTCTCTGTTCAATTAATAAAAGCAAAAGGACAATTGACAAATGTTGATAAGCATTATGTTTAGCTTGCCTTGTAATTTTATAGTTACACCCGTGGTAAATCAGCAATTTATTTGTTATAATAAACATAAGGGGTAATTGCCCCTTCCAGTGTAATAAAAGGATTTTATGGCACATGAATTCCCTGACCATATAAAAGTTGAAGGGTGAGTTCCTCTGTACAGACCAGGGAGCTCCAAGGTGAAGTTATATAGTGAATAATGTACTTGCTACTGTACATTTTAAGGATATTTAAAGTCACCTTGATTTTGAATTTGTAGGGGGGTACATTATTCATTAATAATCCTTACCCCTGGAATGTAACAGAAACTGCCCCTGCCCCCAGTGCTTGCGTACCTTACTGTGAAGCCTTTTATCAATATGCTATGCGCACCTCAGTCCGGTACATGGTTCCTTTGCAATTTGGTGCCAAGTAAGGGAATGAGCAGTGTATGCATCCTGTCCGCTGTCCTATTTACAGACAAAAGACCTGTGTCATAATTGGCGCGCTATTACGTTGTATCAGATTGAACAGCCACCTTTTTCTTCCATTACCACATTAATCAAATTCTACAGCTGGATGTGTTTGCTTCAGAGACAACTGTAGGTCGGCTGGTGCTGCAAGCAGCAGAGGTTCAATATTCTGCCCACACACTGTACGGGACTTTGGGACGCCCCCTGCTGTGCCTGAGTCCCCCAAGGCTGAAAGAGAAAATGTGATTTTGTTACCTATCGTAAAATCTTTTTCTCTAAAGCCAAAAGGGGACCCAGGCACTACCCTCCCTATTAGTTTAAGTAGTTCTAAGTTAGACACATTGTCTACTCTTTTTCTCTATCGAATAGTTTTATAGTTTAATTTGTGGGTTGGTTACCAATGATGTTAGTTTTCTTACTCTCGGTACTCCTTTGCTCTCTCTTTGGGACAAACTGTCGCAGGCTCCTGGTGCTAGAGAATATAAAGTAAGGGGAGGAGCAGTGCCCTACCCTAACCCCCCCCCCTCCCTCTCGTTTCTCAACCCCTTCCCTCCTCCCCTTATTAACTAGAATCTGAATGGGAAAATTACAATTTAGCTAATACAAACATACAAGAAACGGTTCTTGTAAATAGTTGAATTTTTTAATTATACATAACTATATTGCCCCAATGCATTTTTAAAAAAAATTACTTTAAAAAGAGTAAAAGTTTGCAGCCCTCCCCATACATTTTATCCCTGGTGTCGAGCCTCTCTCTGCCTTCAATTAGCCTTCAATTAGCCATGCTATGAAGGGGGCGTAACAATTCTGTCTGCCACTAACTGTCACTCAGAGCTAGCATGCAAGAAAACACTCCTCCACTGATCCTTGATCAGCTTAATTATGTAGGCTGTATCCTAGCAACCGGATATTCAAGTTTGTTTAACCGGCAGAGGAGGGGGAGAGGGGTTGTAACAGACATTCCCACCAGCCAATGACAAGTGATATGTTAACCATGGCCCTGGGCCATTTAGGAGGCAGGCTTTTAGCACTCATCTTTGCTGTGTGATATCTAATGGAGGGCAGCACGGCTGTAAATGTGAGTAAGTGATTTCAGCTGCTGGAAGTGTGGACATGTAATGGGGGTGATGTTTTTTTTTTATATTGTTGTCCTTACAAAACCTCTGTCTTAACATTTTGATATACATATAATTATAATTTACTATTATGTATAACATTTACCAAGTCCATATACAATTCCATATCTGTACCAAGTGTATATCATCTACTAATTGTTGAATATACATGAAGTTTAAAAAAAAAAAAAGGCTAGAAATCATGTACCTTAACTATAGGAAAACATCATAAGCATTAATCTGCAGTGTTATAGGGAGGTGGGACTTTGAGCTTGTTCAACATGCACTATGAAGAGCTACATCATTACAAGCCAATATATGTCTATAGTTACCCTTAAAGGGTACAATTTTTATTTTATTTTTTTAAATCTTTCAAGGAACATTCTAATGTTTTAAAAGATTTGTCCCTAGTTAGGCTTTTCTGGAATGTAAACTGGGTAAAGGGAATAAGCATTTTACTCTTTTTGACCTAGGTTCCAATCATTGACATTCCAGGCTATGGCAACCTCTCTGCTCCAATGGTGTGTGATGAGTTAAAGATTCAGAGTCAGAATGACCGTGAAAAGCTAACAGAAGCAAAGGAAAAAGTCTACCTCAAAGGCTTTTATGAGGGTGTAAGTACAATGTGTACAGGCTGTGCAATCATTTTCCATATTAAATAGGAACCTCTGATACTGTTTCTATAAATATACTCCCCCAGTAACATGTTTACTCACCTTGTACGTTGTAATTTTTTCAGATTTTACTTGCTTGTTCTGTTGGCATATTATAGTTTTGTCACAGGAAAAGGTGGTGTACCATGTTAGCCAATCAAAATGTTTACAGGGTAACCCTTTTGAAATTAAAAAAAAATAAATAACAAGTGGTATAAAGGTGGTACCTTTATTGGCTAACTAAGATAATCATAGCAATAATCATCTTGAAAGAGGAACTAGAATGTTCTGAAACCTTGCTATGATTATCTTGGTTAGCCAATAAAAAAAATATATACCACTTTATACCACTTTTGTTATTTTTTTTATTTCAAAAGGGTTACCCTGTAAACATAGTTTGGTTATTAATAGTCCACATTTCCTACATGAACAGTAGTAATGTGGCTGTTTTGAAACACATTGTTAAGGCTGGCTATACATGGAACGATATTTCAGGCTGATTGAATGGGCAGTGCAATATTTTAGTCAATAGTGTCAAAATATCAGAAATCTTGCCCCGACTGACCAATTTTATTTTCAGTGAGCCGTGTACACTGCTGATCGTTTAGGTCAAAATGGACCTATGTGAACAGTTTCTAAATGTATTCTATTCTCTACAGGCATTGCTAATGGAATTGTGCATAGAACTCTCATAAGTTGCATGAGCCTAGGTACACCAAACTGCAACTTGCCAACATATTATATAGGTGCAAGTCTTCACAGTCCTCTACCCAAGGACTACAATCTGAGATGCACACTACCTCATGCTTAATGTGTTTATTAGTGAATCACACACAACGTTTTAGGGATCACCTTGTCCCCTTCTGTGCATAGAACAAGTAAATCACAGAGCACAGATTTTTGCAAGTGTACAGTGTTGGAGGGAATACAGTATGTATTACACTGCTAAATAAATTGGGACTCGTTTATATATAAACACCTACATAATGTGCTTATTTGGGTTTAATATGAAAACAATACAATTTTATTGTTTCTTATTATTTTAATATGTATTCCTCTTAGGTCATGATAGTCCCTGGGTATGAAGGACAAAAAGTGCAGGATGTAAAGAAGGCCATCCAGAAACAGATGATTGATAAGGTACATTGGACCCAGCATGCCTCATGATTGGGTTCATTTGTTACACTTTCTGCTAAATAAATGATAGCCTTGCTTTAAAAAAAAAATCTTGTATGTATGTATCTATATATCTATATATATATATATATATAAAATCCTAACTGCTGCTTGCGGTTCTGTGAGTCAGTGTGTGTGTGTCACTGCAGTTCCTATTGACTCACCAATAGGGGGGGAAACACACATGGCAGCATGGAGACCAACAGCAGATAAGGTAGAGGGGGGAGACTGCCACAGAGGGAGGGACTGTCACATGGGGGGACTCTGTCACAGAGGCAAGAGGCACTCTGCCATAAAGGGGGGGACACTTTTGTCACAGAGAGGGGGGACCTTTGTCACCAAGGATGGGAACTCTGGGACAGAAGTGGGGGACTCTGGGACAGTGGGGGGACTCTGGGACAGGGGACTCAGCCTTTTGGGAAGGGGTGGACTCCGCCTTTTGGGCCAGGCGGTTGACGGGGGACTCTGCCTTTTGGGACAGAGGGGGGCTCTGCTTTGGGCAGAGGGGGACTCTGCCTTTTGGGACAGAGGGGGGACTCTGCCTTTGGGACAGAGGGGGGACTCTGCCTTTTGGGACAGAGGGGGGGCTCTGCCTTTTGGGACAGAGGGGGGACTCTGCCTTTGGGACAGAGGGGGGACATGCCTTTTGGGACAGAGGGGGGACTCTGCCTTTTGGGACAGAGGGGGACTCTGCTTTTGGGACAGAGGGGGGACTCTGCCTTTTGGGAAAGAGGGGGGGGACTCTTCCTTTTGGGACAGAGGGGGGGCACTGCCTTTTGGGACAGAGGGGGGGCACTGCCTTTTGGGACAGAGGGGGGGCTCTGCCTTTTGGGACAGAGGGGGGGCTCTGCCTTTTGGGACAGAGGGGGGGGGCTCTGCCTTTGGGACAGAGGGGGGGGCTCTGCCTTTTGGGACAGAGGGGGGGGCTCTGCCTTTTGGGACAGAGGGGGGGGCTCTGCCTTTTGGGACAGAGGGGGGGCTCTGCCTTTTGGGAAAGGGGGGCTGCTTTGGGACAGAGGGGGGGCTCTGCCTTTGGGACAGAGGGGGGGGGACTCTGCCTTTTGGGGACAGAGGGGCGGGGGAGGGATCCGGGAGGGGGGCGTTGGGCAGGGGGGGGGGACGCCTTGGGGACGGACGGGGGGGGAGGGGATGCTTTTGGGACGAGGGGAAGGGACTCTGCCTTTGGGAAAGGGGGGGACTCTGCCTTTTGGGACAGGGGGGGACTCTGCCTTTTGGGACAGGGGGGGACTCTGCCTTTTGGGACAGGGGGGGACTCTGCCTTTTGGCACAGAGGGGGGACTCTGGGATACTAGCGCCCATTAATGTAACGGGCTTAATGTCTAGTTCATTAATAAGGTGGATGGAGAATGTACTTATTGTTTTTATTAAGTTTCCTCATAGTGAAGAAACATGAAGAGAAATAGGGCAGGAACAATATGTTTTGCTTTTATATGTATATAGACATGGTTCAAGTTCAGCAAAGTAGAAATTAATTGTAGAAGGATCCTTCCCCACTACCCACTTTAAATTAATAGGTATGTTATAGTGGCTAATTGAAGCTTTGGCCTTTAAATCAGTGGTTTAAAAATTTTTCAGACCAAGGCACACTTGGACAGAATGGGGTGGCTCTGGGACAGAGGAGGGGAACTCTGGGACATGGGGGGGGGCTCTGCCTTTTGGGACAGGGGTGGAATCTGCCTTTTGGGACAGAGGAGGGACTCTACCTTTTGGGAAATGGGGGGGACTTTGCCTTTTCACGACTAAAATTCAGAGGCACGCCTTTTGAGAAATCCTACTTTTAATAAGAACATTCCCGGTTCAGTATCTATTCATATCGATTTCCCACTCTTCTTGGACATGTTATTGGATAGCTGTGACTTTTAATGTCAGTGCACGTGCTAACGTCACGCGCACGCTCTGCAGCCAGGAACAGTATTGTTTGAAAAAAGGATTTGCCAAAACTCGTGAGGGTGGAGCTAAAAACGAGCGCATACAGGAGGAGGAAGCCAGCAACTTTCCTGCAGTAATGGTACTGTATGGGTGGATGCTAGAACAGAAAAAAAAACACTTAACATTTAAAGCCACAGCAATAACAATAAGTTATTTTTACAGTGTACATACCCTTTAATAAAGACATCTTTTTGTATCTTGGTTCTATTAGTGTCTCATCCCCTAAAGTAATACTTTTTTGAAGCAGTCTATCAGTGATGAATATCTGGACTTTACAAGTTTTGTCTACTATTCATTGAAATATCATGCGAAATATTAATTAACATATGGGCATCATAAATGCGCTGGAGCTAATTTGGGTGGAGATATGTCATTGCTTTCATGCTCGACACTATAGTGAAGTACCATTTGGTGGTCTAGACTATCCTCCTTTCTTAAACTTTAGGGGAATGTCCTCTGCTGCCACCAATGAATCTGTATGGAAATTCTCACAATTGGAAGTCTGAGGTTCCAAAAAGGACCCAGACTGTCCCAGCACAATTTGACATGATTAAATTATGTTTGATTGTATCCGTACTAGAATCAGATTAATAATCAGATTAATGATTTGTGTACAGTTGAATTTGGCACCACAAGATACCAGTCAACTGTATAGCTTAAGGTGAGGCTTAAAGGAGCAAAAAGCCCTCCACAGAGCATAAAATGAAAAAAGAGCCTTCTTTAAAGGGCAAGTCCAGCCCTAAAATGAAAACTTACATACAGGTAAATCACCCCCCAAAACACTAAAAGCTAATAGTTTGAAATCTAACCTGAAATCCTGCAAATGTCCTCTTTCCCCTTTTTCTGCTTCCTGGCATCCAGAAGCATAGCAGGCATACAGTAATTAATTCATAGGACAAAGTATGATATATCAACATATTTTAAACAGGCAATTCTTTCTAAAATATGTTCTTATGAGGGTGGAGTTGTCCTTTAAAGGGTATCTCCACTGATGTTTTTTTTTTTATATGAAAATACACCTTCCCCCAACCAACCCCCCTCCTGCCCTTTGTTCCCCAAAAATCTCCTCTGTTCCTTTGCAGCAGCCAGGGGAAGTTCTGATTGTTTCTGGGGAGTGTCTGCTACTGTGCTGGGCAGGCTGTCAGTCAATGTGCATCATCACATGCATATTCATGATTGCTGCCACGCCCACTTGACCCCAGTGATGCCTGATGTAAACAAAGTCTTTCCTCCCTGTCTCTGCATGATCTATTCACAGCTAATAGTGCAGGGAGAGAAATAGGAGGGAAGTTATATGGTTCAGCCACACAGCTTTATGTAAGACGGCTGGGAGGACTTGCTTTTTTTATCAACTGCAAAAGAAATGGAATTTATAGGAACCAAATTTTGTGTGTGTGTGTGGGGGGGGGGGATTTGGAATGGAGACAGAATGTGTATTTCAGAGGGGATGCTGGGAGTGTCACAAGCTGTATTGCAAGGGGGAGTGCTGGGAGACAGAAGGTGTATTTCAGAGGGGATACTGGGAGTGTCACAAGCTGTATTGCAAAATGCCCTTCTAATAGCACCATATTAACATAGTATTGGAGGTTGTATAAAGACATACGTCCATCTAGTCCACCCTTTTATACCCTACCCATAATGTCTGTCTAACAGTTACATAGTAACATAGTATTGGAGGTTATATAAAGACATACGTCCATCCAGTCTAATCTTTATACCCTACCCATAATGTCTGTATAACAGTTACATAGTAACATAGTATTGGAGGGTATATAAAGACATACGTCCATCTAGTCCAACCTTTATACCATTCCCATAATGTCTATCTAACAGTTACATAGTAACATAGTATTGGAGGTTATATAAAGACATACGTCCATTTAGTCCAACCTTTATACCCTATCCAAAATGTCTGTATAACAGCTACATAGTAACATAGTATTGGAGGTTATATAAAGACATACGTCCATCTAGTCCAACCTTTATATCCTACCCATAATGTCTGTCTAACAGTTACATAGTAACATAGTATTGGAGGTTGAATAAAGACATATGTCCATCTAGTCCAACCTTTATACCCTACCCATAATGTATAAGTGTGTTGCTGTGTAACTGTGTGTCAGTTAGTGACTGTGTGTAAATAATATTTATTATTATTCCATCTAAATGGAGGTGGTGGATTAGTTGGGGCCCCCAGCCCATTACAGTAGTACACAGGGGGTGGGCAATGCCACACACAGTGACACACACACAGTTAAAGCCTCTCACTGGATCCGCAACAATGTAACAGTCCACACACATGCCTGGGACACGGTTCATCACCGGAGCTGCCTTGAGAGCGACTGATCATCCCAGAGTGCAGAGTGACAGAATGGGCAGTGCACACAGGACACTACACAGAGCAACAGGCAGCACCCCCCTCTGTGACAGCCCCCCCCTCTTTGAGAGTCCCTCTCTGTGACAGCCCCCCCCCTCTGTGACAGCCCCCCCCCCGTGACAGTCCGGATCATTCGCGCATAGCCGAGACACTCCTCCTCGCATTACATACGCGAGGAGGAGTGTCTCGGCTATGTGCGAATGATCTGGACTGTGAACCGGAAATCTCAGTGACACTGCGAGTAGAGACAGCGACAGCAGACCCTCTACAAGGTAGAGGGGGGGCTGTCACGGGGGGGGCATGCACATGTCACTTCTTGCAGAGATTGTTCGTAACTCCTACTTTCCCATTGGCTGTGGGCTGACAGAGCCAGGTCAGGCAGTCCCGACTAGTGCATAACTGCGCATGTAAGAAAGAATGCACACGCGTCGGGAGATAAGCAAGCAGGCGGGTACGAGAAGGAGATGGATCAGATGCCTGTATAGCGTACAGGCATCAGAGGCTGGAAATCTTTGAAAGTAGTGCACAGAATAAGCTGAAAATTGGGGTATGTGTTTAACTAAATCACACTACTATTAGAGGAAATGTTATATTTTTCAGTGGAGATACCCTTTAAACAGAACGTACTATAAAGCCTCATACTAAAAACAGCATTGCTTAAATAATCGAAGAAATAAGTTATAATTTCTCACTTCCAGCAATCCTAGAGAAATGGGCAGAGACATGCAAAGTTTCTCCTTATATTCCAAAACACCACAGCAACACCACAACATTATAGGTAGGGCAGGACACTAGCAGGGTCTTTCAATAAAAGTTCTTATCGTTTAAAATGGTGCTAATTTTGCCCCAACCAATCAGATGTTAGCTTTCAAATGCTAAATAAGATCTGATTGGCTGGGGCAAATTTAGCACCATTTTAAATGATAAGAACTTTTATTGAATCTCCCTGTAGATATATTGTAATGCTCTTAGAGGAGGCGCTAGTTTGTATATATATCAAAGATGTCTTGTCTTTACTTTATGTTCTCTTTCAGAGTGAGGCTATGATTTACATGGAGCCTGAGAAACAGGTTATTTCCCGGTCTGCTGATGAGTGCGTAGTAGCATTGTGCGATCAGTGGTGAGAAATATTTGGATTTAATGAGTTATTTTGTTATTTGACTCAATACAACATTAATACTTTTACTTGCACTATAAGAATCAATTAATCGTAAGCTACACAGAAGATTGTAAAGGAATCTGTTTGTTTGTAATTTAAACAATTACATTTTAATCTCTCATTTAGGTGACATACATTACCACAATTGCTTTCAGTTTCCTTTACTTAATTCAGGAGCCTTGTAGCAACCAAGGGTAATTTTCCACCTAAACAACCATTCGCATAGGCAATGGCAGTAATTAAGATCGGTCTTTTGTAGACACACACGCCTACTTGAATCTAATGCATGTGCCTGTTTTTGGAATGTGTAGAGCTGCTGGTTATAGTCTTGTTTGTCAGCACCCCTGGGGCTGGTTTGCCTTATGACCTGGATGATGGATTATGTTTGCTTTCTGTGGAAATACACATTGATGTTTTACAATTATTTAGTGGTTGGAAAAGCGAACATTCAGGGAGATTCAATAAAAGTTTTTATTGTTAAAAATGGTGCTAATTTTTCCCCAACCAATCAGATATTATTTAACATTTGAAAGCTGATTGGTTGGGGCAAAATTAGCATCATTTTTAGTGAAAAAGAACTTTTATTGAATAACCCTGATTGTTTTTGCTTTTCCCTGACAGAAAGTCTCCATTCACTTCATTTTATACACATTACTTTCCTTGGCTGTGATACTGCAATTTAGGGATTAATTAGTTAATGGGGGCAACTGTAACTTCTTGACTTGCTCAGTTGCTTAGCTTCCCTACTTCCATGTTAAAATAATTTGAATTTATTTTCTTATGCTATATATAGGTATTTGGACTATGGTGAAGTGAATTGGAAGAGGCAAACTACAGAATGCTTAAAGAACCTGGAAACGTAAGTTTGTTTATGATAGAACAGTGTAAGGGGGTTAAGTTACTATGAAAACAGACAACAAAGTTATTTTCCTTTTCCAAAGATTCTGTGAAGAAACAAGGAGAAATTTTGAAGCAACCCTAGGCTGGTTACAAGAACATGCCTGTTCCAGAACATATGGCTTGGGTATGAAATGTATTTCTTTAATGTGAGATCCTTGTAGGAATGGCTTTACATTTTTTTTATATGTATAAATTCAGGTTCTCGGTTGCCTTGGGATGAGCAATGGCTGATTGAGTCCCTTTCTGATTCTACCATATACATGGCCTATTACAGTGTTTGCCATCTACTACAAGGGAGAGAACAACTTAGTGGTCAAGGGGAATCTCCAATTGATATCAGGTAAACTTTTTTGTTGAATTTGCTGCTCTGTAGATAGCTATGAAACATTCTTTTGATCTTTAGGTCATTTTGTTGTTGATTATCTCTTTTCTATTTGTTGGTATGTAGATTGAAAACATTGGTGGCTGCGTACATAGTTTCATGTATTAGTTTATTGAAGACAGCATTACTAATTGGTATTGGGACATGTATTTATTTCTCAGACCAGAACAAATGACCAAAGAGGTATGGGATTACATCTTCTTCAAGAATGCCCCATTCCCAAAGACTTCCATCCAGAAGAAGAAGCTGGACATGCTAAAGCAGGAGTTTGAGTTCTGGTACCCTGTAGATTTGAGAGTATCTGGTAAAGACCTTGTGCCCAACCATTTGTCCTATTACCTCTACAACCATGTGGCTATGTGGCCTGAGGATAGGTATGTAGTAAGTTTTGGCTTATGAAAGTTTTTAGACTGCTAATATAGTGCTATTTTTGGATTGTTTCTCATAATTAGTAAGGTTGTCTAACAAACTTCTAACTTTTGTTTAGGATTTTCATTGACCCTTTTCAATTAAAAGTTCCATCTAAAGGTTCAGATATGTTCTGGGTTGGCAGGACAGAAACATCTGTTTAATATTATGCATAGTTGTTGCAGTGTTTTCTACATGGTGGCTAAATTTATAACAGGGAGATGCAATACGTTTTGCAAAATATTGTGCTTGCTGTGTTGATAAAATTAGCATTAATCAGACTCTCTAGTTCTTACAACTACGTAATGCAGGAGGTACCAAGTAATGTGGGCATTGCTGACAATAGATTTTCTTTAGCAACTGTATAAATGTTTTAGTTATCCAGACTATCTGATCATTCCTGTAATTCAACAAACTGCTACTTTCTGTTTAAAAGTGAGTAGACTACACAATTTTGAATGAGCTTCCATTTTGGGTGACGTAAGAAAAAGGACACCAATTTCTGTTTTCCTGTTTAAATCTGATTGCATTCATTTAATTGATTATTAACCAATTAGCAATTGTTACAGCAAGTAATAATTTTTTTAATGTATTCCATTTGTTGTATTTTTTTTCCATCTTTTACTTGATTACAAGTGGGAAATGGCCAGTAGCAGTCAGAGCAAATGGACACCTGCTACTTAATTCTGAAAAGGTATTGTAAATCTATTTGTCATTTATGTGCATGTGATATTAACAGGTTTTCTATTACATAGAACTGACATTTATTTTAAAATATTCATCAGGAATGATATACCACAGCAATTGGTTATTAAGTAGCCTATTTGTAGTGGTGAACATTTTTTCTTTTGAAATTGTCCTTTGGGGGAAATAACATTTTATTAGTAGCTAGTGGGATGTATCTTGAGATTTGGGATAGTAAACGGTGGTTGTAATCTCAGGTATAAAAAAGAGTTGATGTTTATAAACCATAGATGGATTACTAGCTCAACTGCAGACTTATCAATCTAATCAATCTATCGGGTATATCATATGGCAACCAGAAAAGTAAAACATTTAAATTAGGAATAACAAAGTCTAAAACATCACTAAGGTATCTTTTTTGTGCTTGCTCTTAGTTTGTGTGTACCATACAACATTATTCTATTAAAGGACAATTGTACTCGCCTCCGCCATGCTGCTCTGCTTCTTTCCTTCAGATGTACCCAGGGTGAGGATTTAAACTGCTAGATCCTCACCCCTGGGTTCTTTTTAGTTCAGCAGCTTTATTTACGGTACCTAAAGTTTCCATCGTTGCTCTGATCCCTCTTCCGGGTTTGTATATGGGCCAATAGAAAGACACGCCTCTTGCAGAGTTAGTTGCACACCAATTACGACTGCAGACATTTAAGAACAGAGCATTTTAATAACCTGTACTGTTTTAACTTGGTGTGTATATTAAATGGCTGATTGTGTCAAAACTTAATTTGAAAATCCTAAAATAATTACTGAAACATCAGTTAAAAGATGGGGTTTACCTCACTGTAAATTGATTATTTTAAATATTTTATCACTTTATTAAAACACCATTTTACAAGTTATATTTCTCCTTAAATAACATTTGATGTCAATTTTGAATTTGTGGTTCCTTAGCCAGCTGGCAGATTATTGCAATTTAACAGAATATACCCTTGTGTAAATACTGTTTAAACATTTCTATGCAGATGTCCAAGTCTACAGGAAATTTTCTTACATTAACTCAGGCCATTGACAAGTTTTCTGCAGACGGTAAGTTTATTAAGATGCATAAAATGTTATTGCACATACGTTAGCATTAATAATAGTCTTTTCCTTTCCTGCCCAAAAAAGGGATGTATCTGATAACTGTAGGTTAAGGAGCCCTTATAAACCTGATAGGAATTGCTTTGCTTGTTCAGTTTTCTGCCACCTAGTCCTACTCCCTTCCATAATGAAATTATATGAATTAAAACTACCCCTAACAGCTATCGAGCCTCTAGCAATACTTCTATGCACAAACACCAACAAAGAGGACTCACTGTTGGAAATTACATGGAGACTTGATATTATTTCTGGAAAAACACCCACCAAACACTTAAAACAGCCATACACACTATCAACACCTTTGGAACATACTCAGGACTACTAATCTACTGGGATAAATCGGTACTCTACCCCTTAGACAACCTCTCATTAAATAGCCCCGCACATTCCACTCCAATCCTTATTAAAACCCAATTTAAATATTTTGGAATCAACATAACTAAATCCCCGCAACAATTATATTCACTTAATATACTTCCTCTTCTAGAACTTGTACTACGCACCAAAACAATAGCATGGAAACATGTACCACTCAACCTATGGGAATTCATCTAGTTAAAACCTTCCTGCTACCAAAAATTCTGTACACAAACCACCACTCCCTCACATATATCCCTAAGAAATTCTTCAACAAACTAAATAGTTTCATATCCTCCTTCACATCGAACTCCAAAAAAAGCTAGAGCTAAACTAACAACGCTACAGGCCCCTAAACACATGGGAGGACTCTGCCTTCCTAACTTCCAAATTTATTACAGGGCTTCACAACTTACACATCTTCAATGTTGGGTAAACCCTTCCACCCCTCCTACGCTATCTGATCTAATGACAATGGAATATTTGACTGGCCCATATATGGCATACATAGAAAATCCTAAAACTCATATAATAGGAAAGGGAACGACCATAACTAACCAAGCACACAGAATTTGGCATCTCACCAATAAACTCCTCAATGGACATTATTCCCACACTCCTATCTGGTGCAATAAAGGAGCTCCCAATAATATTCAGAATCCCAGCAGTGGAACCTATACAGAGTCAGCAATCTAGGTGACATAATACGTGATGGACAATTTGTAACATTCCAAGACCTACAACAGAAACATAATATCCCCAATAAGTTTCATTTCCGATATCTCCAACTCATACATGCACTAAGAGCCAGCCTTCCCCACTCCTTAGACCCAATCTCTAAACACCCAATAATTGGTGTGGTGCACACACAAGGCTTGAGAGGAATCATTTCAAGACTCTACACCTGTCTACTCAATGCCAATTCACAACCTACCCCCATTAACATTAAAAGTAAATGGTCCTCAAGTCTAGGGGGAGTCCCAGAGGATCAATGGCTAGAAATAATTAACTCACACTGTCAGGCCTCCCCCTCTATAAATAACAAACTAGTACAATTCAATATTCTGCATCAAACTAATTACACCCCCAGACAACTCCGACATATAGGACCATCAGCCCTCCAACACTGCCCCAAATGCAGACACCGCAATGCAGACTTTATACATATCATTTGGAACTGCCCAGTGATCCAAACATTTTGGTAAGAAACCATACAATTTCTAACTTCCTTAACTCCACAACCAATCCGATGTTCACCACTCACTTGTATCTTTGGAGTGTTTGATGTGGATATATGGTCTAATTTCAACAAGCTTTCCTGCTGGCACCTCTGTTTTATACGTGCAAAACTATTATCCTGAGATGGCTATCCGGAAAAAGGCCTAAACTTGAGATGGAAAAAATTAATTAATGAAGACCTCCCTTTACTCAAGCTACTATATTGGCATAGAAATTGCCCTGATAAATTTAGCAAAATAAGGGATGTCTGGTTGAATGCACCCACTACAACCACAACCTAACCTCTACACACTTATATCAAAGAAATCCCATTAACTGTTGAGACGTATAAACGGGGGCAATATAACAATCAGTTAGCAGATGTAGATTACTCACAGTACTTTAGATCTTCTAGGTTCCAAGTCCACCCCACTCCGTCATCAGTGGTTTAAATACAAGCAGTATATGTAGACGAGCCACAGGCAGTGAAAATTAACTGCATCAAACTTTAAAGGGAATGTCCACCCCCAAAATGTATCCCACTACTGGCCCCACTCTGTAGTGTATAAAAATCCTTACCCTACATCCCTGCTTCAAATGGTTCTCCTGTAATGTCCCCGTAAAGTCCCAAAAACTGACCACAAGGAGTCTGGCAGAGTCCATACAGGAGCCCTACCGTTTTCCTCTCCTTCCCCCTAGCACCAAATCCATTTCCTGAAGTGTAGCGCTCCCTGCCCCAACCGCTATAGTTATTTTTGCAGGAACTTCCCCCGAACTGTACTTACATTACCTCTCTCCTCCGACGTTCTGGATAGCCGAAAGCCGCGTCCGTGATTGGCTGCCGGTCTGGCCCCCTGCTTGCAGTTTCATGCAAGCAGAGGGCCATGACAGAACGTCGAAGGAGAGGAGGTAATGTAAGTATAGAGGCGGTTGGGGCTGGGGGAGGGAGCCCTACACTACAGAAAAAAATTGTAAATGGGGTGGATATGCCCTTTAATGTGTATTAGGCATTATTAGGCCTAATACACATTAAAGTTTGATGCAGTTCAGTTTCACTGCCTGTATAAACGGCGGGGCCTGCCGGCGGACCTGGGAGGACGTGACCCAAATACCCCGGAATACCTGAATAATTACACACATACCAGATGTTGTTTGTTTTTGTTTTGTTGTTTATTTTGGTCATGTACATTATTACAATGATAAAGCAAGATAGATATCACCAATGGTATGATATAAAACACCTCATATGTTAACAGCATATCAACAATACTGCTAATTACTATATGTTATACTTTCCAATCCTAACAATAATGTGATATATTGTAATGAACTCTTTTTTTTTTTTTTTTTCATTGATGCAAAATAAAACGTATTTTTAAAAAAATTACCTCAAACAAATTCCCTTTTGTTCTGTAGGCATGCGTCTAGCTTTGGCTGATGCCGGTGACACAGTGGAAGATGCCAACTTTGTGGAAGCCATGGCTGATGCAGGAATTTTGCGACTGTTTACCTGGGTAGAGTGGGTGAAAGAAATGCTTGCTAACACTGACACCCTGAGAAGTGGAACAGACTTCACTTTTAATGATCATGTTTTTGAAAGGTAATTTCAAGTCAGTAACATTATATTTTGTGGCAGCAGAAGATTCCTATGTGATATTAATGTTGGAACCATGTAGAGAAACTAAAACTAAAGGAAGAGTTTGCTACAGTAAGAAGATTAGATTTGCATTTTAGTGTGACATGTCAAAACTAAAAGCTGAACGTGTGTGTGTGTGTGTGGGGGGGGGGGGGGGGGGTTCCCTGCAATGTTTCTGATTTTATGGTTTTTCTTTTTTCCTTTAATTATTTTTCTTATATCCCATATACTGTACAGTTGTATATTCAGTTCATATTATCTATGATTTTTTTCTTTTGTTACTACACATTTTCTTCAGTGAGATCAGTGCAGGAATCGAGAAGACTGAGCAAAATTATGAAAAAATGATGTTTAAGGAAGCTCTAAAAACAGGATTTTTTGAATTTCAGGTGGGTTAATAGTTATTTATTTAAAAATGGCTTTGCCTTATCTTAATCTAAAATGAAATACATGAAAGCAGTACTTAAAACCCGTACGCATGTTAGATACATAAGACCTATACACACACATTTATATGTACAGTATGTTGGCTGCGAGCGGCCAATGATCAACAGAGGAACACCTGTATCTGACAACAATCACAAAAGTGTGTAGCCGGTCATGTACTTGTAATTCTTGGATTCGGAGGGACAGATCCCCAGTGATGCCTATGCGACTGGTCACGTGCAAATGTCAGCTTAAGCGGCTGTACATCGGTCACGCTTTGGTTTCTCATGGATGGCAGAATCCTACATGAATCTTTATGTACTGAGATATGTTTGTTGCTGCATGCCTTCAGTCTCAGTATCCCCCCTCTCTCTCTTACCCAATGCCTCATTTATCAGACTTGGGAATTTTCCACAATGCAAACGGTCATCATTCCAGTTACAACAAAACTACATCTAGCAAAAGAGGGTTTATGATGCAGCGTTAAACTTACAAGCTGACGCTCCATTTGGTACTTCATAACATCTGATTGCTATGTTTTCTCAACCGACCTTCTATCTTCTGAGAATGAAAGACAGGAGGCTGGTGAAGAAGTGCCAGCAGGTAAGTTTAACCCTGTACTTGGTGAGTTCTATTATTCACAGGGAGGTAGGAATAAGCAGCCTTATTATAATGTTTGTTTAGTGTCACTAAAGCTGCACCTCCCAGCATACCCAATTGCAGAGGGCAGCCAGGGAATGCTGGGAAGTTGCAAGTTGAGCATCCCCTGGTTTAGGTAGATGTTCTGTGTTTTGTAAATCTGAAAGGCAGAGACACATTCTGGAACCTTCTGTTGCAGAGAATAAAGCTCCTGGGACAATGATCTTAAATGGTTGCCCATAGATAAACTGATAGTTGGTCAAAACAATTGTCTGTCTCCTAGTTATGCATTGGGGGTCGGCCGTGCAATCAAATGTCTGTACAGTGTTTTAGCTAGCAGGGATACTTATTTTTTTTTTGCACTGTGTAAGACTAATATTAACTACGTGGAATCCTTTATTTCCTGCAGTTGCCCCTTATGACCGTTAAGACATTGTATAATGGGCAGTATTTTAGATTGTGTATGCCAATACAAAATAAACAGACATCTATTCTAATTCTTTTGTTTTTGTATATATACAGGCTGCTAAGGATAAGTACAGGGAGCTGGCCATTGAAGGCATGCACAGAGACTTGGTGTACAAGTTCATAGAAATACAGACCCTTCTCTTGGCTCCAATCTGCCCCCACTTGTGTGAGCATATATGGTCTTTATTGGGCAAGGTAAGCACCTGAACTCTAAGCATTATAATAGTGAAATCTATTAAAGGGTATGTCCACCCATTTTTTCATATATGATTCCCCCTGTCCCCCCAGCCCCAACCGCTCTATTTTTATTCTTAGAAAGTTCCCCAAACTTTACTTACCTTCCCTCTTTCCTCCACCACGCTGCCGGCCCTCTGCTTGCGAGAAAATGCAAGCAGAGGGGCAGGACCGGCAGTCGCGTCTGTGATTGGCTGAGCGGCAGCCAATCACGGACACGGCTGCCGGGAGTTCATTGTGGCAGGGGAAAGAGGGAAGGTAAGTAAAGTTTGGGGCACTTTCTAAGAATAAAAATAGAGCAGTTGGGGCTGGGGGACAGGGGGAATCATATAGCTAAAGGGTTTTACACTAGGGGGAGGGAATCCTGAGAGGGAGGGGGAGAAGGGCTGCAGTACACATGCCAAACTTCTCCTGGAGGCCAGGTAGGAGGCAGAGTCCTATATTGACTCTGCTATCCTCCTGGTGGGCAGTTTTTAGGACTTTGGGGGGGGGGGACTACAGGAGAACCATATGGAGCTGGGATGTGAGGTAAGGATTAAACTACACTACACAATGGGGCCAGTAGTGGGGGGGATTATAGTTTTGGGGGTGGACATGCCCTTTAAACAATCTATTATGACCTAAAGATTTAGGATCCTTTGATGAAGGTGATGATAGTCTCATGCCATCTGCTACTTTAACTTCTATTTTAACCAGAGCAGCAATATTTGATTAGAATTGTGAACAAACTGGTTCTATAGTCAAAAAGATTTTTTTTTTACAGTTACTAGTTAGCCACTATAGTAGCCACTATCTAATCACGCCCTTAACACTTGGCTGTTATATGCTAATTGGGATTTTCCAGGGTACATAATTGCCACAGATTCTTGTACAAGTCATTCTGAATTGAGAAAGCCAGTCGGATGACTAGCGAAACGTCTTCAAGAACTAAACTTCAAGTCCAGTTGATCTAATTGAATACAACAGATATCCCACTTAATTCAGTCAAAAATGAAAATGTGATCAGATTCTGCCAACAGAATGTCTACTTTTTTTAAAAATTTGTTCAGGTTTTTTTAAGAGAAAAAAATAAACGAAAATCCAGTTTAAATTTTTTCCTTGTTACAGTTTTAAAAAGTTTCTGCAAAGAAAAACTGTTGAAATGACAGGGAAATCTTACTCGGGGTCGCCACCTTGTGATCAAAGAAGCTTAGAATGGATTTAGAATTGCATCTTATTTCCTGAAAGTTCTAATGTACCAAGCACAGGGGAACAGACTTTTTGTCCCAGATATAAGACATTTCAGGAGTCTCATTGTAAAGACAGAGGCTATACAGTGACATAGTATTGGAGTTTGAATTAAGACATACGTCCACCTACTCCAGACGTTTTAGCCTAATGATGAACCATACTTAACAGTTTTACCAGTAAAAATAAAATAATAGCTATCCGCTTCTCTTTGTGTAATGTAATTATAGTGGGTACATTATCCACTATAAATGACATAAAAGTGAAAACATTTTAGCAAGGGCAGATTAGTAACTAGGAAATAGATAAGATATAAGTTAGTGATGGCAAGCCTTTTAAAGACTGAGTGCCCAAACTGCAGCACAAACCCACTTATATATTGCAAAGTGCCAACACGATAGTTTAACATGAATAATGAGGTTTTACTTCATAAAAAAACTACTCAAAACATAGACCGATACAGTAGATAGAATTGATTTTAGATGATAGATTAACATTAAATGTTGTTTCCACAATAAACTGATCCGCTCACTTTGATTTGAGGTTGGATCAACCCCAGGGTATGGGGTGTTTGGAGGATTGCACCTACTGATTATTGGCAATTGCCAGCCTTTGTGTGCTAGAGTGAATCTATACTTCTTTTGACCACTCTTGTTACCCAGAAACTCTGCCTTTCTGGTAACAAACTCTGGTGAATTCTGCTGTGCATGAGTGCCCACAGAAAGGGCTCTGAGTGCCACCTCTGGTACGTGTGCCATAGGTTTGCCACCACTGATATAAGGAATATATGCTGCCTGTGCTGTGATCTGTAAAATATGTCTTTTACAATTTTTAGCCTGATACAATCATGAAGGCTTCTTGGCCTGTGGGTGGCCCTGTGGATGAAGTCCTTATCCGGTCTTCTCAGTATCTGACTGAAACTGCTCATGATCTCCGACTAAGACTAAAAAACTACACAGCTCCAGCAAAAGGGAAAGTAAGAAACATTAACTACCTTAATACCAGAGATCTTTTATGTAGGCTTTTACATTGGGTCTGAAATAATCATATGATTGTATTTATTTTAGAAAGCAGACAAGCAGCCTCCTCAGAAGCCCACACATTGCACTATATATGTGGCAAAGAACTACCCTCCATGGCAACACAAATCCCTACTGACTCTGCGCAAACATTACGAGGTGAGGATGTTTGTTTGTGTGTCTGTGTTTGCTAAACTTTATTTTCCAACAGAGAATAAACCTCTTTCATTTACCCTCCCATCACTATGACCATCTAATGCTCTTTCGCAATAGAACTTAGTTTCTTCCATAAATAACTGCTATAACTTTATTTTTTTGTCATATGTGTGTTTCCTGCAGGTGGATTACTTATCTATTAACTTTTAATTGTTGATTCTTCTCTTCCAGGCTAATGCTGGTCACCTGCCAGATAATAAAGTAATAGCTACTGAGCTAAATGCTTTGCCAGAGCTGAAAAAATACATGAAGCGAGTGATGCCATTTGTTGCCATGATTAAGGTATTGAAAGCCTAATGTGAGCTTTGGTATCAGGAAACTATACCTAAATGATCATTCAGAAATAAAAAACGTGTTAATGGTTTGCTCTATTTAATTATCTGTTAAATGTGATACTTGATATTTGTTGGATTACATTTTTGTGTTTTTTTTTAGTTTTAGTTATTATAAGTGAATTTCTGTGTAGTTCAGCATTCTGATCCCTATAGCCGTTACATTTATTGACTTTTCTCTTTTAGTAGAAATCTGCTGTGTGTGCAGGCGCAAGGGGCCTTCCCCTGAGTAATGTCCCCCTGTGCTCCACAAGTGCTGTAATGTGCACACTACCATGTTCATTTAAAGAACCTCTGCATGGGCTGGAGTGAGGGAGCTTCTTACTGATGAAGTAAGATGACCCATAGAGCAGGCACGATTGCTTTCTATTAAGGGGGAAAGAGAGGTTAATTTAATAGATTTATTTTTAATACCTTTTTAACAGCAATGAAAAAAATCATTTGATTATATTAACTATTATTCTGTATTAAATAAGGGCAAAATATAAGGGAAATTTTCTTCCAAACACCAGATTACCACAATGTGTGTTTAATTCTATATTTTATTAATTTAACTCTTTCACTTCAGGAAAACCTTGAAAAGAAAGGCCCTCGCATTTTAGACCTTGAACTGGAATTTGATGAGCAAAAAGTCCTTTTAGAGAATATTGTTTACTTAACCAACTCACTGGAGGTAAGGAAATGTATTAATGAACTTAATATGCCCTTCATCCACAAGTAGAGCCCCTAGTTCACGGACAGCAGTTGACTAATTGCTTATATAGAGACAGCACATTCTTTATACATGTAGACAGAATTTGTTTTTTTTTCAATTCGGCATATACCGTGAATATCAAAAGGGCATGTCCACCCCCCAACTAAAATTTGCCCCACTGTGTAGTGTTAAAAGATCCTTACCTTTCTCTTATGCACCTTATGGTTGTTCTGCAGGGCCTGATGCATGTCTAAAAAATGAAGTAGGACCCTCTCTGTGTGTAATCGTGCCTGCCACCTCCTGCTCCTCTTAAAGGAATCTGGCATGGGCAATGGAGCTCTCCCCCCCACCTCCCTGGACCGTCACCTGTCTAAAAAATATATAAATATTCCTATAAAGTTAGGCAATGCCCCCAACCCTAAATGCTAGGTTTAAAATGTTTAAAACAGCCCATAAATGTGCTTATATTTCCTCTGCCCCTTCTGTTGACCAGTAGCGGCGTCTATTGATTGGTCTCAGCCAATCACAGCTGTGGCTGGCGGTCTGGCCACTTCTGCTCTTCCATGAACAGAAGTAGGCTGAAGAGGCCGTGACTGAGGAAACAAAATACGTACGTACGTTTAGAGGCTCGGCTGAATAGTGGATCGGCGTACACCACGGAAAAGACCGCAAGTCTGCTATTAAGTTATGTTAAAACCATTACAATGTTTATATATATAAAAAGCAGCATGGACAGGGATCCGTTTACGCCTACATTTAGAGGCTGTTTTAAAACTTTTAAACCTAGTGATAGAGTTGGGGGGGCGCTTATATTCATTTTTGTGTTTTGTGAGGGGTAAAGATACCCATTAAGACACATTAGAGGGAAATTCTACCCCTTCCACAAAATGTTATGGTTGCCTTTCTGATCCCTGAAAACTCCAACATTGTAAACCTTACTTACCTCCCCAGCATTTCTGAACTGAGATACTCATTCTGCACTCTGGCATCTTCTTACCTGGTTGTTGCCACCTCCTCACATGCACAGAGGAGATGGAAGGGTGCGGAGAAATCTGCTCTGCTTTTGGGAAAGAAGACCATGTAGTAGAATGATGGATTGCAGGGTAATTATCTCAGGTTCGGAATGCCGGAGAGGTAAGTAAGGTTTTCAGAGGAAGGTAAGTATAATGTGGAGGGGGTGGACATGCCTTTTACATTACTAGACATGTCTATTTTTTTTATTTGGTTAGTGATTTACAAGTGAGTTGGGGGATAGCTCTTAACAGGCTACTGTGTAATCAGAAAACCATTAAAACAGCTGCCATTCAGGATCCGTTATTTTTATTTCTACATAGCTTGTGTAATGCTGGCAATTCCTAATAGAAAGTGAAAGACAATCCCTGTGATGTCAGTCAGCACAATGTACTATTGACCAAAGTTGGATAAAAAAGATCCAATCATGTGATGTGCTCCAAAAGCATGGCATTTATGAAACATCTGCTTTGGAACATGACATTTCCCACAAAGTCTGTTTTACATACAGTACTTAAGTTAATTGTGAAAGCTGCAAATAGGTAGGATCTTTTTAAAGATACCTATGTGTATAGTCCATTCAACAGTTCATTATTTAATATCTTTAAAGGGTATGTCCATCAAAAATGTAAGTTTGTTTCTAACTGATTTACTGAAGAACAGGAGGTAAATGCACTATCTCTTACCTCCCGTTCTTCAGTAAATCTTACAGGAAAGGAGGGGACACTTACCCGCGGACCCGCTCCAGCGCTGAAATCCCCGACGCCTCCGACGTATCTCCAGTCCTTTGCACTGTGCGTGCATGCGCACACAGTGCGAAGGAGCGAGGACGCGTCTGAGACGGTCAGTGAAGTCGGCACTGGAACGGGTCCGCGGGTAAGTGTCCCCTCCTCTCCTGTAAGATTTACTGAAGAACGGGAGTTAAGAGAGTGCATTTACCTCCTGTTCTTCAGTAAATCAGTTAGAAACAAACTTACATTTTTGATGGACATACCCTTTAAAGTAAAATTGGAAGATTTGTGTTCTAGAAAGAAAAGTATATGGTTATCTGATTGATCTATCTGTCCTAGAAAGTTGTAATGGATTCAAAGTAACCACCTTTTATATCCTTTACCACTTCTAGTTTTCCTCCTATTTTTCATGTTCTTGCACAGGCTTTTAACTAAAAAGAAAAATGTTGCGTAGCTGTGATTTATCTCTGCCCTGCTGTGCTGTAATGCAGTGAAAGTAGCCTTGTTGGTTGTTCTTTATGGCTTGTTCTTGACATTCTGGTTGCACTTTGTTTTATGTCTATGCTTTGCTTTTTTCACATTGTGTACACAGGTCCCCTGGTATTAATCTGCAGACATTTACTTTTTTCAGAATTAAGAAGGATTCTAAAGCTGGATACACACTGTACCAATCTTTCAAAGATGTCTGTCAGACAGACAGTCACAAGCATTCTCACTATATAAAGTATAGGGAGAGCATTTGTGATTGCCATACGCTTTAACGATCATGGGCTACTCCCTATACTTGGTACATGGGGCAGACCGCGACCAAGGGAAATGTTCCGTTTGTAACGATCATGTCGATGACTGTTTGTCAGCATAGGAAACGCTTGTTACGGATGGATGTACAGATATTAGAGATAAAGGCCAAATCCTGTGTGTACCTAGCTTTAGGATTAATTATCTACAATCTCTGCACTGTGTTTATAAATGAAGTTGAATAAAGTGCTGATTCTGAGAGTAAGAACGTAATATTATCTGTGTTAGTAAATAAGGGCTATTGCAAATATCATGCTCTTGTCTAATGGTTGTCCTGTGCTTCTTTCACTTGATCTGATTTTAGTACAACGAGTATTTTCATCAATTCATACATTCATGAATTTTGTATTTTATCATGGTTAGTGCTTCATTCCACTTGCCATCACTTTGCACATCAATATAATGTGCTACAAAGCCTAGATGGTGTCTGCAGTTATTGCTTTGTTGATACATTCAGTGCATTCTCTCCACGCACTTTAATGGGTTGGGAATGCAATTTGTCTTGTTAAAACGAATATGAAACTGAAGTTTCAGCTGGGGTGGCTTCATTCATATACATAGTGGAGTAATATTGTTGTTTTAACACTCCAAAGCCTGGTGGATACTATCCTAAAAGGTAGTCATTTTTATATAGCAGTTTTAGTGATGTCTCTTACTTTTCAATTATATTTGAATGGCTTCTGATAAAATTATCACACATTGATGGATATATCTGTTTTTAAATATAATATTCCCCATTTATTTTCTCAGCTGGATCAAATTGAGGTGAAGTTTGCATCTGAAGCAGATGACAAAATTAAAGAAGATTGTTGTCCTGGGAAGCCATTTTCTGTGTTTAGGACTGAGGTGAGCCAGACTGAAGTTGTCATAAAGATTTCAAATACAATAATAGAATAGCAACATTTTTTCTTTTTATAAATTGTCCACAATTATAAGATAATTTAAAAAAAAGTTCTGTAATTTTACAATGTTTCTAGAATGAAAATGTATTGCACTAATTGCAGAATCTAGGCAGGGATTCTGCAATTACTGTAAAATCAATTCAAGATTTCTTAAGAAATATCCTTTTTAAGAGGAGGAGTCAAAATTTTGGGATTCTCCTCCGAAGGTGGATGCAGCAATTGCAAGATTGGCTCGCAAGACCACCTTACCAGTTGATGACGCAGCGATATTTAGTGATCCCATGGAGAAAAGAATGTTCTCATTAAAGAAAGCTTATGGAGCTGCAGGAGCCTCATGTAGACCCGCCATGTCGATGACCTCAGTATCTAGAGCCATGAAGCTTTGGGTTCAAAAAGTGGAGGAAGCAATCGGCACAATTGTCAAGCGTCCTAAGCTTATTGAGATGCTGTCAGATATCAGAATGGCAACAGATTCCTCTGTTGAGGCTTCAGTCGACATGGTACGCCTGTCGGCTAGATCGATGGCATTATCGGTGGCAGCTCGAAGAGCTCTATGGCTAAAATCTTGGTTTGCCGACTCTAGCTCAAAAACAAATTTATGCTTACTTACCTTTGATGGGTACATGTTATTCGGTAAGAAGCTGGATTCCATCATCAGCAAGGCTTCTGGGGGAAGAAGTACCTTTTTGCCCCAGGATCGCAGAAACAAGACGCCAATGTTTGAGTCATCATTTAACAAGGATAGGTCCTTTCGTGACTCACAGTTCTATAGACCAGGAGGAGAAGCCAATAGATCAGCCGCCTGGAAAACAGGGAAACAATCTGCAGGCGCCCCAAAAAAGAATTTGTTTTGAGCTCAGTCCTCTCGGCAATAGGGGAACTTCGGCCCAGGTGGAGAAAGTAGGAGGGAGGTTAAGATTTTTCTTCAAGGTCTGGGCCTCAACCATTACAGACTCATGGGTGTTAAAAATAATTCAACAGGGCTACAAGATCCAGTTTCGGCAATTGCCGAAAAACCATAGATTCCTCCCATTCAAGCGCCCAGCAACCCAGGAGGGTTAAAGAACTATGTGTCCCAACTTCTAGAAAAAGAAGCCATCGAGCCTGTGCCGAAAACAGAACATTGAAAGGGCTTCTACTCAAGTCTTTTTCTGGTAGAAAAAGCTACAGGGTCCATGAGACCAGTTCAGGGGCTCAGGAACCTAAATTATGTAGACAATCAAAAGTTCAAAATGGAGTCCCTGTCATCTATCATTCAAGCAGTACACAAGGACTGATGGTTGGTCAGCATTGACCTAAAGGATGCTTACCTGCATGTGCCTGTTTATCAGAGCCACAGAAAATATCTGAGCTTCCCTGTCTAGGAAAATTACTTCCAATTTTCGAGCCTGCTGTTTGGAGTGTCTCAGTCCCCAAGAGTCTTCACGAAGACTCTCATAACCCTAATTGCAGATATCAGAAAGAAAGGCATGAAGATCTATCATTACTTGGATGACATACTAATTGTGGCCAAGTCGAAGACCAGAGTGGCAGAGCATACCAAGATAGTGAGCATAACCCTCCAAGATCATGGGTGGCTTATTAATGTGGAAAAGAGCAATCTTGAACCAAATCAAGAAATAGCTTATCTAGGGGCATTATTCCGAACCCATCTGAACTAGGTAAAACTACCATTAGTGAGACAACACAAAATAGTACAAGCCGTTCAACATCTTATACAAAGTCCTCGAGTGTCGGTGCCATGGCGGCAACAGTTTTCCTCATAAGGTGGTCGAGATGTGGCATATGAGGTGGCTTCAACACTTTCTTCTGTCCAGAGTTAGAATATCTTATCAGAACATGGGCAAAATTTTATCAATTCCAGCACCAATACGAAAAGATCTCGAATGGTCATGCAATCTAAAAAATTTGGACAAGGGGTTCCCGTTGGAACAACCAAGATATCTCTCTATAACGACGGATGCCTCAACAACCGGGTGGGGAGCTCTCTTTCAGGACAACTTCGCCCAGGGCCAGTGGAACAGAAGAGGAGAGTCATCAAATCTGCTGGAATTAAGAGCAGTGAGGATGGCACTTAAAGAGTTTCAGAAATCCCTCAGAGGTCAACATGTTATCATCAGGAGAGACAATGTGACCATGGTAACATACATCCGAAAACAAGGGGGAACAAGAAGCAGAACTCTTCTCGAGGAAGTAAAAAAGATTTTTGTATGGGCGGAACAAAATCTTCTGCAGTTGTCAGCCCTCCACTTGGCAGGAAAAGACAACATCCAGGTGGATTATCTGAGCCATCAAGAAATTCATCCAGGAGAATGGAGCTTGCATCCACATGTTTTCAGGAGGCAGTCAGACAGATGGGGTCAGCCCGCTATATACCTCATGGCGACCCACCAGAACAACAAATGTCAGAGGTTCTACAGATGCTTTTCTTGTCCGGGGGCCTTAGCAGTGGACGCTCTCCAACAGGATTGGAGTTCGGAGCTCCTATATGTATTCCCCCCAATACCTCTCATATGGAGGGTCCTGCAAAAGATTCAGGTCCAAGGAGCAAATGTAATTGCAATAATACCAAACTGGCCGAGAAGACCTTGGTACCCAGTGGAGCTGGAATATCGGCCTCATCTCCTGTCCCAAGGTCCAATACAGTATCAAGACTACAGCAATCTCAGGTTGGTGGCTTGGAGATTGAAAAAGATGGATTAAGAGGTCTGGGGTTTCAGAAGGAGATGGTTGACTTTCTACTAAAGTCAAGGAAGCCTTCAACTTCCAGGAAATATTCTAAAATTTGGATACTTTTCTCAGAATTTCCGTCTCAGCAAGGCCTTTTGCCATTACAGTCAACGATAACAGATATAGTAAAATTTCTGTTTTCAGGTTTTAAGAAGAACCTAGGCATCCGTATGCTAAAAGGTCAATGGGCGTTGGAACCGTTGGTTAGAAGATTCTTTGCTGCTATGATCATTGCCAAGACCTCCGCCATGGAACCTTCCACTTGTATTACAAGTATTAAGAGAGACACCTTTCGAACCATTAGAGAAAATATCCTTATAGCTTTTGACGCTCAGTTATTTTTCTGGTGGCGATCACTTCAGCTTGCCGAGTGGGCAAAATATGAGCATTATCGGTAAAGGAACCTCGTATTCAGTTCAATGATAGGATTAAGCTGAGACCATCTTTTCAATTCTTGCCAAAAGTATTGTCAGAATTACATTTGGATTTAGAGGTTGTTCTGCCTTTATTTTATCCTAATCCTAAGTCTGAGTTGGAAAAGAAATGGCATTCTTTAGATCTGGTCAGAGCCCTAAAAATCTATATCGACAAGACAAAGAAGGTCAGAAAATCCGAACATCTCTTTATTGTTCCCGGTGGCTATCGGAAGGGTCAAGCACCAAGTAAGAAGACAATAAGCAGCTGGATTGTGACCTGTATCAGGAAGGCGTACCAGATAAGTCATAAAGTTCCCTGAGGGGCTAAAGGCACATTCTACCAGGGCTTCAGCTTGTTCCTGGGCGGCGGAAGCAAAGGCATCAAAAGACCTCATCTGTAAGACAGCAAAGCGGTAAAAACTTTTGTACATCACTATAAGCTAGACGTTTTGGCTTCGGGAGATATTAAATTTGGACGTAAAGTCACTTAGTCTGTGCTGGCCGATATTGAATAAAAATTGTGTGGTTTGCAAAAAGACTTGCCCGCTCATTATTTAGCTTTGGTATATCCCATTTTGGGGACATGCTGCCATGGTGACCTGGGGAAAACATGAAATCAAATCATACTCACCGAGTTTTCTGTTTCCCAGTCACTATCATGGCAGCAGTCACCAAAATGCCCTTCCCCTTTTATTTATATTATGTTTCTTGGATTTTCCAAGTAGATAGATCATGTTAAGCTTTGGAAATAAGACAAGGTATGGTAAGGGGGAGGTACCTTTATACCTTTGTGCTTCCTGTCCAGGGACCTGTGGGGATTAACCCATTTTGGTGACTGCTGCCATGATAGTGACTGGGAATTAGAAATCTCTGGGAGTATGATTTGATTTCATGTTTTATGGGTGAATAAAACTTTGTGTTACAAAATTGTGCATGCAACATTACGCTCTGGCTGTATTATTGGAAATTGAAATGTATGTTTTGACCACAGGCAGAGTGGAGCAGTGAATCACGGTAACAAAACTGGGTTTAACATATGAGGATACATGTTTTAATCATATAAGAAATCCCCTAAATTTAAATTATTATTGAACTTAAGCTGCTTATCTATTTCAATTCTAAAGTACTTAATTCTATAACCAAATAAAATATAAATTATGTAAACTTGTCACCTACACTTAGTACCTGTCTTTAAAGGGCATGTCCACCCTTTATAAAAACTTTTGGGACAAAGCAGAGGATACCCTCCCACCCCCTATATTCATTAATCTAAAATCGTTGTCAATCTCTACTTACAACTCCTCGATGCTCCGCTGTTCTGGTCCAGCTCCCCTGCCCGCCGGAACTGCAAGCAGGGGGCCGGACTGGCAGCCACGGCTGTGATTGGCTAAGAGGCAGCCGCGGCTGACTTCACTGCAGACAGCGCAGGATCGCGGAGTTGTAAGTAGAGATTGACAATGATTTTAGATTAGCGAATATAGCGGTTGGGGGTGGGAGGGTATCCCCTGCTTTGTCCCAAAAGCTTTTTAAGCTACATTACTCCCTGGCATGGAGTGATCGGGAGGGAAATGGGGGAAAAGGCTCAACTGAGCATGCCTCATACCTTGATGAGGCTAGCCAAGATACAGGCACAGGAAGAGGCACTGACAGCTCCTACCCAGCAGTTTCCTGCACTTTAAAGAACAGGAGAACCACAAGGAGCATGGATGTAAGGTAAGGATTTTTTTCTTTAGTACAGTGGGGCCAGTAGTTGGTAAAATTTTAGTTTGTGGGGTGAACATGCCCTTTAATGGAGATTATTGGGATTCTACAACACATTCTAGAGTATGTCTTTCCACAGTGCATGGAACTGCACTCCATCATGTATGCAGTACTTAAAGGAGAACTAAACTTTTTTTTTTTTAAATCCTAATATGAAAGTGTTTTTCCCCTAAGCACCTATATATTGTAAGATTCTTCTGTAGTACGGTAAGTTGCATTTAGTACATGGTAGTCATAGTTATACTAAAAGTCATGGCAGTTTTAGTAATGGTGGCCATAGATGCTACGATCATCATTGTACAATCCATGGATCGTATTGGTGATTGACCAACATTTTTTCCTATTGGGCCAGTTGGAAAACTGGTTGTATGCCTATGACCACCATAAGTAATAGATTATGTAACAAAGAAAGCTTCCATGTTGTTGTCAGTACAACTCGCAACCCATATAGTCTTCGAAGAGCGACACTCCCTGACCTAAGTATTCACTGTCCTATGCACACAGTATTTTCTATAAAAATGTCTCCATACCAATATGGAAGTTCCTGAAATGAATTTGAAAGCTGCTTTTTTTACCCTGCTGTTTATTTACCAGCCAGTGTGGATTGCATACAGCTTCTCTGAGGCAACACAAAATAGGTTATAGATCTGGTTCTGCCTTGCATGTGCTGATGTGGCTCTTCTTTTGCAAGCACGCAAACCACAAGGCCAAAGGTTCAAATGACCAGACTTTCAGTTTCTAAAATCCATAGCTAAGAAATAATCATAGATTGTTTTTTTGAATAAGAAAATGAGGATTATATCATTAAGGACAGAAGCATTAATGTGTTTCAGAAAACTAAATTCCCTGCTCTGTCAGGGATAAGAATGATCTCTGTGCTGTTATGATTGGCTGTCAGCTTCTAGGATGCAAGGCTACAACTTCCTTGTTTGATTTGTTGAGCACTACAGAGCATGTGAAGTGTACTGCATAAACCCAGCTAAGGTGGATTATGGGAACTAACCCCTAGTATCCACAGGTTAGTTTCATAAATCACCCTGCAGCCAGAGCACAGTACAGAACACAGCTTGTTGTATGTTTTTAAATGTGCTCTGTCCATTGGGTCAATGCTGTCTGAGACTTTAGTTCCACTTTAGTTCCACACACGGACCTGCACACACAGGACAAACGTCTGTTTTGGCTGAGGGTTGTTTTGTGTGTGGAAGCTTCTTTAGATGAAACGGAACATTCATACACATTGTGCATTGTGGGTTGGCCCCCGATCAGAGGTGTGTTTAAACCTTAAGTTTTAGCAAATGAGCGGTCTGCTATATTTTATACTGAAATGGATTACAGTATTTCCAGTTTTGGTTTTATAGCTGGATTACTTTCTTTTAACTGTAAAAAAAATTAATAAAAATCAATTTATTTTAATTTTTTTAGCCTGGTGTTACCATATTCCTTGTGAATCCACAGCCTGCAAATGGACACTTCTCTACTAAAATTGCCATTAGACAAGGAGATAGTAGAGATTCAGTAATCAGACGTCTAATGAAGACTGACAGAGGGATTAAAGGTAATAAATAAAAATAATAAGTAGAATTTGCATCTAAACAAAAACAGGAAAAGCAATGACGAAATGGATGACCGCAAAATAATATATTTTTATATAAATAATATATTATATTATTATACTATATAAAGCAGAAATCCTGTATGTATGTATGTGCTCACCTCACAGCCACACCCCTGAATGCATCCACATAACAGCGACGCCCACTGAAAGGGCTGACGCCCATGAAGTCCAGTTTGACCAATAAAAAGCCTGCACGTCCCTTGCAGAGTGTGATTCCCCAATTCAATAACTCAGATGAAGGGCCAGGGCTCTGTGTGCTGCCCGACTTCAACAACACAGACACAGAGTCCACTTCAGTGACACAACAACAGCGTAATGTACGGCTACACAACTGAGAGAACTGCACACACAGAACAACAGCTTTTATAACGGAACAAGACATTTCCCTTAAGGTCTGTAACACAATTTGCTCCTGGAAAGTTTCAAATATAAACCCTGGAAAGACTATGTCACTATTGGTGATATGATTGACATTTATATACAAATATAAACCCTGGAAAGACTATGTTACGATTGGTGATATGAATGACATTTATATACAAATATAAACCTTTCAAAGACCATATTAATATTGATGATATGAATCACATTTGCTGTTATTTTCGGTTATTGTCATGCTAAGAAATTTAAAGCAAAGCCTCCTGGAATGTGACCACACCCAGATATTGCTGTCACAGCCACACACCCAAACCACGCTCATACCCCAACCATCAAGGCCACGCCCCTAAAGATAACTGCCATGCATTGGAACCATGCCCCCAAATGTTGTGCCCACGCTACCAGATATTGTGGTCATCCCCCACCCAAACCCCCCCCCCAAAACATTATGGTCTACCCCCAAACATCCCAGGTCTGTTCCCGAATCACACCCACATACACAAACATCCCCCCAAAAAATCCAAAACATTATCTTCCGCTCCCAAACATCACAGGCACACCCCCAAACACCACACCTATGCCCCTTAGTGGCATGGCCACACCCATGCTTTGAAACAGGGTGGCCATGCCCCAAAATATCACGACCACCAAATGTCACATCCCAGCCTCCTGGACACCACAACATCACAGACACAACTCAGACTGTCTACACCCTAGAGTGGTGTGCCCCCACCCACCGCAACATCTCAGATATTCCCCATCCAACTATTCAAACCCGGACGGTTGGGAGGTATGGACTACACAGGAATTACCTGCATTACCTGGACTTAATAAACAGACACACTGCCCAAGACATCATGGCACTTTCAATTTGGAGCAGAAAGTAAAAGTAACTTTGATTGGGATCTAAAAGTCAATATAAAGTGGTTTTTCAGCAAGGATAAAGTGAAGTGCAAACAAGGTGACATACAACAAATGTGCAAAAAATTTAGCACGCTTAATAAAAACACACAGAGCTCAGACAGCGCAACAGAATGAAGCCCGGCTTTAACAACACAGACAAAGAGCCGCGTGTCACATGATCAGAGACACTGATGCCTGTCAATCACTCAAGTGCTGCGATATTCAGTAGCAGTCAACATGTTGTCCCAACGGCAAATTCCATGTAGCATGTTCACAAGTAGGTTCACCACAACATTTGTATATTTACGCTCCAAGTGGAAAAACTGATAACATTGTATATAAGGTTTTGCAATAAACATACGTGCTATACGTCCCTCAAGCAATGTCACCTCCTCAACTCATACTTCCATCTAAGCCAAACACACACCTGCACGTAAAAAATACTTCCTGCAGCTTGGACCTTCTCCAGCCTGTTTTTCTTCTTCAGTTAAGTCCCTCTTTGTGTCTCTCTCTTTTTCAAGGGGGGTAAAGCCTTATCTCCAGAGAAAAAGCTGGTCCTATCCAAACAATTCCAGACAATGTTTCCCTTTCCGCAGTCAGACTTAGACAGGTGGTTGATACCCCCAGTGGTAGACCCTCAGGTAGCAAGACTCTCTAGGGCTACCATCATTCCCCTGTTGGAGGCCACCACCTTCAAAGATCCCAAATATAGGCGAGTAGAAGGTCTTTTAAGGACTTCCTTCTCTGCATCGGGCGCGGCCCTGGGACCCACCTTTGCCTCAGCATGGGTGGCTAAAGCCATGGAGGTCTGGGTATACCATATCCAAGGACTCCTAATAGCTCAATCATCAGCGCAGTCATGGTGGCAAGAAGGCCCTTGTGGCTCAAGGCCTGGGCAGCTGATTTCTGTTACGGCTTCTCTTTGAGAAGGAAATAGAAAAAATCATAGCCTAGGCCATCGTGGGAAAAAGCACCTTTCCTTCTCAAAACCGAGCAAATCAAATCTACTACTGTCCGCTGTTATTTAAAAGTCAGAGCTGTTTCTCCTTTGCTGGTTACAGCTAACTCCACCCCGGCAGTCAGGGCATCTTCAGCAGCTCACTTACTTAATTTTCAAGTGTCCATTCATGAAGAATGGTTACTTAAGCCCATGGATCCTGGGTCCTCCTTACGGCTTCAGAGAAAAGGATTTTACTGGTAAGTACAAAAATTTTGCTTCTAGTAGCTTATATGATGTCACAAGTACCCTCTGCACAGTCCTTCTCCCTGTGGTGTAAACTTACGCTTTCCAGACCTACTACTGTTCGATGGCTTGCTGCACCATCTAATTTTACAAACGCAGTCGTAAAAATAACAATTGTTTAAGACACTTGATCACAAAATAACTTTATAGCGCATTTATAAATACTTTGTACCAGTTTAGCTTCTGTAGAAGAAATTATTGCAATAAAATGATTGAAGCAAAATGTAATTTAATTGCATGTTAAAATATATTTTAGGTTGGTCCTAATTCTGAAAAACTATTTTTTTTTATTTAGATGTCACAAAAGTAAAGCTAATGAGATACGATGATCCTGTGTTAGGACCTCGCCGCGTTCCTGTGCTCGGTAAGGAAGACATTGGCAAAACAATAATATCACAACAATCTGCCTTTCACGTAGACCTGAATGAAAAGAAAGTGTACATTGCAGACAATGGCCTTAAGACTGACATTGGAGATACCTTGGTGTACTTGGTGGATTAGTGAAGTGTGGGTGTATTTAATGTGGGAATGTTCAAATTAAACTGTAAACTTTATTTAAAAATATTGCAGCAGTTTTTCATACCAGTTCTTTTAAAAGCTCTAAATAACTGTGTTCATATCAGTCTTGGGATCTTTAATGGCCAGAAGACTCCAACAGAATCGACAACATGGGAAGTGGCTTGTTTATATCGTTTAAGATGATTTTTCTCCTGAAAGAGTTCTATATCTCATCAACAGTGATTGTGTTAAATTTCTCCTGCTATTGTTTAACCAGCATCTGAATTTCAATGTATTCACTTTAAAATATCAAGTAATTATTTTGCAATACTTTATTCCTATTATGTGTAACATACAAAAACAATAACGTAGCAGAATTTCTATAGACAAACTTGCTGCAAATTTAAAATGTTGTCATATTTTAACATGCTTTGTTTCTGAATGTAACATAAAGAGGTATCTTGTATTTCTGTTTAGGTGTCACTGAGTGTCTGTTCTACATCTAGTGTATAGACCACTGTTCTGCTCTGCATAGCTATTTTAAAGGGTTAGTTCACTCTCAAAGTGAACATTGGCTTTTAAGCTTTAAATGAAGAACAGAAGGTAAACTAGCTACGTCTTACCTCCCGTTCTTCACTTACTGTACGAGGGGAGACAAGCGGACTTACCCGCAGTGCAATCCACTGCTGGCTCCTGACAGGTCCCGAACACGTTTGGCTGTAAGTAAACTGTAGCACACTAAGATGTACATTCAAGGAGATTTACCCCGGCCCCACAGTTGCTGTGGGTTAATCTCCCTTACGATATGTAAGGCCATATTTCTAATATGCTATTTTGCAGTACGTCTTTAACGATCTTACATTTTCGATCGAGGACTGAAATCACAATTGTAATTGTATGATGGCCTATACAATACCATTGAATTAGTCTACTAACGCATGTTGTATAGCCGAAGGATTGTAAATGACCATACTATTACAAAACACGGCGTATTGGAAATTTCCGATACCACGGGTTTTTAAATACTGCCCTTAGAGTATAAATGGGCCGGTAATATTATAATATTGATCAGCTAAAATTTCCAACCATCCCAATGATGAAATCAGGGGGCGATTCGATCGTCCCAATTTCGCCAGCGAGCACAATACAAGGAGCAATAACAGGACAATAGTATTGCAGTGTCTAAGGAAACTATTACCACCGACTTTGCCGCTGGGAAAATCCCTTTCCTTACATGAGTATTTAATAAGCAAGCGATTGTGAATCGGTTAGCATGACTTTTTAACCAATCTATACAGTGGCTGCGATAAATCAGGTCAAGTCTGATGTTAGTTAGTTGTTAGTTTTTGCTATAACAAGAATTACTTCTCTCTGTGAATCTGTATTTCTGTATCTGAGTGTCTCTCTAACATCAGACATGCCTTATCCTGATTTTATTACAATGCTTTCAATTTCCCCTCTATTTTAATATTCACTCTCATTCAAAGTTTTAATTACCTACTACACACAATCTTGGTTTTATAATCAAATCTATTGATCAAGGAATTACATATTACTACATAGATTAATCAAATAATGATTTCTATGATACAAGCAAAATGAGTATTAATTTAAAGGGACCCCATTATGTTTTCACCAAAGGGGGGTTCACCCTATATTAAATATAATCTATGTAATCTGTCTATCTGATCAAATCCACAGCAACAACTATTGGATTTGCACTGGGAAGGTTACTTCTTATATTTTTATTTTCTCACTGCTACATTGTTTTGATCTTTAAAGGGGAAGTTCAGTGGAAATCCATATGCTTTTCAGGAAAAAGAGCATTTTTTTTCATCCCTATGACCTTAATCTGCTAATTCAGCATTTTGTCTGTATATAAATAAATGAAACCGAAATACTGACTTCCTGTTTGCAGGACCCCTAATAGAAACCGTTATGGTTTTGCCCTTGACCCAGTGCCTGGGTTAATTCAGTTGCTCAGTAGAGATCTGAGCATGTTTGACCCATCCAACAGCCAACTAGTAGAAATTACTGTTAGGAACATTCCAAGGTAGTGCATCCTGGGAAGAAGAAGGAACGTTAGAACCTGAAATGTCAGCTCACTAATGTCAACAGCAGGGAACAGAAAAGGGTATGAAATCAACTGATTTTTCAAAATGGGAAAGAATATGTAGAATAACTAAGGGAGGTATTACACAAACTAACAATTTAACAAATATTGATAATTTCCACTGAACTGTCCCTTTAATTGAGGTTTAGTTTATTCCATGCTTCTTTAACATACAGAAGCAATAGCTATTCTAAGGGCCCACTATGTGCAAAATATATGCAATGCAACACGTTTTTTTGGATCGCATCTGCTTTGCGCATTGCATAGGCACAGCAATTACATTGTAATCACGGTGTCCATGCCCTTCATAGCATGTCCTCTGGAACAGAGGGACAATATTTTGTAAGCAGAGACTAAATAGTTGCATGTAGCTCATGCGGTCGATCAAAAGAACATCATACATGGGATCAATATTTCAAACGATCCGTTCTAATTTTTTAACGGATCGCTCAAAATATTGATTGTGTGTATTGGGGCGTAACATTTCAGCTACCAGTATAGTAGTAATTTTTTCAATGTACAATTCCTTTAAGTTAGTAGTATTTGTGCAATGGTTGGGGCTAGGTTGGAAGGGGGCGGATCACACGTCATTCATGGGACATTGGTGGTATAAAGTTGCTGGATCCTAAATAATTGCATGATTTGTCCGGCCTTGATGTAGCTACTACTGTATTTCCTGGTAATTGTGCCAAAATGGCTGTTCAGTGCGGCCTCGTTAATCATCTGCTGGCAAGATCTGTCAACGAGGCCCCACTGAACGGGCGTTATGGCCAGTGAAGCACCCATACATGGCACAGTCATCCGGAACGGACGTTCATACACATTGTGTGTCATGGGTTCGCCCCCCGCAATTGCACGTGTAAGAGGCTTAAGGGTTCCCCAGGCATGTCTGCTTCGTAAACTATATTTATCAGGAAGTTAGGAGACTTAACGCTTACCTCTGACCTCTAAACAACCTGGAAAGTTAGCATCTGTCAGCTCACAGTTGTGCCCCTGTTGGCTTGTTTGTCTTTGCCACAATGTCTAACAGAGTCAAACATGTGTAGAGGGAGGAGCAATGAGCTGTGTGATGTTGTATGAGAGGCCAAACCGTGACGTCCTACCTCATAAATATAATTTTACATGCAGATGTGTCTGGGGACCTTGTATGGTGAGTGAAATTGCCCTTTAAATATTAAATGCAATGTATTCCTGCTGCATGCTGTTCCTATATCCGTCAACACATTTTAAAATAGACCAGTAATATCTTCAAATCACCTGCATTTGAAAAACAGTCCAAATCACACCACTCATAGTATCGAGATTTCTTGAAAACCCAGCAGAGTGGCCTTAAGAATATTTCAGTGTTAGATATTGCTATGGTTAGTTTGCATTACTTCAATTAAAATAAATGAATAAATAAGCAAAAAAAGGGAATTCAGAGTCCTTTTTCAACTTCAATATCTAATACTGTACTGAAACTGCCATTTATAGTCTGTATAAATTCAGGTAGCAGAGCAATGAATGCTTCCATATTTCAGGTTACTATGGTAACACATTCTCCTGAATAATTTGAAATACGACTCAAAGGCGATTAAAAAGCTTTTACTTGTTTGTGACTGAATTACTTTGTAAGTGACTAACATGCCTCTGACATTTTTATGCTTTTACAGCGTAGATCTATAGCTTTCCTCCAGACAGCAGTAACACAAAAGGTACGCAGTTTATGAAAATACAACACACACACAACTACAGTATCTCACAAAAGTGTGTACACCCCTCAAATTTTTGAAATATTTTATTAGACCTTTTCATAGGACAATGCTGACGATGATGATTGCCAACACCCTGAAACTGCAGCACAGTATCCAAGCATACAGTGTTTAAACAGGACAGGTTCCAGCAGGCCTTGCCTTGGACAACCAAAGAAGATGAATTGTCCTATCCAGAGGTTGTCTTTTGCAAATAGATGTAGTAGATGCGGGAGGTCAGCCTGTCAGTACTCAGACCTTAAGCCACACATCTGATGCACCAAAGAATGCAGCATCCAGGCCGGAACCATATGAGGTGCACCCCCCTAAGATGCCACAGCCAGGTAAGTAGCAAAGTAGAAGTAAAGGGAGACACACTCCAGAAAATTAATTATTTATTCATTTATTTCTCCGAAATGTTATGTATGTTTGGCGTGTTGGTACTCAGAAATAAATAAATCAATAATTCATTTTCTGAAGAGTGTGCCTCCCTTTACTTCTACTTTGACACATCTGATGCACATTTGAGCATCAAATTTGTCTGCATGGCTTTCGTCCCAGATCTACATGATTCATGATGATCTATCATGCATAACTGGAACCTTGTCCTGTGGTCTGATGAAACCAAGATAAACTAATTTGCTTCAGATGGTGTCAAGTGGCAGCCAGGTGAGGAGTACAAAGACAAGCGTATTTTGCCTACAGTCAAGCATGGTTGAGTGTGATGGTTTGGGGCTGCATAAGTACTTCCGGCACTGAGTAGCTACAGTTCATTTAAGGACAACTCCACCCTCAGAAGAACATCTTTTAGAAAGAATGGCCTCTTTAAAATATGTTGATATATCATAGTTTGTCCTATGAATTCATTACTGTTTGCCTGCTATGCTTCTGGATGCCTCATGGAAAGTGAGCAATTTAGAAACCTGTACTGAGCATTTACTGAGCCTGGGCATGCTCAGAAGAGGCAGACAGGGGATTAACATTCAGTCATTGGCTGTGATGACAACTGTCAAATCCATAACTGACAGTTGCTAACTGGAAGAACCAGGAAGCAGAAGCAGGGGGAAAAGGACATTGTGCAGGATTTCAGGTTAGACTTATATATTTCAGATTTCAAACTATTACCATTTAGGGTTTTGGGGGGTGATTTACCTGTAAGTTTTCATTTTGTAGCTGGACTTGCCCTTTAAGGAAACCATAAATGGCAACATGTACTGTGACATACTAAAGCAGAGCATCATACCTTCCTGTCAGAAACTGGGCCGCAGGACAGTATTTCAACATGAGAACAAGCCCAAACACCCCCTAAGACCACTAGTTTGCTAAAGAAACTGAAGCTAGATTGGCCATACATGTATCCAAACCTAAAACTTATTAAGCACAATTTGGATATTTTTCACTTAGGGGTGTACTCGCTTTCATTGAGTTTTCAGCGTTTTAAAAAACAATGGCTGTGGGTTGTTATTTTGAGGGGACATCAAATTTACACTGTTATACAATCTGTACACGGACTACTTTGTACCAAACCGTCAGATCTTCACATTGTCCCATGAAAAGATCTAATAAAAAATTTCCAAAAAATGTGATGGGTGCTTTTTGGAAAGATTCCATATGCCATGCCGAGAGGAAACCTATGCTGTTGTTTTGGCTCTTATTAAGAATGGAGAACTCTTAAGAATAAGGCAATTTCTTATACATGAGAGGTAGTGTCATTGATTACATTTTGAAAGATGTTAGGATAGTTAATAAAAATTAAGATGATTTATCATATAACAAAGTTCAGTTTGGTTCAGACAAAGGTCATATGACACATTTTTATGTGTCATTAAAATTAATGCATTTTTCTAATTTGAACTAATTTCAGGCCAGCAAATTCCAAGCTTTAAGTTTTGACCTTAATGAAGTCCTTACCTAACTTGGCTGCATAATGGGCAGTTGACTCTGCTAGCCTGCTTCCACAAAAAGCTGACAATTCAATTAGCTAATAAGGTAAAGGAATTGATACTTTATTTTACATGGGTTTAGTATAGGGCTGCTATGCTGGAAAGATAATTAATGTAACATTATGTATATATGTAGTTTATTTATAAAGCGCCACTTGGGGATACAGAGCTGTACAGTAACAAACTACAATAAAGTCATTCAAGGGGAACAAATACATAGATAGTTCAGTTTAACTATATAAATTATATAAATAGAAGTGCTAGAGCTTTGCTACAAGAGGTAATGAGGTCCCTGCCCCTTTGAGCTTACAATCTAGTTAGGTGGGTAACACAGATACAATGGAATGGGTATAAGTGATGGAGTGAGACGTATGCAGGGCAAATAAAACAATCGTATACTGTGCTGGTTACCAGATAGGTAGGATGTATGGGTAGATTTAAACCTGCTAATTGAGGTTTCTTGACGTAGAGAGAGAAGAAATAGTATTCCAGAGGATGGGAGCCACAAGAGAGAAAGGTTTAAGGCAAGAGGAAGCAGTATGAGGGGGGGGGGGGTCTGTGCATGAGCTGGTTCTGTGATGATCGAAGGGTGCGGATGGGAACACTAAAGCGGAAATATAAGGAGAAGCAGCAGAGCGAAGGGATTTAAAGGTTAGGATAATGATTTTTTATGCTGTTTAAAGCGTAACTGTGGTCTCAAATTCTTACAAACGAGTAAAAATTATATAAAAAGCCTTCCATCACACCTTCAAAATAAAACCTTAATCGCATCTCTAGATAAAATTTGTGAGAAGTTATTGCTGGAAAGGTTCAGCAATGTAACTTCCTGGTTGAACTCTTCCTGTTTTTAGCCATGTGACCAGTCTGTCTGCATTAATAGGCTCCCCTTCTCAACTGTCAATTTTTTCCTCAGGTACTTCCTGATTTCCCCAGCAATAAGTCTTAACTGAGCATGCTTCTCCCCTGGGGGAAAAGGTCCGGCAGAGGTCAGGTGATGTCACTCAACCTACTGGAAGCAGGAAGTTCACCCCAATGTAATTTCTCACAGGCTCCAGCCAGAGATGTGATTGTTGGCTCAGTGAAAAGGATATACTGCAGGCTTTCATTTAACCCTAACTTGTTTTGAGACCACAGTTGCCCTTTAAGGGAAAGCCAGGTTGTTGTTTGGTACAGAGGAGATTTGGGATCCTGTTTATTAGAGAGCGAAACAATACGTGTGAAGGAGTTTAATATGGACTGAAGAGGAGAGAGGTGTGACGCAGGAAGACCAGTAAGTAGTAGGTTGCAATAGTCCAGGTGTGCGATAGGATGAGAGCAGAGAAGGGGTGTTGCTAGCATAAGATACCGATTAAGTTTAGTTAGAGAGATAGGATAGAAACCAGGATGCCATTTCATTCCAAATGCCCAAAGAGTGAAGTATCTGCATTAGGAGGGAATGCTCGACTGTGCCAAAAGCAGAGGAGAGTTCAAGGAGGAAAAGAATAGAAAAGTGACCATTGGCCTTTGCAGCCTACAGATCATTCACAACCTTACACAGAGCCTTCTCGGTGGAATGCGCAGGACGGAATCCAGATTGCAAAGGATCCAATAGGTTATGAGCATATAGGTATTTGTTATTACGGGCGAAAAGTAATCGTTCTAGCAGTTTAGAGGCTATCGGTAAGAAAGAGACTGGGAAGTAATTAGCTAAACAAGAGGAGTCTAGCAAGGGCTTTTTTTAGGGGCTTAACATGGGCATGCTTAAAGATAAAAGGGAAAATTCCAGATGTAAGGGAGGCATTAAATAGGTGGGTGAGTATAGGGGTAAGCACATGATTACATTGTTTCAGTAATTCAGAGGGCATGGGATCAAGAGGACATGTCGTGAGCAGACATGATAGAAGCAGGCGAGAGACTTCTGAATGGGTCACAGGAGCAATAGATCCAATAATAGCTGAGGGAGGCAAGGGTAACATAATCTGAGAGTCATCCCGAGGACCATGCATATGGATGGACTCCACTTTATGCTGAAAGTTAAGATTATGATTCATATCTACTGCATTCAAAGTCAAAGAAAGAAGCCCAGATACCCAAAGCCCTTATAAACTGGATGCAAAAAGTGAATATTTCTGTTACTTATGGTTGTGGTAAAAAAGAGAAATGCAAAAGCGTTGGACCAAGCCAGCATTTTGGGGCTTATCAATGGGACAAGCCAAGATTTGGGGGCATACCAATGGAACAACCAAATACTGGTGTTGTTTATTAAACATGCTAAACTTTGCCACGCTACGTTTCAAATCCACGGTTTCACTCGAAACTTAACGTGGCAATTTTTTAAGCATGTTTAATAATCAACACCAATATTGGGTTGTGTGAAGTCCTTTTGTGAAGACCATTTGTCTTCTTTTTATCTGCAATTCCAATATATACTGGTAGCAAACTGGAATTTTCATTATATACTGGTATCAAACTGGCAATTTCTGTATATGCTGGTAGCAAACTGCTATTTTCATTACATACTTGTAGCACATTGGCAATTTCATTATATACTGGTAGCAAACTGGCAATTTTAATATATACTGGTAGCCATGGGAATTTCATGATATACTAGTAGCCATGGGGATGTCATTACATAATGGCAGCAAACTGACAATTTCATCATATACTGGTAGTCATGGGAATTTTTATTACATACTGGTAGCCAGGGAATTTCATTATATACTGGTAGCCATGGGATTTTCATTACATACTGATAGCCATGGGAATTTTATTACATACTGGTAGCCATGGGATTTTCATTACATACTGGTAGCCATGGGAATTTCATTACATACTGGCAGCAAACTGGCAATTTCAGTATATACTGGGGTAAGCTATTACTTACCCCATGTGCTGGTCAATCCACTTACTATAACAGGACAGGCAGTGGCAGCATTTAGTAATGTGCACTCATTATGGAAGACAGGCACTACCTGATATGCAGAGTATAATAATACCAAATTCTGCCACTGCTTGCATTAATATAATGATTGGTTTGCACTGCACATGGGGTAGGTAATAATAGGGCTATTCAGCTATTACCTACCAATGAGCAGTGGAGCAGCTGGAGGCCAGAATTCATTTGGCATGTTGTTGCAGAGGCAGCGCAGGGGTGGCATTTTCTCTGTAGTACAATGCGGCTGCGGGAAGACATCGCGCAGCCGCAGAGTACTACTGGGAAAACGGAGATTCGGGGCACTTCTATTGGGTAGGTTGTATTAAAACATTTAGGACATTTTGCTAAAGATTCGGGCTATGTTTTAACATAGCAACACCACTGGAACAAGCCAGTGGCATCGAGGAATATCAATGGAACAAGCCCGGATTAAGGGGCAAATCAATGGAACAAGACAGAATTTTGGGGTATATCAATGGAACAAGCCAGCTTTTAGGGGCATATCATTGGAGCAAGCCATCTTTAGGAGCATATCAATGGGAAAAGCCAGCATTAAGAGGCATATCAATGGAACAAGATAGCTTTAGGTGCATATCAATCGACAAGACAGCATTTAGGGGTATATCAATGGAACAAGCCAGCATTTAGGGACATATCAATGGAACAAGCCAGCATTTGGGGGGAAAACAATGCAACAAGCTAGATTTAGGGGCATATCAATTGAACAATTGAGCATTAAGGGGCATATCATAGGACCAAGCCAGTATTTGGGGGTATATCAATGGAACAAACCAGCTTTACGGGCATATCAATGGAACAAGTCAGAATTAAGGGACATATCAACGGAAAAAGCCAGCCTTTAGTGGCATATCAATGGAACAAGCCAGCATTCAGGGGTTTATCAATAGAACATGCCAGCATTTAGGGGCACATCATTGGAACAACCAGCTGTAGGGGCATATCAATCGAACAAGCCAGCATTTAGGGGTATATCAATGGAACATGCCAGCTTTAGGGGTATAACAATGGAACATGCCAGCTTTAGGGGTATATCAATGGAACAAGCTAGCTTTAGGGGCATATCAATAGAATAAGCAAGCATTTGGGGGCATATCAAAGGAACAAGCCAGCTTTAGGGTCATGTCAACGGAACAAGCCAGCATTTGGGGGTATATCAATGCAACAAGCTAGCTTTAAGGGCATATAAATGGAAGAAGCCAGCATTAGGGGGCATATCAATGGAACAAACCAGCTTTAGGGGCATATCAATGAAACAAGCTAGCTTTTGGGGCATATAAATGGAAGAAGTCAGCATTAGGGGCAAATCAATGGAACAAACCAGCTTTAGGGGCATGTCAACGGAACAAGCCAGCATTTGGGGGTATATCAATGCAACAAGCTAGCTTTAGGGGCATATAAATGGAAGAAGACAGCATTAGGGGGCATATCAATGGAACAAACCAGCTTTAGGGGCATATCAATGGAACAAGCTAGCTTTAGGGGCATATAAATGGAAGAAGCCAGCATTAGGGGCATATCAATGGAACAAACCGGCTTTAGGGGCATATCAATGAAACAAGTCAGCATTAAGGGGCATATTAATGAAAAAAAACTAGCTTTTAGGGGCATATCAATGGAACAAAACCGCATTTAGGGTAAATGTTCCAAAACGTGCATTTAGGTTGGACTTTCTCACGCGCCCCTAGACTTATTGCTCTCATCCCCTGTTGGCCCATGCAGTGAAGCCAGATCCAGAACAAGGGAAACATTTGAGAAGCTACATGTTACGTGGGACTATTCCTACGTGATCTGATTGATTACCAACAAGCCACATGCTTGTTTTCTCCAGCTGGTAAATCATTAAGGGTGAGATCCATCCTTATTTGCTTTGAACCACTTTTCTTTCTGTGTCCCCTTTGCAGCATATTTGGATTTTGAATCAGGACTTTAGATCCCATTTAGAATTTTTACATTTTTTGCATGTAAATGGAGGACAGGGGATATTTGTTTATATCTTTTGCAAGGGAGGCCAATATTACAGACACATTTTATCAATATTGTTCTGTGTATTTATATGTATTTATTATAACAATATGTAGAACTTTTTAGAATGTTATATTTGATCACTTTACATACACCCGGTATGTGTGGTATTTTATTAGCCATTTCGTCTACACACAAGGAATCTCTTGGGTTTATGGCAGTTATGTGCCTTGGGCCTTATTTATAAAGACACGGTATTGCTTTTTAATGATAAAGACTTTTTACGGTAACAATTTTTAATTAACAATAATTAAGGAACATTCGTTGTAAATGTAAGACCATGGCCATACATGTACAGCCGCGGTTGTACATTAGCGATAACATGTGGAACCGCTAAATTGGGATACCATATATACTTGAGTATAAACCGAGATTTTCAGGCTAAAAAAATAGCCTGATAATCGAGTCTCGGTTTATACTCGAGTCAAAGACTTACCTGCTCTGGCGGCCACACGTTCCGCATCCTCTGCTGGCTGACATCACTACTCTGCGCCGAGTAGTGACATCAGCCAGCAGAGGAATGTGGAGCATGCGGCTGCCAGGGCAGAGAAGAGGATCCAGAGCAGCCTGCAGGGGAACATGTGGAGCAGGTAGGAGAAGACAACTGGGACTTTCAGAAGGAAGGGGAAGAAGTAGAGTAATTCCTGCAGTGGCAATTCTTGATGAGTTCTGTTTCTATCACTTATTGATTCCTGTTTGTAATAAAGGATTTTTATTCCCACAGCTTTACTCTCAACAACGTCCATCTGCACTCCTGCTTGTAAGGAACACCAGGTACTCCGTTTAATCTAAAGGAGCAGTCAGGCATCTTAGCGTCTGTTCTTTTAGATGTCGACAATAAAGTGTATCTTTTAACTGATTAGACGGAGTACCTGGTGTTCCTTACAAGCAGGAGTGCGGATGGACCTTGTTGAAAGTAAAGCCGTGAGTGTAGAGACGGATCATAGCGAAGGGTCCAGGGCTATCCAGCCATTGCTAACTTACCTTTACTGCCTGTATGTTCCAGAGTTGGAAATGAAGCATTTTCACTCATAGAACTAGTAAAGAGGTTATAGGAGATCAATCTGGGGTATATACACCCAGATCACAATGTGCCTCTAAGTGAGTGCCATCACATATACATATTTACATTGTTACAGCAGTTGGTAAGTGAGTATTTGTATCACCAGGGAGGTCCTTTTGTGGTTTCAGTTACTGAAAATATTGTTTTATATTTGGTAAAGGATTTGTATTGCAGTGTATTAGAGCAGGCTTTTTATGGGATACTTTTTGCTCTTTTGTACATTTACATGTCAGCCTGTGTTATAAAATAATGATAATGCCCATTATTTTACATATGCATTGTAAAATAATATTAACACTTATTTAAAGCAGGTATTATAGTTATTGTACGATACTGCACCTTTATAAAAAAACAGCCCAAAATGTATCACTTTTTAGTCTATTCACAGTGAGAAATTAACAGAAATATACTTATTGTCCACTAGATGGTGCTGTGTAATCTCACAAACACGATGAGGCATAACTAAAAATGAGAGCAAAAATCTACAGTCAAAAATAGGCATCATGGGTATTTCAGGAAAAAACAGTAAAAACTACTCAGTATTAATAAAAATATGCATGTGGACTTATGGAAAACATTGCAAATTAAATAATTAATTCATTCCCAAAGGGGATAAAGTATAAATCCAAAATGATTCTTTTTGAAGTCATGTTCTTTGGAAGTTGCACCCAATTTGATATACACAAAAGTTCCAAAGCTTTTTTTCCTTTAAAAATAGTTTTTCTTTCCCAAAAATGTAAAAATGGCTGTTCTTATGTTCACCTACCTGGGTAATTATTTCTCTTTAAAGAGCATGTCCAGCCAAAAAATAAGTCCATGTTTTTAGTCTCATTACTGCCCAAAAGCTTAGTTGTGTCTAAACCTTACCTTAATTCGACACTTCCATGCTGAGATATACTTAATTATAGTTCAGCTGATTCGTCACCATAAGTTCTGCCCTCCTGCCTTTTTCCGCGTATGTGCTGTCAGTCTTAGCCATGATAGGGACATCATAGCCAATGCTTAACAGCCGAGCACACTCATAACTGGCTTGAAACAAATTGCATTAAGTGGGAATTCCAGCGAGGGAACGGCTGAATTAAAAGTTAGTATATCTCATCGTGGGAGCTTTGGATTAAGGCAAGGTTTTAACACAACTAAGCTTTTTAGCTGGACATGCCCTTTAACTTCAGGTTCATTTTAAAAAATACATTGTTCACTTTATTACTATCCTTTTATTTTTTTTTCTATTAAGTTTAATGGTGAATTGTAATAGGGTCATTTTCTACATAGGAAGGTATCTTTAAGGGCATATTTTTTTCCTTTATTTAAAAACAGAGGGATGGCCTTTAGGTATTAGTAAAACTGTAACAAGGAGCTGTAACACAGAAAGCAATCAAACTAGCTAAAATTAATAATGAAGTTAGGATAGCTGAACAAAGCATCACAAAGCCTAATTTTTTTAAAGTATATATAGTAAGAAGATGAGGACTGAAATGTGGCACCATTAATTATAGGGATGGATGTTAGTTACGGAGGATAGCGTATAAAGCAAATGTCTTGATATTTTTTTCCCCTCTGTAACACTATAGAAGATCCAAGTACAGATATCAGAGTATAAATAGCAATAATGGTATAAAAAGATTCAAGTGCACTTTGGTTAACTGAGATATGGTACAGAAAGAACTAAATAAGGTTATATTATAAAATCCTGGACTGGATATTAATACATCCCGGGTACTTAGGGAGCTAAGTTCAGTTTATTCTAGGCCATTGTTTTGGGTTTTTTGAAGATTCCCTCATGTCCGGAGGTGTGCCTCTGGATTGGAAAAGGGATGATGTTATTCCAATATTCAAAAAGGGTAGTCGTTCACAGCCGGTGATTCCCCAGGTGTGGGGAAGATACTGGAAAGTTTAATAAGGGAACTATTCTAGAGTGATGTTTTAAGTAGTAACCAGCATGGATTTAGGAGAATAGATCTGTCAAACTAAACTTGCTTGGCTTTGATGAGGAAGTAAGTAGAAATTTAGACTCTGTCATAGCGTAGATGTAGTATACTTGGATTTTGCAAAGGCTTTGATACATCCCCCATAGGCGACCAATGTATAAGCTGAGGTCTGTTGGTCTGGAGGACACATTTGTACATGATAGAACAATTGGTTATGAAAAGGATACAGAGAGTAGTTGTTAATGGAGCTTCATCATTATGGGACTAAAGTGCTAAGTGGTGTGCCACAGGGTTCTGGGTTGGGGCCGTTATATTTATTATTAATGATTGTGAAGTGGGTGTGTGTCAGCAAGGTTTCTGTGTTTGTTGATGACACAAAACTTTGTCGACCATTAAAAACTTCAGAGGATGTGCATCGTTGCAGGGGGATCTAGATAGATTGTCACATTGGTGTCTAAGTGGCAGAGAGATTCATGTTGAGAAATGTAAGGTGATGCATTTGGACTTAAAATCCTTGTGCTGCTTATACATTAAATCGCTCTATGTTAAGTTAATCCTGTTGGAAAGGGATCTTGGAGTTTTGGTGGATAACAAACTTAAAGGAGCAAGCAGTGCCAGCAGCAAAAGCCAGAGCCAACATGGTATTGTCTTGTATAAAAGAGAGGTATGGATTCAAGGGAGGAAAATGTTATCTCCCCTCTTTACAAAGCATTGGTAAGGCCTCATTTTGAATATGCAGTGCAATTTTGGAATCCTGTGAACAAAAAGGACATCTTTGAAATGGAAAGGGTCAGAGAAGGGCAAATAAATTAATAAGGGGATTGGGGAGCTTGAAAATGAGAGGAGACTGGAAAAGTTGCAATTACGTATGTATGCTGGGAGGAAAGGCGATTGCGTAGGGGTATGATTACTGTGTATACAGTAAATACATTAACCAGGCCATACATAAAACTATCTGGGGCATTGTTCACCAATGAGCATGTCAGAGGACACGTGACATCCATTAAGACTTGACGAAAAAAGGTTTAGGCTTCAAGTTTGGAAAGGGTGTTCTGTGAGAACGGTGAAGCTATAACTTTTTTTTGGAGGCAGACATTGTTATGCAGTTTCACTGTCAGTATAAAAAAAAAGGCTGGATGAGTTTTGCAAACAAGGATGTTGCTAGTAAGTTACTGGTATTGATACATAAGTAAGTTTGATCCAGGGAATTTCTGATTGCCACTTGGAGTCAGGAGGAAAATTTTTTTTCCCCTTCATAAATTTGGTGGGTTTTTTTTTTTTTTGCCTTCCTTGGATCAATTGTTAGGACGGAAATGAGAATATTGCTAGATGGGTTGGACTGGATGGATGTATGTCTTTAATCACCTCAAATACTATACTATACTATACTATACTATAGTAAGCCATTATACAAATATAAAAGATAAATAAAGATAAAAATTAAATAAATACATGTCATACATATTAGAAAGCATATATATAAATATTATATATATTGATATGCAACAGGCCACAACACATTGAATGAGATCCCTACCCCGAAGAGCTTACAATCTAAGTGAATATAATGTGGTGTAAAAGTAGCACAATGGTGAAATTCTCAGTAAAACAAATGTAAAAGAATATACTGTATAGAAAGTAAAGGTGATATATCTGTATTGGCTAACTGTCATCAAATCATGGAAAGTAGTGAATATATTTAATGTATTATATGATCCTATATAATAGAATATATGGATGTGCTTGGTCATGAACTGGCCGGGCGAAAACCCATTCAGGAACACCCCCCCCCCCCCCCCCCCCAATTCTGTGCTTGCCCCTGGTATGGTGGCGTCATTGCTATGTTTAACTGTGTAGACTATTTGATAACAATTCTACATATTACATCTGTAGGAAATCTACAAACTACCCTGATCTGCGGCTCAGTTAATACAAAATGGATTTCAAGTAGTGCCTCAGTCTCCTCACAAAGCGCATATCAGAAATGGAGTCACGTCGGCCTATTCCGGCCATTTGTGCCAACTGCTGTGTAGAACCAATGAACAAAGTACAAACTTCACCTTCAGGCAATGGTTTCTCTCCGCAGGAACAGCATTACTAGAAAAGGTATATTAAAAAGACATTAATAGTCTATCTTCTGAATATTGCTCTATTGACACTGGAAAAATGGCAAAACATGACATTTTCTCCGCAGAGATTGCATATGAACTATGAACTATGCAAGAAATGATTTATATATATAGCAGGCAGCATATTTATATATATAGTTGATATAGTTGATTGCTGACGATTCTTCTTGTCCAATTTAAAAAACAAACATTTTTTTCAAGTGTCTGTCTGAATCAGGGGCGATTTACACCTGTTAGACCCAAAAAGCTGGCGCCCTGGCCCTACCCCTAATCACAGACCACACCCATAAACCATCTACACTACAAACTATAAAGAGTTGGATTGGTGGGGGAAATTGACAGCGTCCTCCAACCAAGGCGCCCTAGTCATGTGCCTACTGTGCCTAGTGGTAATTCAGGCCTATCCGAAATATTTTGAGGTGATTAAAACAAGCTCAACACCACACCACATACATAATAACTGTACTTCTGTAATGATAGGATTGGCTCTTTTTCCTTAGTGAACATCTACTTGCAGCCAGCTAAAGTATTTTTCCCTTTCTTGTTAAGGACAATGTATGACTGCACTGATATCAATTGGTAACACAACTCTGCCTGTGTGGACCCAGCCAGTTTTTCTCCTGGCATGCAGCTCAGGGTTTTCCATTGATTACAGATGTTGTTCCTTATTGAATAAAAAAGCATTGTTTGTAAATATGGCTATTGATTAGTTGTATGATGTTTCCCTTTTTACTGTGTTTTTATCCCCTAATATAAGGCATTTCCTGCTGCTCATTATTGTCTTTACACACAGTTTTATGCTACTATGAAATTATATAAATTTTATACTAAGAGCTTCCATCCCATGTAGCTTGTAAATTGGGTAATGTGCTAATAGTTAATGTATATAGTATTAAATTAAAGATAGTTAGTGCCTCTGACAAGGGCACTAATACTACATAACCTTTCATTTTACTTTGCAGGAGGTACTGGGACTTTTAGAGATTAAATATATACCGTTGGCTTCCTCTGCCTGCTACAATCCATCCATTTCATTCAATGGCAATCTATAATTAACAGAAATAAGAAAATGTTAATAAAATGAATGGCTGTGCATAATAATTTAGATTACCAGCAGAATGGTGTGTACAAGGAAGGTGTGATTTTACATGTACCCATCTCCACCCTTATCTATGATATGATTAATGACTAATAAGTTAAATGCTATACTGCTTGATATAAATCTATTTTTATATCACCCAATCAAACTCTGTTTAATTGCTTCAGTGAAGCTGTAAGTTATTTGCGGACAGTGAAACACCTATTTAAAGGGGAACTGTTGTCTCCAAACAAGTTTAATGATTTTTAACGAAAAGCCAATTTCCTACCTTTAAAATGAGCCATCAACCACCTCTCCCACTGCTCCCCAGCCCAAGATATAGAAATAACTGACCGAAATTTAATGGGTGGGAGACTGACATGTGACATTCCTCCTCCTGCTCCTCCACCTCGCCACCACGAGCACAGCCTCAGACTCACAGAAAACGCAGGAGACAGGAAGTCCCTCCCCCCTCCTTGCTGTGTGAAGTGAATATCTTCTCAGTGAAGGTAAGGATCTTAGCTTTACTCTTCACTATGTGAAAAGAGCCTTTTCAAAAAGAGTTCTCACTCTGCCTGAAAGGCTGTTTTCACACAGTTTTCTTGTAGGGGGGGTCTGAGTGTCCCACGGGAACCCGTGAGTGGGTGGGGACAGGACCCGCAAGTGGGCAGGGGCCATACGACCCACGAGTGGGCAGGACAAGGTACTTGCGAGTGGGGGGGCCACAGGGGCCAAAGGGGCCTGCAAATGGAGTGGGGCCATGGGGTTCATGAGTGGGAGGGAAAGGGGGGGCTTGCAAGAGGAGGGGGGCTGCCTGCAAGGGGAGGAGGAGACACAGGCAGATTGACTGTCATCCATTGACATGGTTTGAGAGCAGGAAGCAAGAGTGCAGGGACCTGTGATTCTGCTGCCATAATCACACACCAAAACTGTGAATATCTTCAAAATTATGCAAAATAAACAATGACAATAAATTGCAAAAATTCTCAGGAGAGGCAATTTCTGTCATTTACCTAAAGTAATTTTTGACCACAGTTCCCTTTAAGAGAGAGAGAGAAGAGGAGAGAGAGAGAGAGAGAATATGTCTCTCCAAGGTGACATGTATCATATGAACACGAGTTATTCATTTTTTAATTTTCCCGGTTCATCTCTTCAGAGGAATGGTCAGAAACAATCCTGCATCTCTGATTAGAGCTTCTGTTAACAGACCTTATTCAGCAATTATTCAGTCAGAAGGAATTCAGATATTCCAAAATATGTCCCAATCCAATGTATCAGATTTGATGGCTCAAGAAAGTTACCCTTCTATGATACAATTTGTCTTGGTGATAGAGGAAAGATTATCGGGATATTCTTGCTGCCAGCTCTCTGTTCTTCGAAGTTACTGAATCCTCCAGTAAAAGTGAGCCATCTATAAATCACCTATTGTGGCCCCCCATCCATACTAGTAAAGCCAGACACACACTAAGAGTTCCTTTGACAAGGTATGTTTCACCTCTTTGTACTACTATTAGGACTAATAACAAAAAGAATTGTTCTGCAAACCTTAGTGATTCGACAAGTATATTTGTTGGGGATAAAGGGTCACTTGAACAGAAAAGGGAAAAAAAGATCCCCCTATAGAAATACCAGGAGCACTAGTCTAAGGTTTGTACACACGTCCCATTGTGCACCTTGCGTATTCATTCATTCGGACCAACACCCCCTCTGAACGAATACACACGCGCGATTCTGCCCACAACAGCCGTTCACCGCACAAATGTATCGCGCCATGGAGGTGGTCGGTGCACACATGGGACGTGTGTACGAACCTTAACCGGAATATTCTATTGGGGATACATTCCTCTTTTTCTCCTTTTCTATGCGACTTACTACTATTAGGTATTATTTAAATGTCATGCATATATGAAAAATGCAGTGCATTTTATTAACAAAGCATATGCAACTATGTGATGGAATAATAGATTCTAGAAATTAAAGGTATGCTCAACCTCTTAAATTTTTTAAAATAACTTTTATATACAGCTTAAAGGGCAGTCCAGCCCAAAAAAAGGAACCTTAGAAATGTTAATCACCCCCCAAAACCCCACTTTCATATTATCTACAGCTATCAAAGATTCCCCTAAAGTTCCTTATCTAACCCGGTTGTTCGCCGCTTCTCTTCTGCTCTGCGGCTGATGTTACATCATGCCCAGTTGTCTGACAGCTGGACCAGGAGTAGAGTCGGCTGTCAGAGAGTAGAAGCTCTCTGCTCCGTGTTTGCTTGAAACAAGCTTGAAACAGGAGCAGGGGGCAGCACCCAGGCGAGCAGGGACCAAGTAAGGGAAGTTTTTTAAAACCTATAGATAATGCCAAAAGTAGAGTAGGGTATTGAGGGTTATTAACATTTCTAAGGTTACTTTTTTTGGCTGGGCTTGCCCTTTAAGGAGCCCCTCAAACACACTTATAAAAATGATGCCAAAATTAAGCTTTTAAATCTGTCCATGTAATTTACACGCCGCTCAGCAGTTATAGGATGCAGTTTCGGGTATAGACATTGGCCATGACATCTTTATGACAGAAGATACCCAGAAGCTGCATAGCAGAGGAGAGAGCCGCAGAGAGGGATCAGGCTGTGTAAGTAAGTTTAGAAGCATCTCTGGTAAAGGTAACTATAACAAAAGTGGTTTGGCGGTTTCCTTGCGATTTATGTAAATAAGTGGACATGCCCTATATTTGTGTAGATTTGTTGATAAAAAAATTCTCGGAAACTATTTCTGGTGATTTTTCTCACTACAACAATACATTTCTGGGGAATTTTAATTCTCTAAGACAAATTTGGCTAAAATATCATAGCATTATCATAACGACACTATACTTGTAATGTAGTTTATAATGCTAAAGTGAATACATTCACAAACATCTTAAAACGTAAAATAATTATTCCATATGTATAATTTGTATTTCTAGGAAAAAGATTTACCCTATTTTTTTTGAGGGCAATTAAGATGGTTATTTTTGCTAAGGTTAGAATTGTTGTGCCCTGAAAACCATGTTCACCAAAGCAATTTTTAGGGTTTAGACAATAACAGTAAGGCAAGGTCCCCCGTAGGTGTTTCAGGGCAACTGAAAATGTGCATCAATTTACAGCAAACACAAGAATGTTTGTGCAAACTGTCAAAAGTCATTTATTGTGATTAGATTTATTTTTATAGGATGTTAAAGGAACACTAAGCCAGAAAAATAAACTATTTGCCATTCGTTTCTATTATTCACAGGGAGGTGAGAACGCTTTTCTCACCTCCCTCGTGAATAATATTACGCTCGGGGACCTGGAACTTACCTTACAGCTGTCCACTCGCAGCCGCTCCTTCACTGAACAGCTGTTCTCTTCCCGATCGGCGCCCTATCTTTTGTATTGGCGCGCATGGCCTAAGATAGGACGCGCAGTCGGGACAGAGCGGCTGTCAGTGAAGGAGCGGCTGCGAGGTGGCGATGTCTTGTAAGGTAAGTTCGAGGTCCCCCGAGCGTAATATTATTCACAGGGAGGTGAGAATAAGCGTTCTCATCTCCCTGTGAAAATACAAAGAATGGCAAATAGTTATTTTTCTGGCTTTAGGGGTGTAGTGTCCCTTTAATATTCAAAATTATTATATCTAGATCCCTCCGCAGCTTTTTATCTTAAAGGGGAACTAAAGTTTACAGAACAAACATTGCCCCAAGAGCACATTCACAAGGTTACCAAATGCTTTGTCTCACCTCTCCCTTTGCTGTGGCTGCTGAGTGATTTATGAATTAACCTGGGGTACTCAGCTACCATAATCACCTTGGGCACATCAAACTAAGTATACACAGTACACTTCACCAGAAGCGCAGCCTTGCATGACACCTATAGAACACGATTCAGTTCAGTTTTTGTGTAAACATATTAAATGCTTCTGTCCCTAACAATGACAAATTCCTTTGCTTTTCATACAAAAAGAAAGTAAATTTGCAGATTATTTCTTAGTAGCATGGATTGTAGTTTTAAGTCTGGGGAATCAAACTTGCAACCTTGTGTATATGATTGTGTTTGCTAAAAACAAGTATTTTTACCACTATCCCACAAGAGCTACTTGGTGGAATGAAAGTATGTGTAGAATCTTTTATTTTTGTTAGAAACATCATGGAAACAAACAAAAAAAGAGGTTAACCTGGGTATTTGAACATGTGACCCAATGGTCTCTGTGTTTCAAGACCAGACTTTAGCAGTAGCCATCACTGCCATGCAGAGAAGTAGGTGCATTTAGAATCTTTACTTCTTCTATGAAAACATCTCAGATATATCAGTTGACTATTTTGTATTGCTTATGAAGGCTGTCAGCAATCCACACTGGTTGGTAATCAAAAAACAGAGCTGCTATATATAGAGTTTGTACGTATATAGAACTTTATATTTTTCTAGAAACATGATGGAAACAAACAAACCAAAAAATCATAAAACTCAGGCAGTATTGTTTCACAAGTAAGCCAGGGATTTGAACCTTTGACTTTTTGGGCTGTGTGTTCCTAAAGTCAAGGCATTTATATGTTGTGCCACCAGAGCTACAACAATGATTATAGGTACATTTTGAAACTGAATCTATCACTAGAAGCTAGAAACTCTGTGCATAGAGAAACGGGGTCAGGGGCGTGGTTTGACGCCTACATGGGCTGTGAGTTGCACTGGCAACAACATGGAAGCCTTCTTTGTTACAGAATCTATTACTTACATGTACAAAATGCAACTTACTAGAGAGAATTGTACAATGTATAGGTGTTCTGGGAGAAAAGCTTTCACATTAGAATTAAAAATATCATTATTATAAGGTTGTTCTTATAAATGTATTCTGAGTCCACACACAATTAATGCTATTACTTTACTTAAAGGTATTCCACCCTCACAAACAAAGAAACTGGTCACATGTCTATTACCTTCCCCCAACCGATATATTTAGCACATTATTGGATGTATTATTAACTAGCTATTTAAATAATATTTCCCCCTTTCTCACATAGTAAGCTGACTCCTCCTTTTATGCAGTTAATCAAGGCTGTGACTGCTGATATCTTAACCAATGATTGACTACTGATTCCCCTGATGCCTTCTCTGTACATGCTCAAGCTTATAAAAAGCTCACTGAGAGAGGAAGGAGGCAGTTTTCCTTATTATTTAACTTATCATTAAATATCTAGTTACAAATGCATGTAATCAACTGGTAAAAATAGCCGTTGGGGGTGCAGACAGGTATCTGACAAGCGTAGACCTGCCATTGAATCATACATTTAACTAAATATTGTATTTACCTTTTAGCAGGTGAAGACAGTGCGGTTCATGAATTTTAGTCCTCCACCATTAAAACGTCATGGTTCCCAATTACAACATGGTGGCAGAAGTTATCAGCCAATCAAAAGCAGGATGTGGTCACATCACCTCTACGAGCCAATTCTGTTTTAGTTCAGGCACCAGATACTAGAAGGACAAGGAAACCAAACAGTAGTAACAGTGACATAGAATTTCTCAACGTCCACCAATATCACATGCCAGCAGGAGATCATCAAGTGATACCACGAAGAGATGGAGCACTGTTTATTATAACAAGATATTCTATCTGTTAAATCAATCTATTTTTTTAAATGCTGTTAAATGGAACAGGTGATTTATTACGTGGCATGATGTTTTTGGGTTTTTTTTTAGCAATGCTCTTTCTTTTTTGAATTTTTTGATGAGTTAAATTATATTGTGTCACCCTTTCTTTGTAGCTTTTTTCCATAATTGATAATGCAGTTCACATTCATTTACAATGTCGAGGATTACGCTATAGTTCAGCCATAAATGCATTTTTTTCACATATTGTCCCACAATTTGTATTAAAAAGAAACAAACCACTTACTTCCTTGCAGGTAGGAGATTTTACTACTCTAGGAAGGTATCTACATTACTCTAGGTACTGAGTCACACAGAATAATTCATTAGAAAGGGGGTGGGCTAAGGAAGGGGAGAGTTTTCAGCTGCAGCAAGAGTAGTCTCCTACCTCTCTAGGAAATAAATTTATTCAGGGAGAAAGTGTTGTGGGCCCTATAGTTGCACATTGAGGTTATTATTTCTCTTATGACATTTAAGGGCATGTCCATGTGCGTAAAATCAGGTGAGAATAATTATTTACAATATATGATCAGCACATGGACACCACTCTAAAAATTGTTATTCTTTTTAAAGTATAAGGTGGCAGTCTATAGATTGCTACCTTGTCTTCCCAATTTCCTTAAAATGATTGTGTCTAAACATAAGTGTCCTTGTCCTAAAGTGTCATTGATTCATTGGTAACAATAATTTTTTTACTATTGATGAAATTACCCATGACAATTAATAACCTTCTTTCTGATCATATACTGGCACAAACGTATTCAGAGATTGCGTATCTCACTCCGGATGTAACCGATCTGCTAGGATTATTTCTAGTTTAGCTAAAAATATTTGCAGTGACATGTTTAAAGCTTATAGGTTTTCTAGATACTAGTGAAAATATTATATTAAGAGAAATTTGTAGATTTAGGGAATTGTTAATTGGACTTTATATTTTTACAGCTGGTATAGAAGTCCTAGAAATAAATAGTAAATCATATTTTAATATGCAGCTAAATGTATTTTTTTATCATGTTTATTATTTATTGATATTTTCTTACATGCTATAGGCAAGGATATCCAATCTTGGTTCGTCAAACCATCATTGAACTACAATTCCCAGAACCCCTTAACAACTTTAGATGTTCAGGGTATGATGGGTACTGGAAGGGTGTGATGAACATCACTATAAAAGGAGTAATTCTGCTCTTGTTGTATGTAGTGTCTCAGTGAATGGTGAAGACAAAACAGAAATCAGTGACTAAAGTGCAGAAACTGGCATAGAAGAAACTCTATATCCATATGGCAGAAAAGAAAAACCATAACGCTATTATTTTTTTAAATCTAAAGATTATTTTTGTAACTTTTATTTCACGTTAAATTGGCAAAGACATCCTATGGTAATTACATTTTTATTTAAGAAAAGGCAGATTACTTATTGAAGATAAGGCAAAGAATGTATCCTAAATGTGTTCTATATTCTACAATTAGCTTTTTAGCAGAATATAAGGCAAAACATCTGTTTATTAATCTTAAACTTACTGTACTAAAAAAGATTAACTTTGCTTTGAGGACTGTGAAACAGCAATATCAGACATTTATTTTATGCTCTTTATGCCTTTACTTTACATATGTTGTATTCAATTAGATCAACTGGACTTGAAGTTTAGTTCTTCAAGAACTAACTTCAAGTCCAGTTGATCTAATTGAATACAACAGATATACCATGACCTGGATGAATGAGAACCTTCATAGTTTATACTTTACAGTTGTTCTCAACCAGGGGTCCTGAGAGGTTGCATTGGGGTCCTCAAGAGATTGACAGAAATTGCATGTCCACTATTTTGATGAATACAGATTTTTTCTATAAATATATCAATTTTCTGTATGAACTAATGTTTGGTGTGTATTAATGTTGAGAGAAAAAATAAATAATAATATTTTTATAGATCTTCATTATATTTGATAAAATTATGTATTTTGATGATTGATGACTGAGAAAGAAAAGATATTAAGAATATTAATCATTATTTATATAGGGGTTCCCTGAGACGTGAAACATTTTTAAGGGTCCCCACAGATTAAAAGGGGAGAAACGCTGCTTTAGGGGAACTATGTCTAACCATACACAGATTGTGTATGATCACAATCTTTCCAATCATTCCAAACTCAATCCCTATTCATCATTAGTTCCTTTTTGGACATAGTTGCCTTAGTTTCTAAAACGTTATAAACGGCAAATAAATTCTTTAATCCTAATAAACTGTGACTATCGCCCCTGAAATCAACATCATGAGGAGAAACCACTTAGAATTCTTCAAGTAAATACATTTGATTTATGGATGTTCAGTTGTGTTTAGAGAGAGGCCACGTGCTGTTAGGCTAGTAACTTGACATGTGCGTATATGTACAGTATACTGCTTGTCACCCTCACCAGCAAATCTAGATATCTGCAGAAGAAAATATTTGCTTTTGATTTTATAGTATTATACAGCTGTGAGCAATGATAGAATCCATTCAGGCTCATTTAGAATTAAGGTTTATTTATTTTAATTTTTTAATCCCAAAGCCAAGTTCTGTATTACCTTACATAGTAGGGCTCACACTGTTGCGGTATAAGAAATCCTCCACTGTCGTACCTGCCTGGGATTATTTTCCCTGGAGGGAGATAATGTAATTTCTATCACTTTATTTTCATTGTCTTTCTGTAAATCCCTTATAATAACAGTATTTACCAAGCAACCATTGTACATGCTGCAGGTATAGACCACAAGTTATTTTAAATAAATAAGTAATAAATGTGTATTTGATTATTTTGCCAATTGTTTAATATTTAATCCTTATCCCATTAAATGTCTTAACGTTGTCCTATATTGTCTATAGTGCGAATATGTAATCATACGGTTTCCATTTGGTTTGATATATTGAAATGTTTACAAATTCTCCATACATAACAGCGTCCATGTGTCCATCTCACTCACAGCCACTTTTATCCCAATAAAATAAATAGTTGAATTGAAGTTGGCAGGAGATGTGGGGATTCTATCTATTCTGTGATGACAGATACTGTATTGTTGTATCCAATAGTTTTCAGGGGATCCAACCTTTTAAATATCAATAACAATCACATTAGGGCTGTCTAGAGGTAATGTTGCTTCTGCAGCTATGACACAATTCCTATTTAGAGATCTATTTGTAAACCTGAAAGGGAAAATTGTCCCTCACCACAAATCAGCAAAGCACCAGAACCTAAATTAATAGCATGGGAAACTGTTTACACCTATTATTGCATCGCCCCCTATGCTATAACAACACAGATTGCTGGGAACAACAGCATTTGATAGCCTTATGCCGTATGCTAAAAATGAAAATGGGTGGAGAGATGCCTGACGCAGGGTGGTGCCTGATTTAATGCTGGAGAGACAGCCTGCTTAAATCTCGAGCTTCCAGACAAACTTTTTCTGTATTGTAGGGGACCCTATCCCACCCCAACTGACATATTTATTTGCAAAAAAAAAAATAATAATAACATGTGAAACGGGGGGTGCCTGGTTCATATTTTAACCTTGATTTATGATATAGTAGATGTAAGCATATCTACAATTGGTTCTATCACAGACCATGTGTTTGGGGGACATGGGCTCTATTTATAAAAAATCGTTCGGAAAAAAGCGATCGCTATTATACGATAGCGACGTATATCGAGCGATCGCTATTTTACGATTCGCCACTGTAGATTTACGATGGAAATCCCAGAATAGCGTTCGCTATGGTAAAATAGCAATCAACTATCGTAGAATAATGGTCGCTATCGGCGAATACTGACCATTATTGTCAATAGCGACGGTTTTTTTACGATAGCACCTATTTTGCGATTTTGACATCGATGGCGAAATCATAAAATAGCGATCGCTATCGTAAAAACAATCGATATTTTTCCGATAACGATAGCGATTTTTTTTATAAATAGGGCCCATGGCATTCATATTATGTGAATGCCTATGATTTTATCTGCATCCCAGTTGTGCCACTCACTATAGGGATCAAGTCAGGGAATCTCTGTCTGCATACTAGGAGAGCACTGAATGCTTAGGGCTCTATTGTTTACAGGGCTAGTTAGCCTAGCGACACAGTATGTGTCTATTAAATTAATATTGAGGGATTATAAAGGCTTTCCACTTGTTCTCTCCCTTCCTTTTCACAGTCGCACACTGTGGCTTTGCTTGTTTTAACTTTTGTATTTTGATTATTTTAATGTATATCTAGTAAAGGCTATGTTTTAATATATTTTCACGATTCTCCATCTTGTATATTTGTTGTGATTGCACTACATAGGGGGGGATGCTTACCCTTTTCTCTTTTGATAAAAAAAAAAATCAGGATTCACTGTACAAGCTGAGAAACCTCTCATAGGAAAGGTAAGAGGCGGAAACATTTCACTCACAGACAGGCTCCGGCTCTTCACATTCGTGAATTTTGGACAGCAGCAGGAGAACCATTTGGAGCAGAGAGGTAAGTTAAGGATTCAAACACTGCACAGTAGGGTCAGTTGTGGGGGAAACGTGAAATGAATCTAGTTTGGGGGTGGGACATGCCCTTTAACACACACATATTACTGTGAGACAGTTGCTACAAGAAAGACTTAATCCTCGTACACACGCTCGATTTTCGAGGGAGGCACAACCCGCTCAGCAGGGGTATTTGCTGATGGATCAGCAAACGACCCCGACCAAGCACATACACACGGACGATTCTCGGCCTAAACAGACGTTCGTTGGGTGTACCGGTCTGCCGTCAGGGTCGTGCCTCTCGAAAATCGAGCATGTGTACGAGGCTTTACTGTAGCTCATGAAACAATATCAATGTCCATCACTAAAAAAGGACAGAATGAACAATACTATAAAGACAAAGACCAATTCTTTTTAATAACTACTGTGGTTTAAGAAAGGGCTGGATGACTATGAAATTCATGTTTCAATAATTGTATTAAAGCACACCTCTGTAATTAATCAACCCTGAAAAATCTTTAATTAATGTGTTGTTAATTACAGCTTATGAACAGATCGTTAGTTTGCTAAACCAGAATCCAGTTCTGACAGGCTGTGCTATGCTAGAAACATAAAAGTACAGTAAAATCCATCCTCATCTCTGTAACAAGGTGATGGTTTAGCTGCCCTTGCAAATCTACATACTCAATGCATCAATACATACTATAAGTACTACAAGGTCCACCAGTTCATTGCCAGTCAGCACATAAAAAGTCAATATAATGGAGGTTAAAATGACCTAGACTATTTATTCCTGTGGAGAAACTTGGCTGAAGTTGGGACCATTGTGAATATTCAGTAAGACAAGAGCTACCAGAAATGATACAAACCTGCTATATAGACACTATATCATAAATTCCCTTTTACTAAATTCAATCCTTTAACCTGCAAAATCTTACATTCAGATGCACTGTTAGACTGATTCTATCCAAGTTAGGGCATGTTCACCCCCAAAACTAATTTGTATCCAGCCAGATACAATGAGATCAGCTGCCTAGTCTCTTTAACCCTTTTAGCTCTCAACGCCTCTGGGTATATGCTGCAGTCATGGCTGTGATGCGTGATGTCACAGCCAATGACTGCATCATGTTCTTGGGGAGATTTGTCTCCTTAACCTTAAACATGCTCACAGACACCGCAGAATCCGGCGCTTATCTATTATAGGATTCAGCTTTGTAAGTAACAGTAACAGTTTCTAGGTTTGGGGGGTGTTCTGGCTGAATAAAGAAACTATTTTGGGGTTGAAAAACGGGCAGTCTTGAAGAACTAAACTTCAAGTCCAGTTGATCTAATTGAATACAACATATGTAAAGTATAAAGGCATAAATAGAGCATAAAATAAATGTCTGATATTGCTGTTTCACAGTCCTCAAAGCAAAGTTAAATCTTTTTTTAGTACAGTAAGTTTAAGATTAATAAAGCAGATGTTTTGCCTTATATTCTGCTAAAAAGCTAATTGTAGAATATAGAACACATTTAGGATACATTCTTTTGCCTATATCTTCAATAAGTAAATCTGCCTTTTCTTAAATAAAAATGTAAATTACCATAGGATGTCTTTGCCAATTTAACGTGAAATAAAAGTTACAAAAATAATCTTTAGATTTAAAAAATGTATAGCGTTATGGTTTTTCTTTCTGCCATATGGATATAGAGTTTCTTCTATGCCAGTTTCTGCACTTTAGTCACTGATTTCTGTTTTGTCTTCACCATTCACTAGAACACTACATACAACAAGAGCAGAATTAACTCCTTTTATAGTGATGTTCAGTCACACCCTTCCAGTACCCATCATACCCTGAACATCTAAAGTTTGTTAAGGGGTTCTGGGAATTGTAGTTCAATGATGGTTTGGAACCAAGATTGGATATCCTTGCCTTATAGCATAGTAAGAAAATATCAATAAATAAATAACATGATAAAAAAATACATTTAGCTGCATATTAAAATATGATTTATATTATTTTCTAGGACTTCTATACCAGCTGTAAAAATATAAAGTCCAATTAACATATTCCCTAATCTCAAATATTCTCTTAATATAATATTTTCACTAGTATCTAGAAAACCTATAAGCTTTAAACATGTCACTGCAAATATTTTTTAGCTAAACTAGAAATAATCCTAGCAGATCGGTTACATCCGAGTGAGATACGCATGATCTCTGAATACTTTGTGCCCAGTATATGATCAGAAAGAAGGTTTTAATTGTCATGGGTAATTTCAATAGTAAAAAATTATTGTTACCAATGAATCAATGACACTTAGGACAAGGACACTTATGTTTAGACACAATCATTTTAAGGAAATTGGGGAAGACAAGGTAGCAATCTATAGACTGCACCTTATACTTTAAAAAGATAACAATTTTTTAGAGTGGTGTCCATGTGCTGATCATATATGGTAAATAATTATTGCTCACCTGATTTTACGCACATGGACATGCCCTTAAATGTCATAAGAGAATAATAACCTCAATGTGCAACTATAGGGCCCACAACACTTTCTCCCTGATAATTTAATTTCCTAGAGAGGTAGGAGACTACTCTTGCTGCAGCTGAAAACTCTCCCCACTTCCTTAGCCCACCCCCTTTCTAATGAATTATCGTGTGACTCAGTACCTAGGTAATTAGTCCTTCCTAGAGTAGTAAAATCTCCTACCTGCGGAAGTAAGTGGTTTATGTTCTTTTTAATACAAATGTGGGACAATATGTGAAAAAAATGCATTTATGGCTGAACTATAGCGTAATCCTCTGACATTGTAAATGAATGTGAACTGCATTATCAATTATGGAAAAGCTACAAAGAAAGGGTGACACATTAATTTAACTCATCAAAAAATTCAAAAAAGAAAGGCATTGCTAAAAAAAAACCCAAAAACATCATGCCACGTAATAAATCACCTGTTCCATTTAACAGCATTTTAAAAAATAGATTGATTTAAGCAATAGAATATCTGTTGTATAATAAACAGTGCTCCATCTCTTCGTGGTATCACTGATATCTCCTGCTGGCATGTGATATTGGTGGACGTTGAGAAATTACTATGTCACTGTTACTACTGTTTGGTTTCCTTGTCCTTCTGTATCTGGTGCCTGAACTAAAACAGAATTGGCTCGTAGAGGTGATGTGACCACATCCTGCTTTGTGATTGGCTGATAACTTCTGCACCATGTTGTAATTGGGAACCATGACGTTTTAATGGTGGAGGACTAAAATTCATGAACCGCACTGTCTTCACCTGCTAAAAGGTAAATACAATATTTAGTTAAATGTATGATTCAATGGCAGGTCTACGCTTGTCAGATACCTGTCTGCACCCCCAACGGCTATTTTTACCAGTTGATTACATGCATTTGTAACTAGATATTTAATGATAAGTTAAATATAAGGAAACTGCCTCCTTCCTCTGCTCATGAGCTTTTTATAAGCTTGAGCATGTACAGAGAAGGCATCAGGGAATCAGTAGTCAATCATTGGTTAAGATATCAGCAGTCACACAGCCTTGATTAACTGCATAAAAGGAGGAGTCAGCTTACTATGTGAGAAAGGGGGAAATAATTATATTTAAATAGCTAGTTAATAATACATCCAATAATGTGCTAAATATATCGGTTGGGGGAAGGTAATAGACATGTGACCAGTTTCTTTGTTTGTAAGGGTGGACATACCTTTAAGTAAAGTAATACATTATTGTGTGTGGGACTCGAATACATTTATAGAACAACCTATAATAATGATATTTTTAATTCTAATGTGAAAGCTTTTCTCCCCAGAACACCTATACATTGTACAATTCTTCTCTAGTAAGTTGCATTTTGTACATGTAAGTAATAGATTCTGTAACAAAGAAGGCTTCCATGTTGTTGCCAGTGCAACTCACAGCCCATGTAGGCGTCAAAGAACCCACGCCCCTGACCCCGTTGTCTCTATGCACAGAGTTTCTAGCTTCTAGTGATAGATTAGTTCAAAATGTACCTATAATCATTGTTGTAGCTCTGGTGGCACAACATATAAATGCCTTGACTTTAGGAACACCAGCCCAAAAGTCAAAGGTTCAAATCCCTGGCTTACTTGTGCAATCTGCCTGAGTTTATTGATTTTTTGGTTTGTTTGTTTCCATCATGTTTCTAGAAAAATATAAAGTTTCTATATACGTACAAACTCTATATATAGCAGCTCTGTTTTTTGATTACCAACCAGTGTGGATTGCTGACAGCCTTCATAAGCAATACAAAATAGTCAACTGATATATCTGAGATGTTTTCATAGAAGAAGGTAAAATCTAAATGCACCTACTTCTTCTGCATTGCAGTGATGGCTTACTGCTAAAGTCCGGTCTTGGAAACACAGACCATTGGGTCACATGTTCAAATACCCAGGTTAACCCTCTTTTTTTGTTTGTTTCCATGATGTTTCTCAACAAAGATAAAGATTCTACACATACTTTCATTCCACCAAGTAGCTCTTGTGGGATAGTGGTAAAATACTTGTTTTTAGCAAACACAATCAATACACAAGGTTGCAATTTTGATTCCCCAGACTTAAACTACAATCCATGCTAGCTAAGAAATAATCTGCAAATATTACTTTTCTTTTTTGTATGAAAAGCAAAGGAATTTGTCATTGTTAGGGACAGAAGCATTTGTAATATGTTTACACAAACCTGAACTGAATCAGTGTTCTATGAGGTGTCATGCAAGGCTGCAGCTTCTGGGTGAAGTGTACTGTGTATACTTAGTTTGATGTGCCCAAGGTGAATTATGGTAGCTGAGTACCCACAGGTTATTTCATAAATCACTCAGCAGCCACAGCAAAGGGAGAGGTGAGACAAAGCATTTGGTAACCTTGTGAATGTGCTCTTGGGGCAATGTTTCTGTAAACTTTAGTTCCCCTTTAAGATAAAAAGCTGCAAGGGATCTAGATAATAGATATTTTGAATATTAAAGGGACCCTAAACTCCCCTAAAGCCAGAAAATAACTATTTGCCATTCGTTGTATTATTCACAGGGAGATGAGAACGCTTATTCTCACCTCCCTGTGAATAATATTACGCTCGGGGAGGACCTCGAACTTACCTTACAGCCGATCCACTCGCAGCCGCTCCTTCACTGACAGCCGCTCTGTCCCGACTGGCGCGTCCTATCTTAGGCGCATGCGCGCCAATACAAAAGATAGGGCGCGCGATCGGGAGAGAACAGCTGTTCAGTGAGAGCGGCTGCAGTGGACAGGCTGTAAGGTAAGTTCCAGGTCCCCGAGCGTAATATTATTCACAGGGAGGTGAGAATAAGCTTTCTCACCTCCCTGTGATAATAGAAACGAATGGCAAATGTTATTTTTCTGGCTTTAGTGTTCCTTTAACAATCCTATAAAATAATCTAATCACAAATAAATGACTTTGTGACAGTTTTGCACAAACATTCTGTGGTTTGCTGTAAATTGATGCACATTTTCAGTTGCCCTGAAACACCTACGGGGGACCTTGCCTTACTGTTTATTGTCTAAACCCTAAAAAATTGCTTTGGTGAACATGGTTTTCAGGGCACAACAATTCTAACCTTAGCAAAAATAACCCTCTTAATTGCCTCCAAAAAAATAGGGTAAATCTTTTTCCTAGAAATACAAATTTAACATATGGAATAATTATTTTACGTTTAAGATGTTGTGAATGTATTCACTTTAGCATTATAAACTACATTACAAGTATAGTGTCGTTATGATATGCTATGATATTTTAGCCAAATTTGTCTTAGAGAATTAAAATTCCCCAGAAATGTATTGTTGTAGTGAGAAAAATCACCAGAAATAGTTTCCAGAGAATTTTTTTTATCAACAAATTCTACCAAATATAGGGCATGTCCACTTAATTTTACATAAATCGCAAGGAAACCGCCACACACTTTTTGTTATAGTTACCTTTACCAGAGATGCTTCTAAACTTACTTACACAAGCCTGATCCCTCTCTGCGGCCTCTCCTCTGCTATGCAGCTTCTGGTATCTTCTGTCATAAAGATGTCATGGCCATGTCTATACCCAAACTGCATCCTATAACTGCTGAGCGGCGTGTAAATTACATGGACAGAGTTTAAAAGCTTAATTTTGGCATCATTTTTATAAGTGTGTTTGGAGGGGCTCCTTAAAGGGCAAGCCCAGCCAAAAAAGTACCCTTAGAAATGTTAATAACCCCTCAAACCCACTTTTGCATTATCTATAGGTTTTAAAAACTTCCCTGACTTGGTCCCTGCTCGCCTGGGTGCTGCCCCCTGCTCCTGTTTCAAAGCTTGTTTCAAGCAAACAGGAGCAGAGAGCTTCTACTCTGACAGCCGATCTACTTCCTGGTCGCAGCTGTCAGACACTGGGCATGATGTAACTCAGCCGCAGAGCAGAAGAGAAGCGGCGAACAACCGGGTTAGATAAGGAACTTTAGGGGAATCTTTGATAGCTGTAGATAATATGAAAGTGGGGTTTGGGGGGTGATTAACATTTCTAAGGTTCCTTTTTTTGGGCTGGACATGCCCTTTAAGCTGTATATAAAAAGTTATTTTAAAAAATTTAAGAGGTTGAGCATGACCTTTAATTTCTAGAATCTATTATTCCATCACATAGTTGCAATTATGCTTTGTTAATAGAAATGCACTGCATTTTTCTATAATGCATGACATTAAATAATAACCTAATAGTAGTAGTCGCATAGAAAAGGAGAAAAGGAAATGTATCCCCCAATAGAATATTCCGGTATTAAGGTTCGTACACATCCCATGTTTGCACCGAGCCACCTCCCATGGCGCGTACATTTGTGCGGTGAACGCTGTTGTGGGCGAGAATCGCGCGTGTGTATTCGTTCAGAGGGGGGTTGGCTCGACTGAATGAATACGCAAGGTGCACATGGGACGTGTGTACAAACCTTTAACTAGTGTCCTGGTATATTCTATAGGGGGATCCTTTTTTTCCCTTTTCTGTTCAAGTGACCCTTTTCCCCAACAAATATACTTGTCGAATCACTAAGGTTTGCAGAACCAATTTCTTTTGTTATTAGTCTAATAGTAGTACAAAGAGGTGAAACATACCTTGTCAAAGGAACTCTCTTAGGTGTGTCTGGCTTTACTAGTATGGATGGGGGGCCACTATAGGTGATTTTATAGATGGCTCACTTTACTGGAGGATTCAGTAACTTCGAAGAACAGAGAGCTGGCAGCAGAATATCTCGATAATCTTTTCCTCTATCACCAAGACAAATTGTATCATAGAAGGGTAACTTTCTTGAGCCATCAGAATCTGATACATTGGATTGGGACATATTTTGGAATATCTGAATTCCTTCTGACTGAATAATTGCTGAATAAGGTCTGTTAACAGAAGCTCTAATCAGAGATGCAGGATTGTTCTGACCATTCCTCTGAAGAGATGAACTGGGAAAATTAAAAAATGAATAACTCGTGTTCATATGATACATGTCACCTTGGAGAGACATATTCTCTCTCTCCTCTCTCTCTCTTCCTCTTCTCTTCTCTCTCCTTAAAGGGACTGTGTCCAAAAATTATACTTTAAGAACTAAACTTCAAGTCCAGTTGATCTAATTGAATACAACAGATATACCATGACCTGGATGAATGAGAACCTTCATAAGTTTATACTTTACAGTGTTTCTCAACCAGGGGTCCCTGAGAGGTTGCATTGGGGTCCTCAAGAGATTGACAGAAATTGCATGGATCCACTATTTTGATGAATACAGATTTTTTTTTCTATAAATATATCAATTTTCTGTATGAACTAAGTGTTTGGTGTATTAATGTTTGAGAGAAAAAATAAATAATAATATTTTTATAGATCTATCATTTATATTTGTATAAATTATGTATTTTGATGATTTGATGACTGAGAAAGAAAAAGATAATTAAGAATATATAATCATTATTTTATATAGGGGTTCCCTGAGACGTGAAACATTTTTAAGGGGTCCCCACAGATTAAAAGGGTGAGAAACGCTGCTTTAGGGGAACTATGTCTAACCATACACAGATTGTGTATGATCACATCTTTCCAATCATTCCAAACTCAATCCCTATTCATCATTAGTTCCTTTTTGGACATAGTTGCCTTAGTTTCTAAAACGTTATAACGGCAAATAAATTCTTTAATTCCTAATAAACTGTGACTATCGCCCCTGAAATCAACATCATTGAGGAGAAACCACTTAGAATTCTTCAAGTAAATACATTTGATTTATGGATGTTCAGTTGTGTTTAGAGAGAGGCCACGTGCTGTTCAGGCTAGTAACTTGACATGTGCGTATATGTACAGTATACTGCTTGTCACCCTCACCAGCAAATCTAGATATCTGCAGAAGAAAATATTTGCTTTTGATTTTATAGATATTATACAGCTGTGAGCAATGATAGAATCCATTCAGGCTCATTTAGAATTAAGGTTTATTTATTTTAATTTTTTAATCCCAAAGCCAAGTTCTGTATATACCTTACATAGTAGGGCTCACACTGTATGCGGTATAAGAATCCTCCACTGTCGTACCTGCCTGGGATTATTTTCCCTGGAGGGAGATAATGTAATTTCTATCACTTTATTTTCATTGTCTTTCTGTAAATCCCTTATAATAACAGTATTTACCAAGCAATCATTGTACATGCTGCAGGTATAGACACACAAGTTTATTTTAAATAAATAAGTAATAAATGTGTATTTGATTATTTTGCCAATTGTTTAATATTTAATCCTTATCTCCATTAAATGTCTTAACGTTGTCCTATATTGTCTATAGTGCTGAATATGTAATCATACGGTTTCCATTTGGTTTGATATATTGAAATGTTTACAAATTCTACTCATACATAACAGCGTCCATGTGTCCATCTCACTCACAGCCACTTTTATCCCAATAAAATAAATAGTTGAATTGAAGGTGGCAGGAGATAGTGGGGATTCTATCTATTCTGTGATGACAGGTACTGTATTGTTGTATCCAATAGTTGTCAGGGGACCCAACCTTTTAAATATCAATAACAATCACATATAGGGCTGTCTAGAGGTAATGTTGCTTCTGCAGCTATGACACAATTCCAATTTAGAGATATATTTGTAAACCTGAAAAGGGAACAATTGTCCCTCACCACAAAATCAGCAAAGCACCAGAACTTAAATTAATAGCAAGGGGAAACTGTTTACACCTATTATTGCATCGCCCCCTATGTTATAACAACACAGATTGCTGGGAAACAACAGCATTTGATAGCCTTATGCCGTATGCTAAAAATGAAAATGGGTGGAGAGATGCCTGACGCAGGGTGGTGCCTGATTTAATGCTGGAGAGACAGCCTGCTTAAATCTCGAGCTTCCAGACAAACTTTTTCTGTATTGTAGGGGACCCTATCCCACCCCCAACTGACATATTTATTTGCAAAAAAAAATAATAATAATAACATGTGAAACGGGGGGTGCCTGGTTCATATTTTAACCTTGATTTATGATATAGTAGATGTAAGCATATCTACAATTGGTTCTATCACAGACCATGTGTTTGGGGGACATTGGGCTCTATTTATAAAAAATCGTTATCGGAAAAATAGCGATCGCTATTATACGATAGCGATCGCTATTATACGATAGCGATCGCTATTTTACGATTCCGCCACTGTAGATTTACGATGGCAAAATCCCAGAATAGCGTTCGCTATGGTAAAATAGCAATCACTATCGTAGAATAATGGTCGCTATCGGCGAATACTGACCATTATTGTCAATAGCGACGGTTATTTTACGATAGCTAACGCTATTTTGCGATTTTGACATCGATGGCGAAATCATAAAGTAGCGACCGCTAACGTAAAATAACAATCGCTATTTTTCCGATAACGATAGCGATTTTTTATAAATAGGGCCCATTGGCATTCATATTATGTGAATGCCTATGATTTTATCTGCATCCCAGTTGTGCCACTCAATATAGGGATCAAGTCCAGGGAATCTCTGTCTGCTATACTAGGAGAGCACTGAATGCTTAGGGCTCTATTGTTTACAGGGCTAGTTAGCCTAGCGACACAGTATGTGTCTATTAAATTAATATTGAGGGATATAAAGGCTTTCCACTTGTTCTCTCCCTTCCTTTTCACAGTCGCACACTGTGGCTTTGCTTGTTTTAACTTTTGTATTTTGATATTTTAATGTATATCTAGTAAAGGCTATGTTTTAATATATTTTCACCGATTCTCATCTTGTATATTTGTTGTGATTGCACTACTATAGGGGGATGCTTACCCTTTTCTCTTTTGATAAAAAAAAAAAATCAGGATTCACTGTACAAGCTAGAAACCTCTCATAGGAAAGGTAAGAGGCGGAAACATTTCACTCACAGACAGGCTCCGGCTCTTCACATTCTGTGAATTTTGGACAGACATTGCAGGAGAACCATTTGGAGCAGAGAGGTAAGTTAAGGATTTCAAAACACTGCACAGTAGGGTCAGTTGTGGGGGAAATTCTAGTTTTGGGGGTGGACATGCCCTTTAACACACACATATTACTGGTGAGACATGTTGCTACAATAGAAAGACTTAATCCTCGTACACACGCTCGATTTTCGAGGGAGGCACAACCCCCGCTCAGTCAGGGGTTATTTGCCTGATGGATCAGCAAACGACCCCGACCAAGCACATACACACGGACGATTCTCGGCCTAAACAGACGTTCGTTGGGTGTACCGTTCTGCCGTCAGGGGTCGTGCCTCGCTCGAAAATCGAGCATGTGTACGAGGCTTTACTGTAGCTCATGAAACAATATCAATGTCCATCACTAAAAAAGGACAGAATGAACAATACTATAAAGACAAAGACCAATTCTTTTTAATAACTACTGTGGTTTAAGAAAGGGCTGGATGACTATGAAATTCATTGTTTCAATAATTGTATTAAAGCACACCTCTGTAATTAATCAACCCTGCAAAATCTTTAATTAATGTGTTGTTAATTACAGCTTATGAACAGATCCGTTAGTTTGCTAAACCAGAATCCAGTTCTGACAGGCTGTGCTATGCTAGAACAATAAAGTACAGTAAAATCCATCCTCATCTCTGTAACAAAGGTGATGGTTTAGCTGCCCTTGCAAATCTACATTACTCAATGCATCAATACATACTATAAAGTACTACAAGGTCCACCAGTTCATTGCCAGTCAGCACTATAAAAAGTCAATATAATGGAGGTTAAAATGACCTAGACTATTTATTCCTGTGGAGAAACTTGGCTGAAGTTGGGACCATTGTGAATATTCAGTAAAAGACAAGAGCTACCAGAAATGATACAAACCTGCTAATATAGACACTATATCATAAATTCCCTTTTACTAAATTCAATCCTTTAACCTGCAAAATCTTACATTCAGATGCACTGTTAGACTGATTCTATCCAAGTTAAGGGCATGTTCACCCCCAAAACTACATTTTGTATCCAGCCAGATACAATGAGATCAGCTGCCTAGTCTCTCTTTACAACCCTTTTAGCTCTCAACGCCTCTGGGTATATGCTGCAGTCATGGCTGTGATGCGTGATGTCACAGCCAATGACTGCATCATGTTCTTGGGGAGATTTGTCTCCTTAACCTTAAACATGCTCACAGACCAGCAGAATCCGGCAGCTTATCTCATTATAGGATTCAGCTTTGTAAGTAACAGTAACAGTTTCTAGGTTTGGGGGGTGTTCTGGCTGAATAAAGAAACTATTTTGGGGGTGAACATGCCCTTAAAGATACCTTCCTATGTAGAAAATCCATAGGATGTCTTTGCCAATTTAACGTGAAATAAAAGTTACAAAAACAATCTTTAGATTTAAAAAAATGTATAGCGTTATGGTTTTTCTTTTCTGCCATATGGATATAGAGTTTCTTCTATGCCAGTTTCTGCACTTTAGTCACTGATTCCTGTTTTGTCTTCACCATTCACTAGAACACTACATACAACAAGAGCAGAATTAACTCATTTTATAGTGATGTTCAGTCACAACCTTCCAGTACCCATCATACCCTGAACATCTAAAGTTGTTAAGGGGTTCTGGGAATTGTAGTTCAATGATGGTTTGAGAACCAAGATTGGATATCCTTGCCTTATAGCATAGTAAGAAAATATCAATAAATAAATAACATGATAAAAAAATACATTTTAGCTGCATATTAAAATATGATTTATCTATTTATTTTCTAGGACTTCTATACCAGCTGTAAAAATATAAAGTCCAATTAACATATATAACACCGAAGATGGGTCAAAGCCAACCCTAAAAAAGGCCCCATTCAAAAAGGCACACTGCCCTTGCAAACGAGTCAAAATATACAAAATACGTTTATTGGTATCAATTGACACGATCCTTATCCCAACACAGTACAATTCATAGCAATATCTAGCAATAATAAATACCCTTTACCTAATCCTTTTACACACATCTATATACTAAAAAAAAGGTGGCTGGGCGTCCCCAACACCACGTTAACACCCGACTCTAAGGAGTAACGTTACATCTGGTAACAGTCAGGCAACGAATCAACTGTTCACCAATCCAAATAACATAAGTCACAGTTATGGTCCCAATCCACTAAATAGGCCTGTTGTTATCAAACCAACCCGGGACTTACGTGAGAGAGCCAGACCCCTAGCGGAACGGACCACACTCTCACCTGGTACTCGATCTTCGGTACTCTCTCCCTCGCTTTGTTTCTTCCATTCCGACTTGTGGTTCCTATTCCTCTGGTCCTGGTATGTACTCACTCCTCCAGACTCGGCAGCTTCAGGGTTCCTGAAGAAGCCACCACGCAAGTTGGCGCATGTTGGTGAAACGCGCGTAGGTTAGTAACGGTGGCTTCTTCAGGGTCCCTGAAGAAGCCACCGCGCAAGTTGGCGCATGTCGGTGAAACGCGCATAGGTTTTAGGTAGTAGATTACGGTAAGCTCCGACGTCTAGGAGGAAGTACATACCAGGACCAGAGGAAGTAGGAACCACAATCCGGAATGGAAGAAAGCAAAGCGGAAGATTGAGTACCGAAGATCGAGTACCGGGTGAAGAGTGTGGTCCGTCCCGCTAGGGGTCCTGGCTTCTCACGTAAGTCCCGGGTTGGTTTGATAACAACAGGCCTATTTAGTTGGATTGGGACCAATAACTGTGACTTATGTTATTTGGATTGGTGAACAGTTGATTCGTTGCCTGACTGTTACCAGATGTACGTTACTCCTTAGAGTCGGGGATGTTAACGTGGTGTTGGGGACGCCCAGCCACCTTTTTTTTAGATATATAGATGTGTGTAAATAGGATTAGGTAAAGGGTATTTATTATTGCTAGATATTGCATATGAATTGTACTGTTGTTGGGATAAGGGATCGTGTCAATTGATTACCAATAAACGTATTTTGTATATTTTGACTCGTTTGGCAAGTGCAGTGTGCCTTTTTTGAATGGGGCCTTTTTTAGGGGTTGGCTTTGACCCCATCTTCTGTGTTATTGCTAATTCTGCTCCTTGAGGCACCGCTAGATGTTTGGCGTATGCACCGAGTCTTGTAGTATGAGCTTTTGTGCCACACCAGAATAACTCCAATTAACATATTCCCTAAATCTACAAATATTCTCTTAATATAATATTTTCACTAGTATCTAGAAAACCTATAAGCTTTAAACATGTCACTGCAAATATATTTTAGCTAAACTAGAAATAATCCTAGCAGATCGGTTACATCCGGAGTGAGATACGCATGATCTCTGAATACGTTTGTGCCCAGTATATGATCAGAAAGAAGGTTATTAATTGTCATGGGTAATTTTCAATAGTAAAAAAATTATTGTTACCAATGAATCAATGACACTTTAGGACAAGGACACTTATGTTTAGACACAATCATTTTTAAGGAAATTGGGGAAGACAAGGTAGCAATCTATAGACTGCCACCTTATACTTTAAAAAGAATAACAATTTTTAGAGTGGTGTCCATGTGCTGATCATATATTGTAAATAATTATTGCTCACCTGATTTTACGCACATGGACATGCCCTTAAATGTCATAAGAGAAATAATAACCTCAATGTGCAACTATAGGGCCCACAACACTTTCTCCCTGATAAAATTTAATTTCCTAGAGAGGTAGGAGACTACTCTTGCTGCAGCTGAAAACTCTCCCACTTCCTTAGCCCACCCCCTTTCTAATGAATTATCGTGTGTGACTCAGTACCTAGAGTAATGTAGTACCTTCCTAGAGTAGTAAAATCTCCTACCTGCAGGAAGTAAGTGGTTTATGTTCTTTTTAATACAAATGTGGGACAATATGTGAAAAAAATGCATTTATGGCTGAACTATAGCGTAATCCTCTGACATTGTAAATGAATGTGAACTGCATTATCAATTATGGAAAAAGCTACAAAGAAAGGGTGACACAATATAATTTAACTCATCAAAAAATTCAAAAAAGAAAGAGCATTGCTAAAAAAAAACCCAAAAACATCATGCCACGTAATAAATCACCTGTTCCATTTAACAGCATTTTAAAAAAATAGATTGATTTAAGCAGATAGAATATCTTGTGTATAATAAACAGTGCTCCATCTCTTCGTGGTATCACTTGATGATCTCCTGCTGGCATGTGATATTGGTGGACGTTGAGAAATTACTATGTCACTGTTACTACTGTTTGGTTTCCTTGTCCTTCTAGTATCTGGTGCCTGAACTAAAACAGAATTGGCTCGTAGAGGTGATGTGACCACATCCTGCTTTGTGATTGGCTGATAACTTCTGCCACCATGTTGTAATTGGGAACCATGACGTTTTAATGGTGGAGGACTAAAATTCATGAACCGCACTGTCTTCACCTGCTAAAAGGTAAATACAATATTTAGTTAAATGTATGATTCAATAGCAGGTCTACGCTTGTCAGATACCTGTCTGCACCCCCAACGGCTATATTTACCAGTTGATTACATGCATTTGTAACTAGATATTTAATGATAAGTTAAATAATAAGGAAACTGCCTCCTTCCTCTGCTCAGTGAGCTTTTTATAAGCTTGAGCATGTACAGAGAAGGCATCAGGGGAATCAGTAGTCAATCATTGGTTAAGATATCAGCAGTCACAGCCTTGATTAACTGCATAAAAGGAGGAGTCAGCTTACTATGTGAGAATGGGGGAAATATTTATATTTAAATAGCTAATTAATAATACATCCAATAATGTGCTAAATATATCGGTTGGGGGAAGGTAATAGACATGTGACCAGTTTCTTTGTTGTAAGGGTGGACATACCTTTAAGTAAAGTAATAGCATTAATTGTGTGTGGACTCAGAATACATTTATAAGAACAACCTTATAATAATGATATTTTTAATTCTAATGTGAAAGCTTTTCTCCCCAGAACACCTATACATTGTACAATTCTTCTCTAGTAAGTTGCATTTTGTACATGTAAGTAATAGATTCTGTAACAAAGAAGGCTTCCATGTTGTTGCCAGTGCAACTCACAGCCCATGTAGGCGTCAAAGAACCACGCCCCCTGACCCCAGTTGTCTCTATGCACAGAGTTTCTAGCTTCTAGTGATAGATTCAGTTTCAAAATGTACCTATAATCATTGTTGTAGCTCTGGTGGCACAACATATAAATGCCTTGACTTTAGGAGCACACAGCCCAAAAAGTCAAAGGTTCAAATCCCTTGGCTTACTTGTGAAACAATACTGCCTGAGTTTATTGATTTTTTGGTTTGTTTGTTTCCATCATGTTTCTAGAAAAATATAAAGTTTCTATATACGTACAAACTCTATATATAGCAGCTCTGTTTTTTGATTACCAACCAGTGTGGATTGCTGACAGCCTTCTTAAAGCAATACAAAATAGTCAACTGATATATCTGAGATGTTTTCATAGAAGAAGGTAAAGATTCTAAATGCACCTACTTCTTCTGCATGTGCAGTGATGGCTTACTGCTAAAGTCCTGGTCTTGGAAACACAGAGACCATTGGGTCACATGTTCAAATACCCAGGTTAACCTCTTTTTTTTGTTTGTTTCCATGATGTTTCTAACAAAAGATAAAGATTCTACACATACTTTCATTCCACCAAGTAGCTCTTGTGGGATAGTGGTAAAAATACTTGTTTTTAGCAAAACACAATCAATACACAAGGTTGCAAGTTTGATTCCCCAGACTTAAACTACAATCCATGCTAGCTAAGAAATAATCTGCAAATATTACTTTTCTTTTTTGTATGAAAAGCAAAGGAATTTGTCATTGTTAGGGACAGAAGCATTTGTAATATGTTTACACAAAAACTGAACTGAATCAGTGTTCTATGAGGTGTCATGCAAGGCTGCAGCTTCTGGTGAAGTGTACTGTGTATACTTAGTTTGATGTGCCCAAGGTGAATTATGGTAGCTGAGTACCCACAGGTTAATTTCATAAATCACTCAGCAGCCACAGCAAAGGGAGAGGTGAGACAAAGCATTTGGTAACCTTGTGAATGTGCTCTTGGGGCAATGTTGTCTGTAAACTTTAGTTCCCCTTTAAGATAAAAAGCTGCAGGAGGGATCTAGATAAATAGATATTTTGAATATTAAAGGGACACTAAACTCCCCTAAAGCCAGAAAAATAACTATTTGCCATTCGTTTGTATTATTCACAGGGAGATGAGAACGCTTATTCTCACCTCCCTGTGAATAATATTACGCTCGGGGGACTTCGAACTTACCTTACAGCCGATCCACTCGCAGCCGCTCCTTCACTGACAGCCACTCTGTCCCGACTGCGCGTCCTATCTTAAGCGCATGCGCGCCAATACAAAAGATAGGGCACGCGATCGGGAGAGAACAGCTGTTCAGTGAAGGAGCGGCTGCGAGTGGACAGGCTGTAAGGTAAGTTCCAGGTCCCCGAGCGTAATATTATTCACAGGGAGGTGAGAATAAGCGTTCTCACCTCCCTGTGAATAATAGAAACGAATGGCAAATAGTTATTTTTCTGGCTTTAGTGTTCCTTTAACATCCTATAAAAATAAATCTAATCACAAATAAATGACTTTGTGACAGTTTTGCACAAACATTCTGTGGTTTGCTGTAAATTTATGCACATTTTCAGGTGCCCTGAAACACCTACTGGGGACCTTGCCTTACTGTTTATTGTCTAAACCCTAAAAAATTGCTTTGGTGAACATGGTTTTCAGGGCACAACAATTCTAACCTTAGCAAAAATAACCATCTTAATTGCCTCCAAAAAAATAGGGTAAATCTTTTTCCTAGAAATACAAATTTATACATATGGAATAATTATTTTACGTTTTAAGATGTTGTAAATGTATTCACTTTAGCATTATAAACTACATTACAAGTATAGTGTCGTTATGATAATGCTATGATATTTTAGCCAAATTTCTCTTAGAGAATTAAAATTCCCCAGAAATGTATTGTTGTAGTGAGAAAAATCACCAGAAATAGTTTCCAGAGAATTTTTTTTATCAACAAATTCTACCAAATATAGGGCATGTCCACTTAATTTTACATAAATCGCAAGGAAACCGCCAAACACACTTTTTGTTATAGTTACCTTTACCAGAGATGCTTCTAAACTTACTTACACAGCCTGATCCCTCTCTGCGGCTCTCTCCTCTGCTATGCAGCTTCTGGGTATCTTCTGTCATAAAGATGTCATGGCCAATGTCTATACCCGAAACTGCATCCTATACTGCTGAGCGGCGTGTAAATTACATGGACAGAGTTTAAAAGCTTAATTTTGGCATCATTTTTATAAGTGTGTTTGGAGGGGCTCCTTAAAGGGCAAGCCCAGCCAAAAAAAGTAACCTTAGAAATGTTAATAACCCCTCAAACCCTACTTTTGCATTATCTATAGGTTTTAAAAAACTTCCCTGACTTGGTCCCTGCTCGCCTGGGTGCTGCCCCCTGCTCCTGTTTCAAGCTTGTTTCAAGCAAAAACAGGAGCAGAGAGCTTCTACTCTGACAGCCGATCTACTTCCTGGTCGCAGCTGTCAGACAACTGGGCATGATGTAACATCAGCCGCAGAGCAGAAGAGAAGCGGCGAACAACCGGGTTAGATAAGGAACTTTAGGGGAATCTTTGATAGCTGTAGATAATATGAAAGTGGGGTTTGGGGGGTGATTAACATTTCTAAGGTTCCTTTTTTTGGGCTGGACATGCCCTTTAAGCTGTATATAAAAAGTTATTTTAAAAAATTTAAGAGGTTGAGCATGACCTTTAATTTCTAGAATCTATTATTCCATCACATAGTTGCAATTATGCTTTGTTAATAGAAATGCACTGCATTTTTCATATAATGCATGACATTTAAATAATAACCTAATAGTAGTAGTCGCATAGAAAAGGAAGAAAAAGGAAATGTATCCCCCAATAGAATATTCCGGTATTAAGGTTCGTACACACGTCCCATGTGTGCACCGAGCCACCTCCCATGGCGCGATACATTTGTGCGGTGAACGGCTGTTGTGGGCGAGAATCGCGCGTGTGTATTCGTTCAGAGGGGGTTGGTCCGACTGAATGAATACGCAAGGTGCACACATGGGACGTGTGTACAAACCTTTAGACTAGTGCTCCTGGTATATTCTATAGGGGGATCCTTTTTTTCCCTTTTCTGTTCAAGTGACCCTTTATCCCCAACAAATATACTTGTCGAATCACTAAGGTTTGCAGAACCAATTCTTTTTGTTATTAGTCTAATAGTAGTACAAAGAGGTGAAACATACCTTGTCAAAGGAACTCTTAGGTGTGTCTGGCTTTACTAGTATGGATGGGGGGCCACTAATAGGTGATTTTATAGATGGCTCACTTTTACTGGAGGATTCAGTAACTTCGAAGAACAGAGAGCTGGCAGCAGAATATCTCCGATAATCTTTTCCTCTATCACCAAGACAAATTGTATCATAGAAGGGTAACTTTCTTGAGCCATCAGGATCTAATACATTGGATTGGGACATATTTTGGAATATCTGAATTCCTTCTGACTGAATAATTGCTGAATAAGGTCTGTTAACAGAAGCTCTAATCAGAGATGCAGGATTGTTCTGACCATTCCTCTGAAGAGATGAACCTGGGAAAATTAAAAAATGAATAACTCGTGTTCATATGATAACATGTCACCTTGGAGAGACATATTCTCTCTCTCTCTCTCTCTCTCTCTCTCTCTCTCTCTCTCTTAAAGGGGAACTGTGGTCCAAATATTACTTTAGGTAAATTGACAGAAATTGCTCTCCTGAGAATTTTTGCAATTTATTGTCATTGTTTATTTTGCATAATTTTGAAGATATTCACATTTTTGTGTGTGATATGGCAGCAGCATCACCAGGTCCCCTGCACTTCTTGCTTCCTGCTCTCAAACCATGTCAATGGATGACAGTCAATCTGCCCTGTGTCTCCTCCTCCCCTTGCAGCCCCCCTCCTCTTGCAAGCCCCCCCTTGTCCCTCCCACTCATGAACCCCATGGCCCCTCCATTTGCAGGCCCCCTTTGGCCCCATGTGGCCCCGCCCACTCGCAAGTACCTTGGTCCTGCCCACTCGTGGGTGCTATGGCCCTGCCCACTTGCGGGTCCTGTTCCCCACCCACTCACAGGTCCCGTGGGACACTCAGACCCCCCCTACAGAAAACTGTGTGAAAACAGCCTTTTCAGGCAGAGTGAGAACTCTTTTTGAAAAGGCTCTTTTCACATAGTGAGAGAGTAAAGCTAAAGATTCCCTTACCTTCACTGAGAAGATATTCACTTCACACAGCAAGGAGGGGGAGGGACTTCCTGTCTCCTGGCCTGTTTCTGAAGTCTGAGGCTGTGCTCGCTGGTGGCGAGGTGGAGGAGCAGGAGGAGGAATGTCACATGTCAGTCTCCCACCCATTAAATTTCTGGTCAGTTATTTCTTTATATCTTGGGCTGGGGAGCATGTGGAGAGGTGGTTGATGGCTCATTTTAAAGGTAGGAAATTGGCTTTTCGTTTAAAATCATTAAACTTGTTTGGAGACAACACAGTTCCCCTTTAAATAGGTGTTTTCACTGTCCGCATAACTTACAGCTTCACTGAAGCAATTAAACAGAGTTTGATTGGGTGATAAAAATAGATTTATATCAAGCAGTATAGCATTTAACTATGTAGTCATTAATCATATCCTAGATAAAGGGTGGAGATGGGTACATGTAAAATCACACCTTCCTTGTACACACCATTCTGCTTGGTAATCTAAATGATTATGTGCACAGCCATTCATTTTATTACATTTTCTTTATTTCTGTTAATTATAGATTGCACATTTGAATGAAATGGATGGATTGTAGCAGGCAGAGGAAGCCAACCGGTATATATTTACATCTAAAAGTCCCAGTAACCTCCCTGCAAAGTAAAATGAAAGGTTTATGTAGTATTAAGTGCCCTTGTCAGCTGGCACTAACTATCTTTAATTTAATACTATATACATTAACTAATTAGCACATTACCCAATTTACAAGCTACATGGGATGGAAGCTCTTAGTATAAAATTTACTATAATTTCATAGTAGCATAAAACTGTGTGTAAAGACCATAATGAGCAGCAGGAAAATGCCTTATATTAGGGGATAAAAACACAGTTAAAGGGAAACATCAATACAACTAATCAAATAGCCATATTTACAAACAATGCTATTTTATTCAATAAGGAACAACATCTGTAAATCAATGGAAAACCACTGAGCTGCATGGCCAGGAGAAACTGGCTGGGTCCACACAAGGCAGAGTTGTGTTACCAATTGATATCAGTGCAGTCATACCATTGTCCTTACACAGAAAGGGAAAAAATACTTTAGCTGGCTGCAAGTAGATGTTCACTAAGGAAAAAGAGCAATCCTATCATTACATGAAGTACATTATTATGTATGTGTGTGTGTTTGAGCTTGTTTTAATCACCTCAACAAATATTTCGGATAGGCCTGAATTTACCACTAGGCACAGTAGGCACATGACTAGGGGCGCCTGTGGTTGGAGGGACAGCTGTCAATTTCCCCCACCAATCCAACCTCTTTATAGTTTGTAGTGTAGTGGTTTATGGGTGTGGTCTGTGATTAGGGGTAGGGCCAAGGGCGCCAGGCTTTTTGGGTCTACAGGTGTAAATCTGCCCCTGATCTCAGAACATACACTTGAAAAAAAATGTTTGTTTTTTAAATTGGACCAAGAAGAATCGTCAGCAATCAACTATATCAACTATATATATAAATATGCTGCCTGTATATATATAAATCATTTCTTGCATAGTTCATAGTTCATATGCAATCTCTGCGGAGAAAATGTCATGTTTTGCACATTTTCCAGTGTCAATATAGCAATATTCAGAAGATAGACTATTAATGTCTTTTTAATATACCTTTTCTAGTAATGCTGTTCCTGCGGAGAGAAACCATTGCTGAAGGTGAAGTTGTACTTTGTTTCATTGGTTCTACCACAGCAGTTGGCACAAATGGCCGGATAGGCCGACTGACTCCATTTTCTGATATGCTGCTTTGTGAGGAGACTGAGGCACTACTTGAAATCCATTTTGTATTAACTGGAGGCCGCAGATCAGGGTAGTTTTGAGATTTCCTACAGATTAATATTGTAGAATTGTTATCAAATAGTCTACACAGTTAAACATAGCAATGAAGCCAGCCATACCAGGGGCAAGCACAGAATGGGGGGGTTCCTGAATGGGTTTTCGCCGGCCAAGTTCATGACCAAGCACATCCATATATTCTATTATATATGGATCATATAATAACATTAAATATATTCACTACTTTCCATGATTATGATGACAGTTAGCCAATACAGATATCACCTTTTGTTATACAGTATATTCTTTTACATTTTGTTTTACTGAGAATTTCACATTTGTGCTACATTTTACACCACATTATATTCACTTAGATTGTAAGCTCTTCGGGATAGGGATCTCATTCCTAATGTGTTGTGGCCTGTTGCATATCAATTTATACATAATTTATATATATGCTTTCTTAATCGATGTATGACATTGTATTTAATTTAATTTTTATCTTTATTTATCTTTATATTTGTATAATGGCTTACTATAGTATAGTATAGTATAGTATAGTATTTGAGGTTGATTAAAGACATACATCCATCCAGTCCAACCCATCTAGCAATATTCTCATTTCCTGCCTAACAATTGATCCAGAGGAAGGCAAAAAAAAAAACCCACCAAATTTATGAAGGGGAAAAAAAATTCCTTCCTGACTCCAAGTGGCAATCAGAAATTTCCCTGGATCAACTCTACTTTATGTATCAATACCAGTAACTTGCAACATTCCTTGTTTGCAGAAACTCATCCAGCCTTTTTTTTTTATACTGACCAGTGAAACTGCCATAACAATGTCTGCTCCAAAAAAAATTTCATAGCTTCACCGTTCTCACAGAACACCCTTTCCAAACTTGAAGCCTAAACCTTTTTTCGTCAAGTCTTAATGGATGTCCACGTGTCCTCTGACATGCTCTATTGGTGAACAATGCCCCAGATAGTTTATTGTATGGCCTGTTAATGTATTTACTGTATACACAGTAATCATATCCCTACGCAATCGCCTTTCCTCCAGCATACATAATTGCAACTTTTCCAGTCTCTCTTCATTTTCAAGCTCCCCCAATCCCCTTATTAATTTATTTGCCCTTCTCTGAACCCTTTCCATTTCAAAGATGTCCTTTTTGTACACAGGATTCCAAAATTGCACTGCATTTACAAAATGAGGCCTTACCAATGCTTTGTAAAGAGGGAGAATAACATTTCCCTCCCTTGAATCCATACCTCTCTTTATACCAGACAATACCATTTTGGCTCTGGCTGTTGCTGCCTGGCACTGCTTGCTTCCTTTAAGTTTGTTATCCACCAAAACTCCAAGATCCCTTTCCAACAGGGATTAACTTAACATAGAGCGATTTATAGTATAAGCAGCACAAGGATTTTTAAGTCCAAAATGCATCACCTTACATTTCTCAACATTGAATCTCATCTGCCACTTAGCAGCCCAATGTGACAATCTATCTAGATCCCCCTGCAACGATTGCACATCCTCTGAAGTTTTTAATGGTCGACAAAGTTTTGTGTCATCAACAAACACAGAAACCTTGCTGACAACACCCACTTCCAAATCATTAATAGATTAAATATAAGCGGCCCCAACCCAGAACCCTGTGGCACACCACTTAGCACTTTAGTCCATAATGATGACGCTCCATTAACAACTACTCTCTGTATCCTTTTCAATAACCAATTTTCTATCCATGTACAAATGTGCCTCCCCAGACCAACAGACCTCAGCTTATACATTGGTCGCCTATGGGGGAATGTATCAAAAGCCTTTGCAAAATCCAAGTATACTACATCTACTGCTATGACAGAGTCTAAATTTCTACTTACTTCCTCATAAAAGCCAAGCAAGTTAGTTTGACAAGATCTATTCCTCCTAAATCCATGCTGGTTACTACTTAAAACATACTCTAGAATATGTTCCCTTATTAAACTTTCCAGTATCTTCCCCACCACTGGGGAATCACCCGGCTGTGAACGACTACCCTTTTTGAATATTGGAATAACATCATCCCTTTTCCAATCCAGAGGCACACCTCCGGACATGAGGGAATCTGCAAAAAAACCCCAAAACAATGGCCTAGATAAAACTGAACTTAGCTCCCTAAGTACCCGAGGATGTATTATATCCAGTCCAGGACATTTATTAATATTAACCTTATTTAGTTCTTTCTGTACCATATCCTCAGTTAACCAAAGTGCACTTGAATCTTTTATACCATTATTGCTATTATACTCTGATATCTGTACTTGGATCTTCTATAGTGTATACAGAGGGGAAAAAAATATTCAAGACATTTGCTTTATCGCTATCCTCCGTAACTAACTCATCCCTATTAATTAATGGTGCCACATTTTCAGTCCTCATCTTCTTACTATTAATATACTTTAAAAAAAATTAGGCTTTGTCAATGTCCCCCAAACACATGGTCTGTGATAGAACCAATTGTAGATATGCTTACATCTACATAATCATAAATCAAGGTTAAAATATGAACCAGGCACCCCCCGTTTCACATGTTATTATTATTATTTTTTTTGCAAATAAATATGTCAGTTGGGGGTGGGATAGGTCCCCTACAATACAGAAAAAGTTTGTCGGAAGCTCGAGATTTAAGCAGGCTGTCTCTCCAGCATTAAATCAGGCACCACCTGCGTCAGGCATCTCACCCCATTTTCATTTTAGCATACGGCATAAGGCTATCAAATGCTGTTGTTTCCCAGCAATCTGTGTTGTTATAGCATAGGGGGCGATGCCATAATAGGTGTAAACAGTTTCCCATTGCTATTAATTTAGGTTCTGGTGCTTTGCTGATTTTTGTGGTGAGGGACAATTGTTCCCTTTCAGGTTTACAAATAGATCTCTAAATAGGAATTGTGTCAAGCTGCACGAAGCAACATTACCTCTAGACAGCCCTATAGTGATGTTTATTGATATTTAAAAGGTTGATCCCCTGAAAACTATTGGATACAACAATACAGTATCTGTCATCACAGAATAGATAGAATCCCCCACTATCTCCTGCCAACTTCAATTAATATTTATTTTATTGGGATAAAGTGGCTGTAGTGAGATGGACACATGGACGCTGTTATGTATGAGTAGAATTTGTGTAACATTTCAATATATCAAACCAATGGAAACCGTTATGATTACATATTCAGCACTATAGACAATATAGGACAACGTTAAGACATTTAATGGAGATAAGGATAAATATTAAACAATTGGCAAAATAATCAAATACACCATTTATTACTTATTTATTTAAAATAAACTTGTGTGTCTATACCTGCAGCCGATACAATGGTTGCTTGGTAAATACTGTTATATAAGGGATTTACACAGAAAGACAATGAAAAAAAGTGATAGAAAATACATTATCTCCCTCCAGGGAAAATAATCCCAGGCAGGTAAGACAGTGGAGGTTCTTATACCGCATAAGTGTGAGCCCTACTATGTAAGGTATATACAGAACTTGGCTTGGGATTAAAAAATTAAAATAAATAAACCTTAATTCTAAATGAGCCTGAATGGATTTATCATGCTCACAGCTGTATAATATCTATAAAATCAAAAAGCAAATATTTTTTCTCTGCAGATATCTAGATTTGCTGGTGAGGGTGACAAGCAGTAACTGTACATATACGCACATGTCAAGTTACTAGCCGAACAGCACGTGGCCTCTCTCTAACACAACTGAACATCCATAAATCAAATGTATTTACTGAGAATTCTAAGTGGTTTCTCCTCAATGATGTTGATTTCAGGGGCGATAGTCACAGTTTATTAGGAATTAAAGAATTTATTTGCCGTTTATAAAAGTTGAGAAAACTAAGGCAACTATGTCCAAAAAGGAAACTAATGATGAATAGGGATGAGTTTGTGGAATGATTGTGAAAAGATGTGATCATACACAATCTGTGTATGGTAGACATAGGCCCCTAAAGCAGCGTTTCTCACCCTTTTAATCTGTGGGGACCCCTTAAAAATGTTTCACGTCTCAGGGAACCCTAATTAAAATAATGATATATATTCTTAATTATCTTTTTCTTTCTCAGTCATCAAATCATCAAAATACATAAATTATACAAATATAAATGATGATCTATAAAAATATTATATTTATTTTTTCTCCAACATTAATACACCAAACACTTAGTTCATACAGAAAATTGAATATTTATGAAAAAAAAAATCTGTATTCATCAAATAGTGGATCCATGCAATTCTGTCAATCTCTTGAGGACCCCAATGCAACCTCTCAGGGACCCCTGGTTGAGAAACACTGTAAAGTAAACTATGAAGGTTCTCATTCATCAGGTCATGGTATATCTGTTGATTCAATTAGATCAACTGGACTTGAAGTTTAGTCTTGAAGAACTAAACTTCAAGTCCAGTTGATCTAATTGAATACAACATATGTAAGTATAAAGGCATAAATAGAGCATAAAATAAATGTCTGATATTGCTGTTTCACAGTCTCAAACAAAGTTAAATCTTTTTTTAGTACAGTAAGTTTAAGATTAATAAAGCAGATGTTTTGCCTATATTCTGCTAAAAAGCTAATTTAGAATATAGAACACATAGGTTTAGGAACATTCTTTTGCCTATATCTTCAATAGTAAATCTGCCTTTCTTAAATAAAAAATGTAAATACCATAGGATGTCTTTGCCAATTTAACGTGAAATAAAAGTTACAAAAATAATCTTTAGATTTAAAAAAATGTATAGCGTTATGGTTTTTCTTTTCTGCCATATGGAGATAGAGTTTCTTCTATGCCAGTTTCTGCACTTAGTCACTGATTTCTGTTTGTCTCACCATTCACCTAGAACACTACATACAACAAGAGCCGAATTAACTCCTTTTATAGTGATGTTCAGTCACACCCTTCCGTACCATCATACCCTGAACATCTAAAGTTGTTAAGGGTTCTGGGAAATTGTAGTTCAATGATGGTTTTGAGAACCAAGATTGGATATCCTTGCCTTATAGCATAGTAAGAAAATATCAATAAATAAAATAACATGATAAAAAAATACATTTTAGCTGCATATTAAAATATGATTTATCTATTTATTTTCTAGGACTTCTATACAAGCGTGTAAAATATAAAGTCCAATTAACATATTCCCTAAATCTCCAAATATTCTCTTAATATAATATTTTCACTAGTATCTAGAAAACCTATAAGCTTTAAACATGTCACTGCAAATATATTTTAGTAAACTAGAATAATCCTACAGATCGGTTACATCCGAGTGAGATACGCATGATCTCTGAATACGTTTGTGCCCAGTATTGATCAGAAAGAAGGTTAATTGTCAGGGGTAATTTTCAATAGTAAAAAATTATTGTTACCAATGAATCAATGACACTTTAGGGACAAGGACACTTATGTTTAGACACAATCATTTTAAGGAATTGGGGAAGACAAGGTAGCAATCTAAGACTGCCACCTTATACTTTAAAAAGAATAACAATTTTTAGAGTGGTGTCCATGTGCTGATCATATATGTAAATAATTATGCTACCTGATTTTACGCACATGGAATGCCCTTAAATGTCATAAGAGAATAATAACCTCAATGTGCAACTATAGGGCCCACAACACTTCTCCCGAAAAATTAATTTCCTAGAGAGGTAGGAGGACTACTCTTGCTGCAGCTGAAAACTCTCCCACTTCCTTAGCCACCCCCTTTCTAATGAATTATCGTGTGTGACTCAGTACCTAGAGTAATGTAGTACCTTCCTAGAGTAGTAAAAATCTCCTACCTGCAGAAGTAAGTGGTTATGTTCTTTTATACAAATGTGGGACAATATGTGAAAAAAATGCATTTAGGCTGAACTATAGCGTAATCTCGACATTGTAAATGAATGTGAACGCATATCAATTATGGAAAAAGCTACAAAGAAAGGGTGACACAATATAATTTAACTCATCAAAAAATTCAAAAAGAAAGAGCATTGCTAAAAAAAAAAAACCAAAAACATCAGCCACGTAATAAATCACCTGTTCCATTTAACAGCATTTTAAAAATAGATTGATTTAAGCAGATAGAATATCTTGTGTATAATAAACAGTGCTCCATCTCTTCGTGGTATCACTTGATGATCTCCTGCTGGCATGTGATATTGGTGGACGGTGAGAAAATTACTATGTCACTGTTACTACTGTTGGTTTCCTTGTCCTTCTAGTATCTGGTGCCTGAACTAAAACAGAATTGGCTCGTAGAGGTGATGTGACCACATCCTGCTTTGATTTGGCTGAATAACTTCTGCCACCATGTTGTAATTGGGAACCATGACGGTTTTAATGGTGGAGGACTAAAATTCATGAAACCGCACTGTCTTCACCTGCTAAAAGTAAATACAATATTTAGTTAAATGTATGATTCAAAGCAGGTCTACGCTGTCAGATACCTGTCTGCACCCCCAACGGCTATTTTACCAGTTGATTACATGCATTTGTAACTAGAATTTAATGATAAGTTAAATATAAGGAAACTGCCTCCTCCTTGCTCAGTGAGCTTTTTTAAGCTTGAGCATGTACAGAGAAGGCATCAGAGGGAATCAGTAGTCAATCATGGTTAAGATATCAGCAGTCACAGCCTTGATTAACTGCATAAAAGGAGGAGTCAGCTTACTATGTGAGAAAGGGGGAAATAATTATATTAATAGCTAGTTTAATAAATACATCCAATAATGGTGCTAAAATATATCGGTTGGGGAAGGTAATAGACATGTGACCAGTTTCTTTGTTGTAAGGGTGGAATACCTTTAAGTAAAGTAATAGCATTAATTGTGTGTGGACTCAGAATACATTATAAGAACAACCTTATAATAATGATATTTTTAATTCTAATGTGAAAGCTTTTCTCCCAGAACACCTATACATTGTACAATTCTTCTCTAGTAAGTTGCATTTTGTACATGTAAGTAATAGATTCTGTAACAAAGAAGGCTTCCATGTTGTTGCCAGTGCAAACTCACAGCCCATGTAGGCGTCAAAGAACCACGCCCCTGACCCCAGTTGTCTCTATGCACAGAGTTTTAGCTTCTAGTGATAGATTCAGTTTCAAAATGTACCTATAATCAGTTGTAGTCTCTGGTGGCACAACATATAAATGCCTTGACTTTAGGAACACACAGCCCAAAAAGTCAAAGGTTCAAATCCCTGGCTTACTTGTGAAACAATACTGCCTGTTTATTGATTTTTTGGTTTGTTTGTTTCCATCATGTTTCTAGAAAAATAAAGTTTCTATATACGTACAAACTCTATATATAGCAGCTCTGTTTTTTGATTAACAACCAGTGTGGATTGCTGACAGCCTTCATAAGCAATACAAAATAGTCAACTGATATATCTGAGATGTTTTCATAGAAGAGGTAAAGATTCTAAATGCACTACTTCTTTGCATGTGCAGTGATGGCTTACTGCTAAAGTCCTGGTCTTGTGTAAACACAGAGACCATTGGGTCACATGTTCAAATACCCAGGTTAACTCTTTTTTTTTTGTTTGTTTCCATGATGTTTCTAACAAAAGATAAAAATTCTACACATACTTTCATTCCACCAAGTAGCTCTTGTGGGATAGTGGTAAAAATACTTTTTTTAGCAAAACACAATCAATACACAAGGTTGCAAGTTTGATTCCCAGACTTAAAACTACATCCATGTAGCTAAGAAATAATCTGCAAATATTACTTTTCTTTTTTGTATGAAAAGCAAAGGAATTTGTCATTGTTAGGGACAGAAGCATTTTGTATGTTTACACAAAAACTGAAATGAATCAGTGTTCTATGAGGTGTGATGCAAGGCTGAGCTTCTGGTGAAGTGTACTGTGTATACTTAGTTTGATGTGCCCAAGGTGGAATTATGGTAGCTGAGTACCCACAGGTTAATTTCATAAATCACTCAGCAGCCACAGCAAAGGGAGAGGTGAGACAAAGCATTTGGTAACTTGTGAATGTGCTCTTGGGGCAATGTTGTCTGTAAACTTTAGTTCCCCTTTAAGATAAAAAGCTGCAGGAGGGATCTAGATAAATAGATATTTTGAATATTAAAGGGACACTAAACTCCCCTAAAGCCAGAAAAATAACTATTTGCCATTCGTTGTAATTTCACAGGGAGATGAGAACGCTTATTCTCACTCCCTGTGAATAATATTACGCTCGGGGACCTCGAACTTACCTTACAGCCGATCCACTCGCAGCCGCTCCTTCACTGACAGCCGCTCTGTCCCGACTGCGCGTCATCTTAGGCGCATGCGCGCCAATACAAAAGATAGGGGCGCGATGGGAGAGAACAGCTGTTCAGTGAAGGAGCGGCTGCGAGTGGCAGGCTGTAAGGTAAGTTCCAGGTCCCCGAGCGTAATATATTCACAGGGAGGTGAGAATAAGGTTCTCACCTCCCTGTGAATAATAGAAACGAATGGCAAATAGTTATTTTTCTGGCTTTAGTGTTCCTTTAACATCCTATAAAAATAAATCTAATCACAAATAAATGACTTTGTGACAGTTTTGCACAAACATCTGTGGTTTGCTGTAAATTGATGCACATTTTCAGTTGCCCTGAAACACCTAGGGGACCTTGCCTTACTGTTTTTGTCTAAACCCTAAAAAATTGCTTTGGTGAACATGGTTTTCAGGGCACAACAATTCTAACCTGCAGCAAAAATAACCCTCTTAATTGCCTCCAAAAAAATAGGGATCTTTTTCCTTGAAATACAAATTTATACATATGGAATAATTATTTTACGTTTTAAGATGTTGTGAATGTATTCACTTTAGCATTATAAACTACATTACAAGTATAGTGTCGTTATGATAATGCTATGATATTTTAGCCAAATTTGTCTTTAGAGAATTAAAATTCCCCAGAAATGTATTGTTGTAGTGAGAAAAATACACAGAAATAGTTTCCAGAGAATTTTTTTATCAACAAATTCTACCAAATATAGGGCATGTCCACTAATTTACATAAATCGCAAGGAAAACGCCAAACACACTTTTTGTTATAGTTACCTTTACCAGAGATGCTTCTAAAACTTACTACACAGCTGATCCCTCTCTGCGGCTCTCTCCTCTGCATTGCAGCTGGGTATCTTCTGTCATAAAGATGTCATGGCCAATGTCTATACCCGAAACTGCATCCATTAATGCTGAGCGGCGTGTAAATTACATGGACAGAGTTTAAAAGCTTAATTTTGGCATCATTTTTATAAGTGTGTTTGGAGGGGCTCCTTAAAGGGCAAGCCAGCCAAAAAAAGTAACCTTAGAAATGTTAATAACCTCAAACCCTACTTTTGCATTATCTATAGGTTTTAAAAAACTTCCTGACTGGTCCCTGCTCGCCTGGGTGCTGCCCCCTGCTCCTGTTCAAGCTTGTTCAAGCAAAAACGGAGCAGAGAGCTCTACTCTGACAGCCGATCTACTTCCTGGTCGCAGCTGTCAGACAACTGGGCATGATGTAACATCAGCCGCAGAGCAGAGAGAAGCGGCGAACAACCGGGTTAGATAAGGAACTTTAGGGGAATCTTGATAGCTGTAGATAATATGAAAGTGGGGTTTGGGGGGGTGATAACATTTCTAAGGTTCTTTTTTTGGGGCTGGACATGCCCTTTAAGGTGTATATAAAAGTTATTTAAAAATTTAAGAGGTTGAGCATGACCTTTAATTCTAGAATCTATATCCATCACATAGTTGCAATTATGCTTTGTTAATAGAAATGCACTGCATTTTTCATATAATGCATGACATTTAAATATAACCTAATAGTAGTAGTCGCATAGAAAAAGAAGAAAAAGGAAATGTATCCCCCAATAGAATATTCCGGTATTAAGGTTCGTACACACGTCCCATGTGTGCACCGAGCCACTCCCATGGCGCGATACATTTGTGCGGTGAACGGCTGTTGTGGGCGAGAATCGCGCGTGTGTATCGTTCCGAGGGGGTTGGTCCGACTGAATGAATACGCAAGGTGCACACATGGGACGTGTGTACAAACCTTTAGACTAGTGCTCCTGGTATATTCTATAGGGGGATCCTTTTTTCCCTTTTCTGTTCAAGTGACCCTTTATCCCCAACAAATAGATTGTCGAATCACTAAGGTTTGCAGAACAATTCTTTTTGTTATTAGTCTAATAGTAGTAACAAAGAGGTGAGACATACCTTGTCAAAGGAACTCTTAGGTGTGTCTGGCTTTACTAGTATGGATGGGGGGCCACTAATAGGTGATTTTATAGATGGCTCACTTTTACTGGAGGATTCAGTAACTTCGAAGAACAGAGAGCTGGCAGCAGAATATCTCCGATAATCTTTTCCTCTATCACCAAGACAAATTGTATCATAGAAGGGTAACTTTCTTGAGCCATCAGAATTGATACATTGGATTGGGACTATTTTGGAATATCTGAATTCCTTCTGACTGAATAATTGCTGAATAAGGTCTGTTAACAGAAGCTCTAATCAGAGATGCAGGATTGTTCTGACCATTCCTCTGAAGAGATGAACCTGGGAAAATTAAAAAATGAATAACTCGTGTTCATATGATAACATGTCACCTTGGAGAGACATATTCTCTCTCTTCTCTCTTCTCTCTCTCTCTCTCTCTTAAAGGGGAACTTGGTCCAAAAAATTACTTTAGGTAAATTGACAGAATTGCTCTCCTGAGAATTTTTGCAATTTATTGTCATTGTTATTTTGCATAATTTTGAAGATATTCACATTTTGTGTTGTGATGTATGGCAGCAGAGCATACACAGGTCCCCTGCACTTCTTGCTTCCTGCTCTAAACCATGTCAATGGATGACAGTAATCTGCCCTGGTCCCTCTCCTCCCTTTGCAGCCCCCCTCCTCTGCAAGCCCCCCCTTGTCCCTCCCACTCATGAACCCCATGGCCCCTCCATTTGCAGGCCCCCTTTGGCCCCATGTGGCCCCGCCCACTCGCAAGTACCTTGGTCCTGCCCACTCGTGGGTGCTATGGCCTGCCCACTTGCGGGTCCTGTTCCCCACCCACTCACGGGTCCCGTGGGACACTCAGACCCCCCCTACAGAAAACTGTGTGAAAACAGCCTTTCAGGCAGAGTGAGAACTCTTTGAAGCTTCACATAGTGAGAGAGAAAGCTAAAGATTCCCTTACCTTCACTGAGAAGATATTCACTTCACACAGCAAGGAGGGGGGGGACTTCCTGTCTCCTGGGCTGTTTCTGAAGTCTGAGGCTGTGCCGCTGGTGGCGAGGTGGAGGAGCAGGAGGAGGAATGTCACATGTCAGTCTCCCCACCATTAAATTTTGGTCAGTTATTTCTTTATATCTTGGGCTGGGGAGCATGTGGAGAGGTGGTTGATGGCTCATTTTAAAGGTAGGAAATTGGCTTTTCGTTTAAATCATTAAACTTGTTGGAGACAACACAGTTCCCTTTAAATAGGTGTTTTCACTGTCCGCATAACTTACAGCTTCACTGAAGCAATTAAACAGAGTTTGATTGGGTGATAAAAATAGATTTATATCAAGCAGTATAGCATTTAACTATGTAGTCATTAATCATATAGATAAAGGGTGGAGATGGGTCATGTAAAATCACACCTTCCTTGTACACACCATCATCTGCTGGTAATCTAAATGATTATGTGCACAGCCATTCATTTTATAATTTTCTTTATTTCTGTTAATTATAGATTGCACATTGAATGAAATGGATGGATTGTAGCAGGCAGAGGAAGCCAACCGGTTTATATTATATCTAAAAGTCCCAGTAACCTCCCTGCAAAGTAAAATGAAAGGTTTATGTAGTATTAAGTGCCCTTGTCAGATGGCACTAACTATCTTTAATTTAATACTATATACATTAACTAATTAGCACATACCCAATTTACAAGCTACATGGGATGGAAGCTCTTAGTATAAAATTTATATAATTTCATAGTAGCATAAAAATGTGTGTAAAAGACAATAATGAGCAGCAGGAAAATGCCTTATATTAGGGGATAAAAAACACGTTAAAGGGAAACATCAATACAACTAATCAAATAGCCATATTTACAAACAATGCTATTTTATTCAATAAGGAACAACATCTGTAAATCAATGGAAAACCACTGAGCTGCATGGCCAGGAGAAACTCTGGCTGGGTCACACACGGCAGAGTTGTGTTTACCAATTGATATCAGTGCAGTCATACCATTGTCCTTACACAGAAAGGGAAAAAATACTTTAGTGGCTGCAAGTAGATGTTCACTAAGGAAAAAGAGCAATCCTATCATACATGAAGTACATTATTATGTATGTGGGTGGTGTTTGAGCTTGTTTTAATCACCTCAACAAATATTTCGGATAGGCCTGAATTTACCACTAGGCACAGTAGGCACATGACTAGGGGCGCCTGTGGTTGGAGGGACAGCTGTCAATTTCCCCCACCAATCCAACCTCTTTATAGTTTGTAGTGTAGTGGTTTATGGGTGTGGTCTGTGATTAGGGGTAGGGCCAAGGGCGCCAGGCTTTTTGGGTCTACAAGGTGTAAATCGCCCCTGATCTCAGAACATACACTTGAAAAAAAATGTTGTTTTTTTAATTGGACCAAGAAGAATCGTCAGCAATCAACTATATCAACTAATATATAAATATGTGCCTGTATATATTAAATCATTTCTTGCATAGGTCATAGTTCATATGCAATCTCTGCGGAGAAAATGTCATGTTTGCACATTTTCCAGTGTCAATATAGCAATATTCAGAAGATAGACTATTAATGTCTTTTTAATATACCTTTTCTAGTAATGCTGTTCCTGCGGGAGAGATACCATTGCTGAAGGTGAAGTTGTACTTTGTTTCATTGGTTCTACCACAGCAGTTGGCACAAATGGCCGGATAGGCGACTGACTCCATTTTCTGATATGCTGCTTTGTGAGGAGACTGAGGCATACTGAAATCATTTTGTTTACTGGAGGTCGCAGATCAGGGTAGTTTTGAGATTCCTACAGATTAATATTGTAGAATTGTTTTCAAATAGTCTACACAGTTAAACATAGCAATGAAGCCAGCCATACCAGGGGCAACACAGAATGGGGGGGGGGTTCCTGAAGGGTTTTCGCCGGCCAAGTTCATGACCAAGCACATCCATATATTCTATTATATATGGATCATATAAAACATTAAATATATTCACTACTTTCCATGATTATGATGACAGTTAGCCAATACAGATATCACTACTTTTTTATACAGTATATTCTTTTACATTTTGTTTTACTGAGAATTTCACATTTGTGCTACATTTTACACCACATTTATTCACTTAGATTGTAAGCTCTTCGGGAGGTAGGGATCTCATTCCTAATGTGTTGTGGCCTGTTGCATATCAATTTATACATAATTTATATATATGCTTTCTTAATCGATGTATGACATTGTATTTAATTTAATTTTTATCTTTATTTATCTTTATATTGTATAATGCTTACTATAGTATAGTATAGTATAGTATAGTATTGAGGTGATTAAAGACATACATCCATCCAGTCCAACCCATCTAGCAATATTCTCATTTCCTGCCTAACAATTGATCCAGAGGAAGGCAAAAAAAAAACCCACCAAATTTATGAAGGGGAAAAAAAATTCTTCCTGACTCCAAGTGGCAATCAGAAATTTCCCTGGATCAACTCTACTTATGTATCAATACCAGTACTTGCAACATTCCTTTGCAGAAACTCATCCAGCCTTTTTTTTTTATTACGACCAGTGAAACTGCCATAACAATGTCTGCTCCAAAAAAAATTTCATAGCTTCACCGTTCTCACAGTGAACACCCTTTCAAACTTGAAGCCTAACCTTTTTTCGTCAAGTCTTAATGGATGTCCACGTGTCCTCTGACATGCTCTATTGGTGAACAATGCCCCAGATAGTTTATGTATGGCCTGTTAATGTATTACTGTATACACCAGTAATCATACCCCTACGAATCGCCTTTCCTCCAGCATACATATAATTGCAACTTTTCCAGTCTCTCCTCATTTTCAAGCCCCCAATCCCCTTATTAATTTATTTGCCCTTCTCTGAACCCTTTCCATTTCAAAGATGTCCTTTTTGTTCACAGGATTCCAAAATTGCACTGCATATTCAAAATGAGGCCTTACCAATGCTTTGTAAAGAGGGAGAATAACATTTTCTCCCTTGAATCCATACCTCTCTTTATACAAGACAATACCATTTGGCTCTGGTGTTGCTGCCTGGCACTGCTTGCTTCCTTTAAGTTTGTTATCCAACAAAACTCCAAGATCCCTTTCCAACAGGGATTAACTTAACATAGAGCGATTTATAGTATAAGCAGCACAAGGATTTTTAAGTCCAAAATGCATCACCTTACATTCTCAACATTGAATCTCATCTGCCACTTAGCAGCCCAATGTGACAATCTATTAGATCCCCTGCAACGATTGCACATCCTCTGAAGTTTTTAATGGTCGACAAAGTTTTGTGTCATCAACAAACACAGAAACCTTGCTGACAACACCCACTTCAAATCATTAATAATAAATATTAAGGAACCCAGAACCCTGTGGCACACCACTTAGCACTTTAGTCCATAATGATGAAGCTCCATTAACAACTACTCTCTGTATCCTTTTCAATAACCAATTTCTATCCATGTACAAATGTGCCTCCCCAGACCAACAGACCTCAGCTTATACATTGTCGCCTATGGGGGAATGTATCAAAAGCCTTTGCCAAATCCAAGTATAACACATCTACTGCTATGACAGAGTCTAAATTTCTACTTACTTCCTCATAAAAGCCAAGCAAGTTAGTTTGACAAGATCTATTCCTCCTAAATCCATGCTGGTTACTACTTAAAACATACTCTAGAATATGTTCCCTTATTAAACTTTCCAGTATCTTCCCCCACCACTGGGGAATCACCCGGTGTGAACGACTACCCTTTTTGAATATTGGAATAACATCACCCTTTTCCAATCCAGAGGCACACCTCCGGACATGAGGGAATCTGCAAAAAAACCCAAAACAATGGCCTAGATAAACTGAACTTAGCTCCCTAAGTACCCGAGGATGTATTTATCCAGTCCAGGATATTTTATAATATTAACCTTATTTAGTTCTTTCTGTACCATATCCTCAGTTAACCAAAGTGCACTTGAATTTTTTATACCATTATTGCTATTATAATCTGATATCTGTACTGGATCTTCTATAGTGTGTATACAGAGGGGAAAAAAAATTCAAGACATTTGCTTTATCGCTATCCTCCGTAACTAACTATCCCTATTAATTAATGGTGCCACATTTTCAGTCCTCATCTTCTTACTATTAATATACTTAAAAAAAATTAGGCTTTGTGATGCTTGTTCAGCTATCCTAACTTCATTATTAATTTTAGCTAGTTTGATTGCTTTCTTACACTCCTTGTTACAGTTTTATAATACCTAAAGGCCATTCCCTCTGTTGTTTAAATGCTTTTCTCTTCCTTTCCATTGTCTCATTACATCAGAATTCGCCACATGGGCTCGGATTATTTTTTTTACATTATTTCCCAAGGGTATAAATTTAATGTGAAATGGCTTAAAATCCCCTTAAACACAGTCCACTTCTGTTCAGTACCTTTACATGATAATACCTTATCCCAGTTGATATTCTGAAGAGCTACTTTAACCTGGGAAAATTTGCTTTCCCAAAATTAAAAGTCTGGTTAACCCAGCACACTTTTCCTTTCGATAACATACTCCAAACTACACTATTTTATGGTCACTATTCCCTAAGCCTCCAGTTACCTTTATATCTATAATGGGATGTTAGATATTACCAGATCTAACAGAGCTCCTTTTCTAGTAGAAACTTCAAACTCCTGGGAGAGAAAATTATCCTGCAGTAAATTCAGGAACTCATCGCCTTTTTCTGTGTTGGCAGCTCCAATACACCAATCAATGTCAGGGTAAATAAAGTCTGCCATAATGAGCAAACTCCCCAAACTTGCAGCCCTTGCCAACTGCATATGAAGCTGACTCACTTCCTCTCTGCTAGCATTTGGCAGCTTATAGCAAACACCAACAATGACATTACCCTCTTTCCTGTTGCCTAATTCCACCCATATTGTCTCCGCTTTAACATCCATATCGCCAGTTATCTCTTCTTTTAAATATGGCTTCAATTCTTTCTTAATATAATCACATACTCCTCCCCCTTTCCTTTTTTCTCTGTCCTGCCTAAACAAGGCGTATCCTTCTAAATTAACAGCCCATTCATGAGAACTGTCCAACCACGTTTCTGCTATACCTATTACATCATACTTTTCATTCAGTGCCATAATCTCTAATTCACCCATTTTGTCAGCCAGGCTTCTCGCATTTGCAAACATACATTTTAGATTATGATCCTGTAATTTATTCATACACTTTAATACACATGCCTCCCTATCCCCTATGCTAGCCCCACCCCCCTTTCCACCCACCACTGGTCTATCTACACCCAGCTTTCCTCCTGGGCTATCTATCCCAGTGAGACTGCTAATACCCCCCCAACCTAGTTTAAAATCTCTTCCAACCCTTGCACTTATCCCCTTGTTTGTATACTCTGTATTTTTAATGTACAGTGCTGCCTACCCAAGTGGCGCTTTATAAATAAAATTATACATAAATACATACATATATTATCATTAGTGCCTTTCAGTGAGAGCTGTGACACTGATGGCGGATCTCACAGAATTTTCTGAATATTGTCAGTACCTGGACCTATCAGGTAAGACCATCTCCATTTAATACATTAGAGGGGGCTAATAACAATATTCTGTATAAAGAATATAAAAAAATATCGCTTCTGTGTATATATATGTGTATATATAATATAATGCAATGTTGATAGTCAGCTATAAATTTACCTCAAGGATTTCTCAATCTCCGTCTTCCAGCTCACTATGCTCCATCACAGTGTAAGTAGGTACAGTAATTACTGAATATAAACACAGTCTCGGCGATCACCTCAGGCAGTTACAGGGTTAATGTTGATACAATCTCTATGCTGCTGTCAATCACAGGGCAGACTGGATATTTTTCTAAACAAAAAAATGTTTCTTCTCTTTGTAACAATCTATGTAATAGTCTATAGCAGCATTTCTCAAACAGGGGCCCGGGGACCCCTAGGAGTCCCCAAGAGTTTGCCTGGGGGTCCTTTAAGAGTCTGTGACAGATACTGTATGGATCCACCATTGTGATGAATACAGATATATGTTTCTATATATTTATCAATCTTCTATATTTGTATGAATTATGTGTTTGATGTATTGAGAAAATTGATGTATTTGATGTATTGAGAAAATAAATACATTTCTTTTTTTAAGGGTTCCCCGGGATTTTTTTTAAGGGTTCCATAAGGATATAAAGATTGAGAAAAACTGGGATAGACCCATCCCCTGTGGGGAACTCGAGTGCATTTTTTAAAAAAAAAAGATATATTTATAGATCTATCATTTATTTTTGATAAATTATGTATTTTGATGACTTACAGCAGATGACATCAGCTAAAAAACTAGCTATACACAGTCCATCATTCTCCCTATACTTTGTACAGGGAGATTGTTCTGACAGATGCTGTTGGCTTCCTATACTAAAGTATTAAGACTGATGGCAGTCGCCCATGGGATCAGCCACTTTTTGGACACACATGTGGCTGATTCCGTCAGACCAGATGGGATCAGATTTTTATCATTACTGTATTTACACAACTTCTTCTATTTCTCATCCTAAATAGAATTAAAGAAAGGTCTCTCTGGATGTATATTTTGTGTATTACCAACAGATTTTATTTTTGCATCTATGAAATTCTAATTGAACATTGACTGTGTATGTCCAGTTTTAATCTAAGGCCTATCACTCGATTTTATGTGATATAACATGAAACATTCTAGAGGTTAAAGTAACACAACAAATCCTTTTTCCTGAACCATGTCACGGGAATGTTAATATCAGTAGCGATGTCTTGAGAGCATAAATTAATCTGTCTAAATGTGACCTATAAGATTTGACAGCATCTATGGCTAAAAACCTTCAGTGTTAAACAGATAATTTCTTTATACTGCTGCTCATTTTAAGAGGAATAATGGCAAAATGAATTAATACTCATTGATATTTTAGTTTAATTCTCCTTAAAGGGGTACAATAACATAACTCCTAGGAACCAATCAGACCTCTTTCTTAATTGTGGCAAAAGGGCAGTGATTGGAATAATGGTGGAAATAAGCATAATAGAAAAAGAACACATAAATAAATATAAAGGGTCCAAAGAAATATGACCAGAATGGAGTATAGCGAGTCAGAAAGGAATAAGAATGAAAGAGAATGGAAGAGAGGAATAGTAACAAATAGAAGAGGAGAATATATTTAGGAGGGGAAATATAAGAAACAGCACTAAAAACGTTTAATTGCCCATTACTGTAAACTATAATCCAACTATCACTGTACCACTGATGTTTTAGATCTGCCCCCTATTTCTTTAGATATCTTTAGCAACATCCTACATACTGTATCAGCTGTCAGTCAAGTGTCTTATTACCATAAACTCTTCTGCTGTTTGCAGTTTTGCTGTAACTAAAGTAGTGACAGTTGGAATGTTTGGATTGCATGGTTAAAATTCCCCTTCCTAGTGCTGACTCACAGTGATTACTGCACATGCCTAACTTTTCAGAAAGACATGTCAGTGCTTTGTGCAAGGTCTCTGTTTGCAGATGACACCTTGTTGACAATTGAAGCTAATGATGATGTGCAAGTGTTGCAGGCAGATCTAGATAGAGTGTGTTGCTGGTGTAAGTGGCAGATGAGATTCAATGTTGATAAATGTAAAAGTGATGCATCTTGGGTTTAAAATTCTTGGCTGCTTATACTGAAAATGGTTCTGTGTTAAGTGAATCTCTGTTGGAAAAGGATCTTGGTGGAGTTTTGGTGGATACCAAACTAAATGTATTGCAGGCAGCAACAGCTACAGCCAGAATGATAGTGTCTTGTATAAAGAGATGTATGGATAAAGGGAGAAAAATAGCACAGGTAAGGCCTCATTTGGAATATGCAGTACAGTTTTGGAATCCTGTGTACAAAAGGAAACTCATTGAAATGGAAAGGGTTCAGAGAAGGGAAACTAAATTAATAAGGGGACTGAACATGAAGACAGATTGGGTATATTGTATTTCAGTTTCACAAAATTATATAATCTATAGAATTGACCGGTAAACATTACAAGAAAGCAACCTCTTCTGTTTATTGAAGATTCTGATTATTGTTTAGCTGACTGTCTAGTTGCACACACACAGTACAGTGCCATGAGGGCAGTGCAGTGCACACTTAAGAAAAGATGCTTGCATGGGGATACGATCACTATGTGAAAATACATTAATGGGACATATAATAAACTATCTGGTACATTGCACAATAGAACATGTCTGAGGGCACACAGACTGGAAGAAAATAATTTTAGTTTTCAAATTCAGAAAAGAGTTTTTGCTGTGAGACCAGTATAACCATGGAACTGTCTTTTAGTTTCTACAAATAAAGAATGTTGCATGTTACTGGTATTGATACATAAAGTTGATGTTAATCCAGGGATATTTCCTATTGCCACTTTTCAGGAAGGACTTTTTTTCCATACTGTTTTTGTTTTGTTTTTTGCCTTCCTCTACAGTAGATCAACTGTAAGGCAGGAAATGTAGGTATTGTTGAATAGTTTGGACTAGATGGACATAAGTATTTTTTCAACCTCAAACACTATATATTACTAGATGGGAGGAGAAGTCTGTTAAGAAAGGAAGGTTTACACTGCTCCTGAGCAAAACCAGTGCTGGATTGAAGGCATGTACAACACACAAACCTCAGAGTAAGGGCTACTTATCTTTTATTATTTAAAGATTAAGATGTGGCAAAGTCATTTTTGTAGTATAGTTGCCCTTTAAGTTAAGAAAATAGAATAATGAAGAGAAAAGAAGATTAAATAATAAAGAGAAAAGGTGTTGAATGAAATAATGACAGAGCTAATTGAATAACACAGAATAGGTATTTTAATGGAATGATAGGTGTAAGGTGGGAAAAAATTATGAGATAAAAAATCTGAATTAAAGATGAAGAGAAAATAAGCTGAATGGTAGATGGCATTGTAAGGATGAAATTACGGTAAACTAACAGTTATTTTAAAGCATATGTACACTGGGAAATTCGTTTTTTTAAATTGCCCATTACTAGAAACTATAATCCTTCCCAATTTTTTTGTTGATCTGTCCCCCTTTTTTAAAGATATCCAGTCTGAACATCTTACATTTTAGCTGTCAATCAAGTGTCTTACTGTCATAAATCTTATGTTATGTATAGTTTTGTAACTGGAATGGTGACAGTTGGTACGTGAACTGAATGGTGGGAAATCCCTCTACCAATTATGCCTTATAGGGATTAGTGAGTTTGCTTGCCCTCACATACAGTCAGATAGTCTGGTAGGGGGCTGGGGGACTGAGCTTGAGCAAATCAAGTTCTGGATTTAAAGGGGAACTGTGGCTTAAAAATGACTTTAGGTAAATTGATAGGAATTGCTCTCCTGAGAATTTTTGCAATTTATTTTCATTGTTTATTTTACATAGTTTTGAAGATATTTACATTTTTGTGTGTGATATTGCAGCAGCATCACCAGGTCCCCTGCTTCCTGCTTTGAAACCATGTCAGTCCTGTGACCTGTGTCTCCTCCCCTTTGCAGCCCCCCTGGTCCCTCCCACTCATGGACCCCATGGTCCCTCCAGTTGCAGGCCCCCCTTGGCTCATTCCCTTACAGCCCTATGTGGCCCTCTCCACTCGTGGGTGATGTGGCCCCACCCACTCGCAGGTGCCTAAGCCCCACCCACCCATGGTTGCCTAAGCCCCACCCACTCACAGGTGCCTAAGCCCCACCCACTCACAGGTGCAGTGGGACACTCTGAACCCCCCCTCACAGAAAACTTACCTTCTCTGCAGCTGCAGGTCCTTCACACAGCAGGGAGGGGGAGGGACTTTCTGTCTCCCTCATACACTGAGGGAGTCTGAGGCTGTGCTCGCCGGCGGCACTGTGCAGGAGAAGCCTTAGGAATGTCACGTCAGCCTCCCACCCATTAACTTTCTGGTCAGTCATTTCTTTATATTTTGGGCTGTGGAGCACGTAGAGAGGTGGTTGATGGCTCGTTTTAAAGGTAGGAAACTGGCCTTTCACTTAAACTCAACTTGTTTGGAGACCACAGTTCCCCTTTATGTCATGCTGCAAAAAAACACATCAGATAAGTGCTGCTTACATGTACCCTATATACTCGAGTATAAGGACTTATACTCGGGTCAGTCACTCACTTGATAGAGGAATCCGGGCTGCCGCATCCAGTGATGGTCGCATCCACTGACGTCACTACTCGGCGCCGGGAAATGAGACTGGCGCCGAGTAGTGACGTCAGCGGATGCGACATCAGTGAATGCGGCAGCCGTATTCCTCCATCAAGTGAGTGATTTTGGGGGGGGCCGGACTCTCCTGCAACTGTGACACAGCACCTGGAAAAAGGTAAGAATACTATAAAAGGGGGGGTGGGGGGGGAGAGTAAGGGAGTCATTTGGGTCAGGGACAGGATAGTTTGTTTTGTGGTTGTTAACATGTTTAGAGTCTGTAGTTCCACTACAGATGTTTGTAAACTACAACTCCCAGCATCTAAAGCATGGAGGATTACTGTTAATTTAAAGGGCAACTAATGCCTGAACAATACTGAAGATGGTACCTATTGTTACGGTAAATAGATTGCCTTCTGATTCTGTATTGTTTTAAGGCTTTAGTTGCCCTTTAAATGGACAGCAGAATTCAAATACAGTATTTCCATACATTAATAGCCATATTGGATTTGGCTATTACTATATGGGACTACTGTATGGGAATGCTGCTGTCCATTAAAAGGGCAACTAAACCCTCGAAACAATACAGAATCAGAAGGCAGTAGTGTTCATAATTTCTACCCTCGACTTGTACTCGAGTCAACCAGTTTTTACTCATTTTTGAGGTAAAAATAGGTACCTCGACTTATACTCGGGCCGACTTATATTCAAGTATATACGGTATTCATTTATAGATTGAAATGTAGCAGTCATTTTTTTAGTGTACAATTCCTTTAACGTAATGCAGATGAGTAAACAGAATGGAATGATAGAAAGTGAATGAAAAGTGATGAAGAGAAAACAAGTTTAATATAGTTAGGCGAAGGAAGGATTGGGATGCTTATTAGGAATATGTACATGGCAGACAGTGGAATAGCACTGACTACTATAACCGTATTGAGTTTGTATACATTGCTCTTACTTGGTTTATACTCTCTAATCATTTGCAGAATTGTTTGGATTTTTGCATTTGGAAAAACATTTATCCACAATGAAATGACATATTGTAACAATAATGGCAAGGAAACCATGCAAAATGTATAATTAAAGGCAGGGATGACCTTTAAAAGTAGCATTGGCTTCAGAACATTGGCAACGTTATTTTTCTCTGTGCTATATGTTGCAACTAGATCTTTATCATTCGTCTCTTTTTTTAGATAGAAGTTGGTGACACAAAAAAAATTGTTACACGATTTTTATTAATAATGTAAAAATGCTCTATTGTAAATCTGAAAAATTGTAAAATCTATCAATTAACTCTGTGTCGGCCCGTAAATATAGTTACACACCAGAAGTCTACTTGTCTTTGGGTAAGCCCTGTCCCTTGTGGGAAGAAACGCTCCTGCCAAGTAGTAGTGTGACTGAGAGCTCACAGTCCCTTAACATTAATATATACGTAGATAGCAAAGGTTTTCAGACAGATCCCTCTATTCTCTTTTTTTTACTACAAAAGTTTCAGTGTCTTCTATGATGACCAGTGTATGTATATGACTTTGTTCATGCACACATTGACTACACACATCGAATACGTACAGGAAAACATATATCACGTGTAACCATGCTATTTTTGGTGCTTACATCCTGTTTGATTGCGTGTCCTATACCATTAATTAAATGCTGAGTTTTTCTAGACACAAATGCCTGTAGCTGCACGTTTTTAAAAAAGACCTGCATTGCAATGCATTTGTTGAGCGCTGAAGTGAAATCCATTGACCCAATTTATTACAATGTGTTTTCTTCCATACAACAGACTGAGTGTCTAGTATTAATAAAGCCTATGGGCTAGGCCACACTAGCGCATTTTTCACGCGTACGTGTTTTGTGCTCGCGCCCACGATTTTCGATAACATGGAAATCGCGGGAACACGAATGTTCCTGCGATTTCTGATGTGCATGCAATTGCGCGTCTGTTCGCGTTTTGCGGCGAGCATTTTTTTTGCGCAATCGCTTGTGTTTTCGCTTTAAAGATAACGAAAGCGCGAGCACAAACGCAAAAATAACGCGCACTAACGCACAGAAAGCACGCGCGCTTGGTGCGTTGTAGTGTGGCCTCACCGTAAGTCCACCCTAAAATCTATAGTGTAGCTTCAACCCCTCCCCAACCCTAACCGCATGGTGTATGTGTAAAAAAAAATAAGGAAAAACTTATTTATCAGACTGGTTTCCCTCGGCTTCAGCCTCTAATGAAATGTCCAGCCCAGGAACAGAGTTGCATTAGGGGCTTTGCTGACAGCTGCATCTGTGATTGGCTGAGAGTAAGCCAATCACAGACGTCGCTGCCGGCTATTGATTTAGCCGAGGGAACCCTGTCTGGTAAGTAAATTTCTTCAGACTTTTTTTCCTTACAAATACACCACATGGTTAGGTTTGGGAGGGGGGAAGCTACACTACAGAAAAGGGATTACACTAAAAACTAGAACTGGCTTAGTAATAGAGAGGATTAGATAAAACTAAAGCTATTGTCTGAAACAGTAAAACCCTTAATAGAAAGTAAAATACATATTTATGCATTTTAATTAAGCATAGATAGTGCTGTACACATTGTCGGTAATAAATGGGCAAACACTGCTCCCAGTTGTCTATAAAGTAACAAGCCAGTGTTTTTTCTACCCATACTATACAATACAAACTCTAGTTCGAATGTATGTTGCTTCCAAGAGACCCTGATTTATAGGTTAATAATATTCCATTCGCAGTAAAGCAAACAACCTGCTGATCTGTTTCATTAACAAACTTCATTTGAGCAGAATGAGACTTCAAGGGAAGGCAATGTATTGCTATATGCTCCTCTAGTTCGATTTTATTGTTATTCTGTGGGTATGAGAAATTCCCACAATACAGGGATTTTGTGTAGTGATGATGTTCTAACAGACAAGGTTAGATTGGGTTGGTTTATCCAAGTTAATAAACAATAAACATAGGGAACATTCTAAATCCTATAAATAACCAGTAGGTGGGGATGAAAGACAATGCTGGAGGACTTGGTGAGGAATTACCATTATTCATTCAGGCACCAGACTCGTTAAGGCCTGCCATTTAGAAATATGTACTCTTAGGAATTCTACTATTGTCCATCACTTCTGTCAACCCTAAGGGCCATATCGTTTTTTGGAAATACCGCGGGTTAGTTAATTTACAATTGCGATCGTTCATTACAACCGAGCGTTCGTTAATTAACGAACGTTCGATCGTAGAATACCGGATCGTAAATCTATAATTTCGATATTGTAGATTTACGATCGGTATCGTAAATTTATGATCGTTAAACCAATTGTTAACCTCCGATCGGTTTAACGATCGTAAATTTACAACCCCGATTGTTAAAGGCGTGGTATCGCTAAAAAGCGATATGGCCCTTAAACTCTGTTATCTATACTTAACATATTCTCCTGTTCCTATTGCTCTGCCAAGATGGTGCACATTTCCATATGGTATATTGGGTGGATATATAAATATCAACAGGGTTATTCAATAAAAGTTCTTCTCTTTTAAAATGGTGCTAAATTTGCCCCAGCCAATCAGAACTTATTTAACATTTGAAAGCTAACATCTGATTGGTTGGGTCAAAATTAGCACCATTTTAAACAATAAGAACTTTTATTGAATAACCCTGCATGTTTGTTGAGGTGAAATAACATCATAATGCAAATTTTTAAAAGCAATAAATACTTGGCTAGTTAGGCTGGTCAAGGGATCGGATTTCTTTATTATCAGTTGTATGTATGGACAGATTCTGCAGCCAATACACTATTGACAATGGACAAGTGATTGGTTGTTCCGAATGAAACTATACAGTTGTGGTCAGTATATAAAGGCGATAAGGACTGATGTATGTGTGTGTTTGTGTGTGTGTGTGTTGTAACCCAAACAATCAATCTGCACATAGAATATAGGGGAGACAATTATTAATTGCAATCTTCTGTAAATTTGTGTTGAGAGTGCCATGTGTATTGCCAGCATTAGACACAGGCATTGATTTAAATAGTTCTATGACCTATGGCAAACTTATCAGACATTCGTATTCTATTAAACTTCCAACCTGTAGACCGGACTAACACAGTGGCTTGGAAATATTCCAATTTTTCCAGTAACCAGTGATACTCCACGGAACCACCCTTCATGGAATTTTCCAAGAACACGGACACCTTCCCCTTTCTGTAGATCCATCTCGTCAGGTCCATGAGACATGTATGGTTGCAGAACAACACACCTGATCAAAAAAGATTAATAAAAAAAAAAGACACATAAGTACATAAGTCATTCTAACAGTAATGAACAATATACCAGAAGATCAGGATTTTTTTCTTTTTTGACAATAGCTCCCCTTTACATAAACTCCTGATTGTGCTGAAACTGTCTTGCAGAAATTTTTCACATTTTCCCAGGTGCTGCCAAAAGGCAGGCACAGTCTAGTAGGACAGGAGCAATAAAGAAACCAGGGTACCATATTCAGAGGAAGTTTTTAATAAAGTGTGAAAAAAGTAGATACAGTATATTAAGGTACAAATAAATAAAATAGCAGGTATATTACGGTAATTACAGTTGTACCAAATAGCATGTCACAGGGACATAAAATAAAAGTTTCTTATTTTCGGATTTTAATTGCCGCGGCACATTGCCACGGAAAAATCGTTATTACCGCCATATTTAAAAAGATCATTATCGCGGCAGAAAGTCACACCACAGTGATGTGTGGCGGTAATTTGAACTCTCTTCGTGGCAATACTGTACTTGTGAGGCTGAGAGGGGCTGCTGGGAATGGGGTTGTGCCATGGGTGTACGACCTGCTCGTCCCCCCGGGCCGGCTTGCAAGCTTTGCTGTTTCCACCAACCCAAAGTTAGCGAAATAGAAGCGAGTGGTAACTGATGCAGACAAAAGCGAAAAGCCAATCGCTTCCGATTTTGGCAAAAATGGCGGGAAACCCACAAGCGGAAAGTTAACAGCCTTTTATAAATATGCCCCATAAAATAACCTTTTTTGTCTCTTTATATATATTTTATAAAGCACCACTTGTACTAGTAAGTTAGTAAGTGTACTAGTCTTCTAATAGAACCAATAATAATTTTAGGATTGCAAATTTCCCAGCATGTCTAATAGACCCAAAGGTCATTTTTTTCCGAGATTGATTTGGCCACTGGTCACATCTAAAGACATAATTATTGAAAGAAAATGTATTTTGTAGATTGTATTGTTAAGTGTATGAAGCCTTTAGCTGTTGGAACCCATCATATCACTGACTGAATCAGTTCCCAGTATTAAAGAGGTCATGAGACTGTCAAGTAAATACAAAGAAACCCTAATCAGAAGGCATACACATACCTATCAAATGTACCTGTTGTCTCATTATACAAATGATTTGTAATTACAATTGTTAAAATCTTTTTATTGCATTTCACATAGCTGAAGGGTATGATGGGTACGTACATGTTCGCTAAGATATTCTGGTGCGGATTGGGAAGTGCTACTAAAGGTGATCCACTGATCTGTGTGCCAAAAGTTGAATAGTGGAAGGTAGTTTTAACCTGTAAGAAATACATAATAAATATCAATAAAGAATAACGGAAACATGATACGCTTGTTGCTTCTATGAAATCTTCATACATGCTGAAAGGCTCCTGTAAGTACCAATTCATTAAATGCATGCTGAATATGCTAAAATAAGTTCAGTCTGCTTCTAATGCAAAATTTACTGACCAGCATGTTTGCTTTAAAAGGAAGAGGCATTAACCCCTAATTGGATTAGATTAATCTAGTAGAATTAGGGAATTAAAGGCATGTCCACCCCCAAAACTATAATCCCCCAACTACTGGCCCCATTGTGTAGTGTAGTTTAATCCTTACCTCACATCCCAGCTCCATATGGTTCTCCAGTAGTCCCCCCCCAAAGTCCCAAAAACTGCCCACCAGGAGGATAGCAGAGTCCATATAGGACTCTGCCTCCTACTTGGCCTCTGGGAGAAGTTTGGCATGCGTACTGCAGCCCTTCTCCCCCTCCCTCTCTCTCCCTCCCTCCCTCTACCTCCCTCTCTGGATTCCCTCCCCCTAGCGTATAACCCTTTTAATATAGCCTTCCCCCTGGTCCCCCAGCCCCAACAGCATCATTTTTATTTTTAGAAAGTGCCCCAAACTTTTACTTACCTCCCCTCTTACCTTCGCTGCACTGAATGACCGGCAGCCGCGTCCATGATTGGCTGCCGCTCAGCCAATCACAGACGTGACTGCCAGTCCCGCCCCTCTGCTTGCATTCTCGCAAGCAGAGGGCCGGCAGCGCGGCGAAGGAAAGAGGGGAGGTAAGTAAAAGTTTGGGGCACTTTCTAAACATAAAAATGATGCGGTTGGGGCTGGGGGACCAGTGGGAAGGCTATATTAAAAAACAGATTTATGGGTGGACATACCCTTTAATTATTTTTTTTTAATTATTATTATTATTATTGATTTATATAGCGCCAACATCTTCCGTGGCGCTTTACAATTACATAGTCATACATTACATACAGGGTAATACATATTATACAAAGTCATACATATTACATGCACAGGTAATACTTAATATAAGTAAAACAGAGTGAGGAGTTTCTTACAGCAATACCGTGATACAATAGGAGAGAGGACCCTGCCCAAAGAACTTACAGTCTAGAGGATATGGGGTGAGACATATGTGGGAATCGGTAGGCTGTAAATAGATTGGCAGTGGAGTGTTAAAGGCGGGTTCTTCTGCAGTTATATTTATTATTCTAGTGATAAATATGCCATGTATTAAAGATATAAGAAAATGAAGAAGCAATCACCACTATATACAAAACTACAGTATGTTTTAAAGCTAATGACGTAATTTCTAAACTACAGTACAAAACCCAATTGCCATTTACTGTTGAGGAATGAGGAATGCATTAAGATTTACTACAGCAACAGCAGGAGTTCTGCGGTGTAGGTTAACCTTTCTACAGTATTTACCCTAAAGATAGTCCTGGTCTTTAGTACGGAATCGGCTTTAAGGCTGAGGCCACATTATGTCGTTATCGTGTGTTTGCTCTGCAATACATGCAAAAGCCAGCAACAGAAGCAAATGCAATCCACATAAAAATGGGGATCGTGGGTGCTGTGATCCCTTTTCAAAGCACATGCAATCCCCATTTTTTTGTGGCCCCCCACATTGAGGTGCACTGCTCTGCGACTCTCGCGTGGTTTGCGGATTGCAAGCGCTATCATTAGCACATAAGAAAATGTGTCAGTGTGTCCTAGCCTTAACTCTTTATTTATCCCATCCATACTGCTTTAATATCCAAAAATCTGATTGAACAGTGAATGCAACTCAATATCCCCATGTGATTTCTCCTGTAATCAGTGTGGATAATGTAACCAAACCATACACAACCCATTGTCATCTGTTAAGGAATGTTTTATGTTTTTCAGCCCCCAGCTATATCTATCAGAACCTGGTAACACCTTCATATCTTTGTCTGAAAAGTCTTTTTATTACTGCATATTTTCGCCATTTTGTTTTCGCAGGGCATCGCAATGGCCAAGATCGTTATTTTTGGTGTATATATATGTCCCCCATGACCCTTCTTACTGACCTTCCAAGGACTCACTGACAGGCTACATATACTATAGGGGCACTTATGTGTTTTCACCACCTCAGACTTGGGATTTTAAATGGCTAAACTTTACACAAGAACACAGGAGACCAAGCTATTTTTTTTGCATCCACAATATCCATTGGTGAAACCAGTCTTTACAAATGAACAGTCCCACAAGGATGATGCTTTAAATGTCATATGTGGGATCTAAAAACAGGTTCATTTACCAATTATCTAATCAGTTGTGATAGTTTGATTAAAAAGCCAACCTGTTCGGGCATCATTTACTGCACAGATTATAGCTATTTCTTATTCTGTTTCTCTGTCAGCCTTGCAGGTTTTTGCATTTATTCCAAATTCGTTTGAGCTGTTACAATGCTAATCATTATTTTTCATCTGTAATAGTCAACTAAATCCACTTAGCAATGGCAGGAAAATACACGCTTCAAAATAAAATGACATGGTGGAAACACTGGTAATTGAACAGTGCACATTGTAACATAAAGTATTTATTCGAAAAGATCTGGATGTGATTAATTCGTGATTAGAAATAGTTCACTGGTCTTTCATATCCCAGAGAACTTGCATAACTGTAAATGGATTTGTATGAAATAGTTTTCACACAAAAATAGAAAGGGTCCCCTTGTTGGCTTCAGAGTGCATTTATACCTTTGTTTTTGCTTTCGAGGAAGGCACAAGGGCCCTATGTCTTCTAGTGCTCCTGTCCAGGCACCACAATGTAGTAATATATTTGGATTGAAGACTAAGGGGCATATTTATAAAGGTTCGTTAACTTTTCGCGGCCGTTTTCGCGGACATTAACGCATAAATCGCGTTTAACGCGATTTATAAATGTCCGAAAACGGCCGGGAAAAGTTAACGAAGCGTTAACCCTTCGCGGCGATACTTACCTGTTACCGCCGCTTCTATTTATAAAGCGGCGGTACTGGTTTCGCTCTGCTAGTATCGGCTGTTTTACTTCGCCAGCTTGAAGGTGGCGAAGTCAGCCGATACTAGCCTCCCGCGGCAGGGATGGGCAGGCAACCCGCGGCGGGTAGTCGCACCTGCCCCGGGAGACACGCCAACCCCGCCCACAACCCCCGCGGCGGCGGAGACCACCCGCCGCCGCTTCCCAGCAGCCCCTCCCAACCCGTTCCCCGCTCGCGGCAATCTCGGAACGGGAGGCTAGGAGGGGCTGCCGGGAAGGGGCCGCAGCAGGTGGTCGCGACCACCCGCCGCGCACCCCCTCCCCAGCAACCCCTCCAAGCCCCCCGCCCCAGCCGCTCCCGGGGAGGGGAAGGGAGGGAGCCGCTGGGAGGGGTGGAGGCTCGGGACTGGAAAAAAGAAGACGCCACCCAAGGGCTCTTTCAAGAGCCGCACACTGGGGGTCCCGGTTCGAGCTGCGGGACCCCCGCCAAAGGCACTGTCAGTGCCGCAAGGGCCCTTACAAGGGCCGGGGAGGGGGGTCCCGGTTCGAGCTGCGGGACCCCTTAAGCCCCAAAAGGTCCTTCTCAGGGCCTCCCCCGGGAGCGGCCGGGGCGGGGGGCTTGGAGGGGTTGCTGGGGAGGGGGTGCGCGGCGGGTGGTCGCGACCACCTGCTGCGGCCCCTTCCCGGCAGCCCCTCCTAACCTCCCGTTCCGAGATTGCCGCGAGCGGGGAACGGGTTGGGAGGGGATGCTGGGAAGCGGCGGCGGGTGGTCTCCGCCGCCGCGGGGGGTTGTGGGCGGGGTGGGCATATGCCCCGCCCCCTTAGGAGAGGCGTCGGGAAGGGATTTTAAGTCCCTTCGCGGCGATACTATACAGTATCGCCGCGAAGGGGCTTAAAATTACCGCAACACATCGCGGCCACGATACATATAGCGGGAATGGCGCTCGCTGTTATAAATACGACGATAGCGCTATTTTCGCGGCCGCGATGTGCGGCGGTAATTTTTTGGCGCTATTTTCGGTTCTTTATAAATATGCCCCTAAGAAGCTCAGGAAGTAGCTGCTATAAGTTTATTGCAATCTACACAACGTGTTGTGTAGATTGCAATAAACTTCTGGAAGCTACTTCCTGATTTTCTTTGCCTTCAATCCAAATATATTACTACATTGTCCAGTGCCTGGACAGGAGCACTAGAAGACATAGGCAAAAGCCACTAGATGGTCATTACTCTCAGTTTATATTTTAGCTCCAAGATTTTGGAGGTTTCCCTGACACCATACCTTCTTACTCTCTGCTAACTGCAGCAATGCAGATACAAAGGCTCCATTGTGGTATTTGGACCTTATCAGAAAAACAATAAGCTGACCTGACAAAGGGTAAAGGGGGAGAAAAAATTCAGGTTATGAAAGAGGAGGAAGAAGGATGAGAGGTGGTAAGTGAGTGTGTAGGAAAATGTTAGGCTGGCCTAAACATAAGAGAAAGCTGTCCTGGAGGTAAGTCTACTACAGAAGGGAAAAGGAGATAAAGAAGAAGGAGTGGGTAATAGAAACCTGCCTAAGGTAAGGTGGGAATGCTGTCCATATACTACTATTGGAAGTTATATGCTGGCTGGTGACCACTATCACTTTCCATCAGCTTTGATGCTACTGCAGTGATGGTCCAATGAAAATATGAGGTTTTGTCACGTCAGCATAATGGAACCATTACCTCCCTTTGCACTTCACTACTGCATCTCTATGAGACAATGATTCCTAATAGAAGAGGTGTTGCATCTACATGAACCCTACTATGGCTCTGCAGTATGAAGGAAGAAGACAATACAAGTGTGTTTAATGTGAAACAAACCGATTTTAGATAAATAAGACATTAATGCTTGATTAGCACGATAGAGTACTAACTGCTTTCCATTGAAAACTGTTTTTAACATGGAAACATTTCCAATACTGTATCTCAAATTGTAATAGATCTAGTTACCTAGGGCCTCATTTTTCAAAAGCCCTTATCGGTAAAAGCAGGACTTCCTGTACTTATTCAGTACAGCAATGGCGTCTCTCCGTAAATCAAATTATTTTAGTGAAAATAATTGGATGGGATTAAAATCTATGGATGGGATTAAATAGGCTTGCTGCGGCTGCATGGTTTGCTTCCAGAAACTGATGCAGCGGCTGTAAACCTGTAGTTAATGTTGCACTAACCTATACTGATCAATCAGCAAATAGCAGCAAGGTGACCTGAATGCAAGGAGTTGATTGCATGTGGCTAATAGGTGTTTTTGGAACTGCCCTGGGTAAGGCGTCAAAACAGCATTGTATATGGCAGACAGTAAGATTTTAAACTACCAGAGGGTTTACTATGGTACTAAACAAGCCTTCTCAGAACGCCAATCAATCCTGTGGACCAAAACATCAGATTTACAAGGAAAGGGGTAGAAAACAACACAACGGCTTTCTTGGACTGCTTGGTAGAAGTCAGGGACAATGGTAAACTGGAAGTATATGTTTACAGAAAACCAACCCATAAAAACCAGTATTTAATATTTGACTTCCACCACCCTTTAGATCACAAGCTGGGTGTCATCAGAACCCTGCAACACAGAGTAGGGAACTAGCATAGAGGCGTAGACTAAAGAAATTAAACAATTAATTAGTTTATTAAACAATTAACAGATGTTAATTGATTAATAAACATCTGAGATTAAACATCTTAAAACGTGTGGATATATGTGAACTGGGACTTTATCCAAAGGGGTAGAAGGTAAGAAAAGAACGCAAATACCAACATTGAATGGGGAAAGCAAGACAGGAGAAAGAACATGGTTATCCCATATGTAGCAGGGGTCTCTGAGAAATTAAGAAGAATTTTCAATAAATACCATATCCTTGTCTGCTTTAAACCAAACAACACACCCCAATTGGTGCATCTGAAAGACCCAATACCGGAACATAAGTAGTGACATCATATAAGCAGTGCAGGGCAGAGTGCTCTAATTTGTAGGTGGGGCAGGCCAAACAGCAGCTGCACCAACGTATGGAGAGAAGAGCAAATTCCTCTGGTCAGGACTCAACAGTGTACCTGCTCTTAAAGGGTGTTCAGTTTTATTGAACAGAAGGCAAGACACAGCTCTTTACCTCCCGTTATTCAATAAAACAATACGATTATTTTTTTTTTTACCAGTGGAGATACCCTTTAAGGAGAATGGACATATGTTGGAAGATTGTAATGTAAACATCTTGGCAAATGAACAGGATTGGTTACTGTTGGTTAGTAGAGATGTCAAGGAGTTAATTTATGTAATAAAGAAACCAAACCTGAATAGAGGTGTGAGTGTGTGTGTGGGGGGGTGGGGGGTGGGGTGTCCAACACAATTGTCTGCCATGTATAATGCTGTTTTGACGCCTTACCGTGGGCAGTTTCGATAACACCTCGTAGCCTCAATGCAATCAACACTTTGTATTCAGAAAGTCCCTAACACCTGGCTATTACTGTATATGCTATATGGGACTTTCCAGGGTACTTACTGTATATTCCCAACAGATTTTTGTACAAGTCATTCTGAATTGAGAAAGCCAGTCAGATGACTAGCGAAACATCTTCAAGAACTAAACTTCAAGTCCAGTTGATTTAACTGAATACAACAGATATACCATGACCTGGATGAATGAGAACCTTCACAATTCCCTAGAGTGTATTTGTTTCTCTCTCTCTTATAACTTCCAGTTTTTTCCAGACTAATATTTTAACAGTTTCCCTTGAGATCCCTGGGCATATACATGTGTTGTAACATACAAATGATAAACAACGATGGAACGACATGATCAGACTGATATACAACTCGAAATACCAATTTGTTCTATTTAGTTCAAATGATAGAAGGAACTAGTGAAACATGAAAGGAAATAAAATATATGATTGAAAGAAAATAGAAACTATAACACAAACATAAGAGATTTTTGGAAAACAAATATATTTGGCTGATTGGAAAGTCTGTAATAGTGCGCAGACCCAAAATATACTATGAGGCATATTTATAAAGTTTCATTAAATTCTTCGCCTCTGTTATTGCTGCGTTTTCGGCAAATTTGGACTTATCGCAATTTATAAAGTAGCGATAACCATTGGCCAAAATTCATTACCGATACCTTTCGCCATTTCGTCATACATCGCTGCAGTATCCGCTCAACCATATTTATAAAATTACGAAAAGTGTTTTATTGCGGTAAGTTCAGCCATTCCAAATCGCCAAGTCTGAGTTGGTGAAAACGCATAAGTGCCCATTTATTTAGCCTGCCAATGTGTCCATGGAAGGTGTCAGTACATTGTGGAGTGTTTCTCATTACTAATAAGTAACCAGGGTTTTTTTTCCGCTATTTACTGTAATATGATCTGTGATTTTTGATTTTCCTAAGATCACTATTTTAACGCTTTTCTTTATTTACCAGTCAAATAGTCAAATAGGGGTCTAAGGAACATTTATAAAGGGGCATTATTTTTGCTGTTTTTCTTCTGCCAGACTTCACCACATTTTTTTTAACTTTCAACTTTTCTTTTCGTCATAGTTCTGAAGAATTTTCATCAAAGGTGTAAATTATGTAGCAAAAAGTAGCACTAATAATGCTGAACATGTGTTGAAAAGTTAAGTTCAGCACATACGATGGTAAATAGGTAATACTCCCTGGTGGCTTTTCAAAGAAGTGTCAAATTGGTTAATACACACTGAACACTAAATAGTGTAAAAGTCACCCAGGCAAATTTTCTCTATTTTTTTAATAGGTCTAATTTTTTAGTATTGCTTATTTCCAGCAATCCGCAGCTAATTACCAAACCAGTTCCATTAATATGGGAACATACCATAGTGTCATGTTAATGGAACATTCCAGTGAAGTAAAAGAACCCACTTCACACCAGACAAAAATTTACATTTTGGCACTTTATAAATACCGCTTTGAATTTTGTTTAATGCTTTGAAAAATGCCTTAATGATGTTTGGTGAAAACTCTGGTAAAAATCCAAAAAATGCAACAAAAGGCAGAAAAGGGGCAATAAGACAATTTTCACCTATTTATAAAAAGCGTTAAATAAAAAAATGACAAAAATAGGTCTGAAATGTCACCTTCTCTGCTTTATAAATATATGCCTCGAAATTCAACATATACAGTGGTTTTTTGCTTGCAGCCCTGGTCTGGTAATGGCCAACGCTAGAGAGCAATTTCTCTTTCACCGTGATAACATCACCAATACTACCGCATACATAGCCGCAGCGATACCTTTTGCTGCCAAAACGAGCGGTTTTATAAATACGGTGAAAATAGCACTCTTTGCCATTGTGATGTCCTGTGATAGCAAAATGCCAAAATAGTGATTATAAATATGCCCCTTTGTTATCTATCTACCCAAATACCTTATGGCTCTATATCTATCTTTTTTTCTAGATGTATCTAATTATTTATTTATTTATCTATCTACATTATCCATCTGTCTATCTGTCTATCTATCTATCTATCTATCTATCTATCTATCTACAGTATCTATCCATCTACAGTATCTATCCATCTACAGTATCTATCCATCTACAGTATCTATCCATCTACAGTATCTATCCATCTACAGTATCTATCCATCTACAGTATCTATCCAGCCTATCTATCATCGATCTATCTATCTATCTATCTATCTATCCATCTACAGTATCTATCCATCTACAGTATCTATCCATCTATCCATCTATCTATCTATCTATCTATCTATCTATCTATCTACTATCTATCTATCTATTTGTCTGTCTGTATCTATGTCTATCCACAGTATTTATCTATTTGGTTGTTTTGTCGAAGGGGCAAGTTTAAACATTCTCCTTAGTATGCTAATGAAAAATGTATGAACATGGCATTTCAAGATGTACAAATATGTACAAATAAACATATGACCAGGTAAACATTGGAATGGAGCACTTTTTATTTTGCAAACAAGGTGAAAAGCAAATGATTTCAGTAAATAAATAAAAATATAGTCCCGAATGGCTGAATGAGGCAATGCTAGCTAATCTATGTTTACTTTTAAGCTGTTTATGGCAACAGCACAGCAAATTCTCCTACTTCTGAGAGTCTTTGAAGAAAATACCTGAGGGGCAAAGACTCGCCCACAAACATTATTAACTAAACTGGAACGTATAACTGGCAGGAACTTAAAAGCTATTTGGCGACAAATCTACTCAGCAATGTATCAAAACATGTTGAAGCCAAGATGTAAGAGGCATCTGTCATCCATAATATATCTGAATAGTACTTACGGTTACTGGCAATTCTCAGTTATGTGTATTTTGTGATAATACTAAATATTATGTTCTGTTAGTACTTTGGGAATTTTCCCTGTATGCCTTTGTCATTGTATATGTTTGCAAATTTCTTCCATGATTAAGGAAAAAACGTGATGCAACCTTAAATTGTAGATAGGGGGTCTGACCATTTGTCTAACCAGTAAATTTCTATAAACGCAACATGCAAGTTTAAATAAGTAATATGCAGTAGCCAACATTATATTTACCAGTCACTGTGATCAAACTTGTATGTAACAGTCGCTGTGGGCAATTTGTATTTATCAGTCTATGTGGGCAACTTGTAAGTACCAGTCACTGTGGGCAACATGTTTGTAAAAGTCTGTGTATGCAACTTGTATGTACCAGTCAATGTGGGCAACTTATATTTACCAGTCACTGTAAGCAACTTATATTTACCATTCTCTGTTCATGGGCAATCATATTACAATCTCTGTGTGGCACATATATTACCACACTCCATATGACATATACATGTCAGCCCTTGAGTTCCCCAGCCACTGTTAGGTCAGCCCACCAGTTCCCTAGCCACTGTTAGATCAGACCTCCAATTCACCAGCAACTGGTAGTTCAGCCCTCCAGTTCACCAGCCACTGTTAAGTTAACAGTGGCTGGTGAACAGGTCTTTATGAAATGGTGGGAGGAGTCCCACATCTCTGGAGGAAAAAACAAATGTTTTTAATGTTTTTCTAACTTCTGATGTTACTGAAATTAAGTTTCTGGATTTTAAACTTTTTTTTGAGCCACATACCACATGAGATATGTTTTACTCTTCTTAGGAAAAGATATCAAGAAATTCTATCTTGTGTGCCAACAGTTGCCATCCGACTCATACCCTTATTAGCAGAGATGTTCGAAACTGTTGAGTTTCGTTCCGCTTTCCGGAAAATTCGAAGATTCGAACATGGACCCATAGAAGTTTATGGGAGAATTTTTTTTGAAAGTTTCTGTCCATTTTGAGGGACAAATAGTAATAGCAGGTTACTGTAAATGACACAGAGACCTGGGGAATGGTCTGGGGAACCCGTAAATATAACCAAAACTTATTTTAAAACTATCTTTCCTCAGGACCGGGCTGTTTTCAAGCTTCCGCATTACATTTTCGAGAGTTACCGAAATCGATCATTACCCTTTCGAGGATTCAATTTTCGATAATCGTCTACTTTCGATTTTTTGATAATCATCTACTTTTGATTTTCGATAAATGTCTACTTTCGATTTTCAATAATCATCTACTTTCAATTTTCGATAATTGTCTACTTTCGATTTTCGATAAAAATCGAAAATTCGAAAAATCCGGGTTCTGTGAAATCCGAGAGTTACGAAAGTTTTGTCGGGACTTCGAAACCCTCAGATTCGATTCGAAACTGGATTCTATTCGAACCCACTTTACATCTCTACTTAGAAGTATCACCTACAATCAGTTTGTGTAAATTTGCAGGAAATTGAATTCATGTTCCTTTACTAAAAGGAAGAATACACGATAGAGGATACCCTTATGGTGTATTAAATGCTTTTGAAAGGGCAAGGCTTCTGGATAGACAAGAAAAAAGATGACATGAAGGTAAATATGTTTACTTTTCTGTAGAACACAGTGTAATATTTCACAAGGTATGCAATATAATATGGAGGAATTTACCATTCCTCTATGGAGATCCTATCTTAGAGCATATCCTGACTGAATCCCACATAAAATTTGTACCCAGAAAGGCTCCCACATTACGGTCTATGTTAGCTCCTAGTGTGTTCTCGGTGTGGTCTCAGGTGTCGCAGGGAGTGTCAACAGGGGAGCATGGTTGGGTTTTAAGGGCACCTACAAGTGTGGGAGATGAACAACCTGTGGGGTTATTAGTGTCAGCACATCTTTTAGTCTACTGTTACAGGAAAACTCTATGCGAATAGAACCTATGCTATCTGTAACACAAGAGAAGTAATTGTTTCTCTAGAATGTAAACAATGCCATGTGCAATATGTGGGTAACACTACATGCAGCCTTAAATGCAGGATTAGGGAGCATGTTCTGTTTATTAAAAATGTGATGACTTATCAGCAATTGGTAAACATTTACTTTTGCAAAAGAGATACTTACAGACCTTCCAAGCCGGAAGGAGCAGAGAGGGGTGGGACTGGCAGCCGCATCTGTGATTGGCTAGCTGGCAGCCAATCACAGACGTAGCTGCTGGCTATGCAGAACACTGGGGGGATGAAGTTCTGTGTCTTTCTGGAGTTTTTTTTGAAGAAGTAAATTTATGGTTGCGGGTGGGCTGGTGCCCTACACTACAGAAAATGTCTTTAAATGGTAGGGCACCAAACAGCTAGAAGGGATCCAGAGGGAGGGGGGGAGGGCTCCTTTGCTTGTGCCAGAAACCTCTCAGAGGACAAGCAAGTATCAGGCAATCAGGGACAAGATGACTTAGTGACACCTCTTGTTCACTTGTTTCAAATTTGAACAGACACTGCAGGAGAACCATTTGGAGCAGAGATGTAAGGTACTGATTTTTTTAACATTACATAGTAGAGATGTAACGCATATTCGAATAGAACCCAGTTTCCAATCTAATCTGAGGGTTTCGAAGTCCCTACGAAACCCGGATTTTTCAAAAATCAAAAGTAGACGATTGCAAATCCTCTAATGGTCGACAAAGTTTTGTGTTGTCAGCAAACACAGAAACCTTGCTGACAATACTACCCACTTCCAAATCATTAATAAATAGATTACATAGAAGCAGCCCCAACACAGAACCCTGTGGCACCCCACATTAATGATGAAGCCCCATTAACAACTACTCTCTGCATCTCATTCATTAACCAATTTTCTATCCATGTACAAATGTGACTCCCCAGACCAACAGACCTTAGCTTATTCATTAGTCGCCTATGGGGAACTGTATCAAAAGCATTTGCAAAATTCAAGTAAACTACATCTACTGCTATACCAGAGTCTACATGTCTACTTACTTCCTCATAAAAGCCAAGCAAGTTAGTTTGACAAGATCTATTCCTCCTAAATCCATGCTGGTTACTACTTATAATGTCAGCCCTTGAAACGTACTCTAGAACATGTTCCCTTATTAAACTTTCCAGCATCTTTCCCACCACTGAAGTTAAACTTACAGGCCTGTAATTACCCGGCTGTGAACGACTACCCTTTTTGAATATTGGAATAACATCAGCCTTTTTCCAACCCAGAGGCACACATCTGGACATGAGGGAATCTGCAAAAATGAGAAACAATGGCCTAGATAAAACTGAACTTAGCTCTCTAAAGCTAGGTACACACAGCACAGATTTCTGAAAGGTGACAGACAGGATCTGCAAGATCCTGTCTGCCATCTATCAAAGATCTGCATACACACAGTCCCGAGCGTTCTCCCAATGAACTTCATAACGCTCGGGACTGTGTGTTTCCATCGGCCGCGCTATATTCCTCTATAGGGAGTCTAGCGCGGCCGAAGGAAATTTTCGGCCTTTCCCGAACGAGCAATCCGATCCGACGGTATCAGGGCTTTATCGTTACTGTGTGTACCCAGCTTAAGGAGGATGTATTTTATCCGGTCCAGGAGATTTATTAATATTAATCTTATTTAGTTCTTTCTGTACAATATCCTCGGTTAACCAAAGTGAACTTGAATCTTTTATACCATTATTGCTGCTATATTATATGATATCTGTACTTGGATCTTCTATAGTGTATACAGAGGGATAAAAAATATACAAGAAATTTGCTTTATCGCCATCCTCCGTAACTAACTTATCCCCATTAATTAATGGTGCCACATTCTCAGTCCTCATCTTCTTACTATCAATATACTTAAAAAATATTTACGCTTAGTGATGCTTTGTTCAGCTATCCTAACTTCATTATTAATTTTAGCTAGTTTGATTGATGTCTTACACTTACCTTTACCTGAAAATACATTATCCCAGTTGACATTCTGAAGAGCTACTTTTAACCTGTTTCGAACATCTCTATTACACAGTGGGGCCAGTAGTGGGTTAAATTTTAGTTTTGGGGTAGACATGCCCATTAAAGGGTAAAAGTTTGTCAAACATAGATCCTCCCTATATAAGGAGGAACTTTAAGACTGTGACCTCATCTATGACTGAAGGGGTGGTGGTCCCCGAAACGTGGCAGATGAGTCTGTATGTGTGCCCTGTTTTTATGCTGATATAATAGCTGGTTGTTTTTTTTACCAAGAAACCAGATGTGCTGCCCTTTTTTCCTTTTCCTATGTTCAATGTGATACAACAATGCAATAAATTAAGACCATGCTATGGATTCTTGGGCATAAACTTTGGTAAGTCCAAAGTCTGAGATACTGTGGAAAAGATAAACATACTTATTATGGTCCTTTTGCTTTAGAAATTTCTGGCAATATTTTTTTTAATTTTTTAAAAACTAAATAATAACTGACAAACCATATACAGAATATAGTATTCTAGTAGGTAATTTGCCTTTTGTACACTAGTACACCCTGTACACTAGTACACTAGATTACCTAAAGAAGGGGCAAGGTCCCCGAAACGTGATTTTTGATGTGTCTGATTCACTGTTAAATCATCATTTTGGAGTAAGACCTGTAAGATTACTTGTGCCAGAACGTTCTAGCACATTATAGGAAAAAGTCAGATCCAATTATACTTTCTATAGTAATTTCTTCTAATGTTGCTTATCTCAGTGGCCAATGTGTTAATCTGAGGTTTTCATTTTTGTGGGTTTCTGATGCTAATTATAATCTGTTTTTTTCAAATATCCTTCTTTTAACATACAACAATGCCTTTCTTATATGCTGTCCTCTGTTGCTAAATGGCAAAATTAAATTCATTACCCATTATGACTTGTTAATAGCTATTTCAATGATCGTAAATGGCCTGTTAATGGATTTTGTACTTTAGAGGTATCTCACTCTCAATTCATCTCAAATCAATTATTTCTACCATAAACAACTCTAGATAAACAGATTTCATGCCCAGCATAGTATATCGTATAGGATCAGGGGAAAACCCCTCCAAGATATTAGGAATATTCAATAGTATTGTGGTTTGTGGCCCGAGTAGGGAACTGAAGATTTTATATTTTTTATATAATAAAGGTTAATCCATGTGCTGATTCTCTGTGCATTATTCATTTTCAAAGTACAGGCCATCCTGTAGAGCACTATTTCATATTTCATGCTAAGCTGTTCAGGGTAGATAGAAGCGCTGAGCTGTTTTGCCTGCTTCTGAACTCGACAGCGTGAAATTAGAAGTCCTGCAGCGTAACAGGTTTTTGAGCAACACCCATTTGCTAAAATCACAAGCAGAGAAAAGCTAACAGACCAGGCAGTGCTTCTCTGATTTAACCTGTTAACTCTGAAGGTGGCCTGGAGAACAGTTGAGATGTGCAGCATAAGGTTTGTCAGAGGTGAAGCTAAACCGCTAAAATGATGTGGCTCAGTGTATAGTGCACATTCACATATAACAAACATACCCTTATGAAGTGGAAGTGTACACTAGGTGTGAAATGTAGTGCATTTAATTAAGAATCTTTTTTAAGAGAAGTTAGTCTGTTTCTTTTTAATACAAAAATACATATCTTTAGTCTTTTGCTCGCATGGGCATATCTATTTTAAATTCAAATAACTTAATGAATGACTGTTATATAACAATAGAACTGTATTAATGGACTGTTAGAAAACCTTTTGATTGACAAGTTTTTGTCACTTAATTTAATAATTTTTTCAAACAATAAAATTCTGAAATAGGATCCAATGTTGCCAGACCAAACTAGTTCTAACCTCCAGTTAAAGGGCATCTCCACCCCAACCCCCCACAAAAATCTACTATTGCACTTCTAATGGCCGACAACATAGGCCTCACTAGGTCTATTTCCCCCAATTCATAATATATAGTTTCTTACCAGCCTTCTTCTGCTTTTCGTGATCACAAAAGCAGCAAAAGGGGCCAATCACTGAGCGCTGATGGTCCGGCCCCCTCTGCTTCTTCCGTGATTGGGAAAAGCAGCAGAAGGAGAGCGATGAACTAAAGGCAGGTAAGTAAGTTTACATTGTTAGTTGGGGGAAATTAGCAAGGTCTAGGTTATCGCCCATTAGAAGTGCAATAGTGGATTTTTGCCAAATTAAACTTCCCTGCACAGAGCAGCAGCAGGAGGGAGGGGTGAGGGAGAAGGGGAACACTACTGTGCATGCCGGAAACCTCTAGGAGGACGAGTTAGAGGCAGAAACTAATTGCACCAGTGAAAGGCACTTATTCTGCACTTTCCTGGACTGTATTTCAGCCGTGCAGGAGAACCATGCAGGAGAATTTTCTTTCAGATTCTTTTTCAGGATCTTTGAATCTCAATGCTACAAAAGCATCCTGAGAGGATTGTTGTATTATCACCAAAGTGTTGCTGATGCGAATACTTTATACAGAAGATATTTCATTCTACTTGTAACTCCAGTATTGCTGCATAACAACAGTTATGACCACGCTGACATACCTTTACTGGTGTACCGGACAAGGCCTCTGCTTTCTCAATGACTGCTGGATTGCTGGCACTGATTAGTATTGGGCTACTAATTTCAAGGTTTTGGCGGCCTACTGGAAAGTGAACCATTTTGTTAAATCTGTTTAAAGCATTTGTGAGAAGGAATTGCCTTGGCCCTTTCCTCCGGCCCTCAGGTATCCTGGGATTTGTTGCCAGTTCTGTAACTTTAACTTTTGCGGGTGATTTCATTAGTGGTGAGAAGATTTTACTTTCATTGTTTCTTTTTTTATTAGACTCCAGTAGATGCTTTGCTGTATGGTTGGGCTGCAAGGAAAACAAAAGCAATTTAGATGAAAAAATTAATTGTTGGCTTCTCACTGAATATTATGTCATCTCATTTAAAAAAACAAACAAACAAAAAAGTATAGGGCATTTTGAACATAGTCAACTAAGATTCTCCTACCAAAGCTCAAAGTTTAGATTTGAATTGCAAGTAGCAGGAAAACAAGCCAGGGTACCGACTATATATAACAAATTTGGTCTTGCCTTATAGAAACATGCAAATGTATTCATATCTAGATAACTGATTAGCATTAGATTTGTATGGTAGCTTGGTGAAAAAATATATGTATACCCATTTTGAAATACTAGGGGTGTTTTTGGTACAAAAGTATATGATGTTCTGGGCTACCTTTTGTTTGTGATGGACACATTGTGTATTTTATTCTAATCTTGGGGTGTGGTGGTTATATTGGTGGTGGGGGGGGCTATTTTAGAAAATGTATAATGCTCCTGGATAGACTTATTATTAAGGGTGTTAAGGTCAAGCCATGTTTTTTTCTAACCACTCGACTAGATAGCGATCGGTTGATTTATTGGTAGTCTGAAAAATAGGGTCAAGGCTTATCCCAGTCTAAAGCAGGGTATACCCCATTCAATATTTCCACCTGATTGACCGTTAGTTCAGTGTATTGGTCGATCTGCCCAAAATAATTGCATGTTATTTTGTTTGGACCATCCATTCTTTATGTCCGATTGGACATGTCTGAAAACCACGGTCGATCGTGCGGTCATCTATGGACCACATGTTTGGTTGCAGCTAACTGTCAGTCACAGCAAAAGTAGCCATTCAGAAGTGCCGAAAGTCGGTCAGGAGGAAGGATCTGACAGGGTGTACACAGCTTTAAAGAAGGGATCTGGAAAAAGAACATTGCCACATGATGTGAGAGATCAAATACAATCAACTGACATTTTTGAATGAATTAAAGATTCCCTTTCTTACCTCTACAAACATGAGAGGGAAAAATCCCATTTGATCTCCCAGTTTACCTTCAGCCCAGTTATCATCTACTCGCCGGATTACACTGATAATGTCATCCTATAAAACAAATGGTTTGTCATTTCAGGTGTCATGATTTATCATTTACATAGTGTATAATACTAGGTACCCACAGCCCTACTACTGCCTAGTTTATTTCTAACAATAGATCTACCAAGCAATATATCTGGTGCTATTGTTATTTCTTTAACACAACTAGGGAAAATCCTAGACAATTGCTTCCTTGTGCAGCCACAATGAGGGTTTAATACTAAAGGTTCGTTCACACGTAAGATTTTCCGCAGACCTCCGAGCCCCAACCGACCCCTGATCATTACAAACATCTATGACGAATGGCCATTTTGGCCGAAAGTCGCACATGTGTATGAGTTTAGTCGGGGTTCTTTCGACGATCTGCCTTAGATGTTTTTAAAATGGTGGAAGAGGCTTCAGTATTTTTAGTCTAAGATTAAGGGTTCACCCTTAATCTGACCCAATTCTTACAGTTCCTGTTATGAAGAATAACTAACAAAGAAGTGTTTTTAATGAATATCTTGACCCGGGCTTGGTCTTCATTAGCAGTGTGACACAAACAATTGAATTAAAGTTAATACACATTTAATATTGTGGCTCTCTGTAAATCTGATTTTGATGTTAAGTTTGTGTGATTTTCATGCCAGCTAAAAACGTGTACAAATTGTCACACAAAATAGCTGCAAATGCGATAATAAATCACTTGTGGTGGCAGCAAATCCAGTCTAAAAGTCATGCTAATGTTTATTATTTAGTGGTAAACCAGTTACCTTGACTTTTAGAAGGAGTTTAGTGATTTGTGGCTCTAAGTGAATTCCCCCAAATATATTTGTTTCTAAACATCAAATGTAAATGTTTATCTCAACAATAAGAAAAGCAAAACAATGGCATCTATTCAGTTTAATATTTCATAAGCAGTGAATTATTGATGGACTTAGTCATGACCTGCATCTCTTCATGTTTTATAGCCTAAGGAAGAGCACTCACCCTCCAGCAACAGGAAAAATATGAGATGATGAATCAACAATTAGAAGATTTCCTTTTTGAACAACACAGTAACACTTTTTATTATTAAAATAGAACACCTGCAGATGTAGATTTTGGAGAGACTCATTATATTTTTTGCATGCATGATGGATTTATCTTTGTTAAGGGTGTTGAAATAATAAGGGTAAAATAATAAAGACAATGTTAAAGGGCATCTATAGTGAAAAAAATACATTGCTCCATTGCAAAGTTAAATTCATGTACTCTGTGCTGCCCTAATCCTATCTCTGTCAGTGACTTTGTTTAACCATGGTGTCAGATCTCTGTGCAGCACTCCCCCCTTCCCCCTCCCCTCTGTTACCTCCTCCATGTCTCAACTCCGGCTAACCGACAAGCTTATCATGTGCAGTAGGAGTTAAAAGTTCATCATCCTGAAAAACACACCCACGCACAGTGGCCAATAGAAAACAAGCTGTCCTGGAGACACGGAAGAAGGAGATCAGTACAGTTTATGATCTCTCACTTTGTAACCCATCATCAATCAGTGAAAGCTATTAAGAAGGGGGGTCAAGTGCAGCCTTATATCTACCATCAAAGCTACCTCTCTCCCCCTGCTAATGCTCTTATCTCTAAGTTTATTACAGAGCAGGGAGGGGGGATCACGTCACAGTTCAAGTAGGAGTAGAGGAATGCAATCACGTATTGTTCTAACTGGTGTATCTCAGGACAGAGAGGGAATCTGAAAAAAGTGAAGACACTCTGGGGGTTGTGGGGAATTATAGAACACATGGAAAGAAAGAAAGAAATGTTCATTTTCCCACTATAGATGCCCTTTAAAATTGGGTAACAAGATTTACACTGTGCTCATTTGTTAGGACAAGGATCATAATTTTCTTTTGTGGATGAAAAGCAATTGTCCATTAAAAACATCCTTTACAAGCAGATAACAACCAACCCAACAATCAGAGAATCCAGATACCATCATCGAAATTTTCCCTCATTCAACCCTCCCACATCGGTGTGCAAAAAGACAAAAAAACTGCTTTGCACAAAAAATTCATTTAAATGTACAACTATGGATGCATGTAACTAACTGTAACCCTGGATATGTTTCCTTCCCAAGAAAAAACCCAAGACTTTTTGATGTTTTGAGATTTAGCTATAACAACATTACCAGAAAGATCATTCCATAGTCTTATTGCTCTAGCATTCTCCATTCTTCTTACCAGTTGCATGTCACTGTACACCTTCCAATTTGTTGATATTAGAATAATGATCACACTAAAATTCATAGTGCCCTACACACCATTTATTTATATTCTTCTTGCTGTAACGCATATACAGTACCCAACACCCTCTTTCTCCCCTAGGCATTAGTGATATTGTTCAAAGGTTTACATTCTAAAAGGTATACACAGTAAACATAGTGTAACAATACCTAGCTGTGTAGATATGTGGTGTCCACAAAGATTTTACAAAAACAATATAAAAATAAGGTAATGGAAAATAAGGTTAACCAGGAGCCAGAATAGAACAGATTGGGAGGAGATCTAGAGAGAGAATTCTAGTAATCAAATAACCCCATCCCTGATATGGTACTTTTACCAGGAAAACAGATACATCCAGAATCAACTAAAATGAGCAATAATGACTTTACCTTTTCAAATTTCAGGCAATCCTTATTTTCTCTGTTTTTTTCATTAAGATTAAACCTGTGCAGAGCTTTGCACAATGCTGGTTCCTCCCCATGGCTCCGGTTCTCATCTAGTGCTTTATCGCCTCTGTAGACTGTAACAGCCTTAATAGAAGGTTTCTGTTAGGAAACATTAAAATACAATTATGAATGATATACAATATGTCATGGATTTTAGATTACAAGTTAGATTACATATGTTCAAATCATGCCCAATAAAATAAATCATAATGGAAATGTATCCAGGGAGATCAATGGTTAGTTATAAATGTTTAAGAGTTAAGAGGTAGGCCCATACAAAATTATTAATAAACATTCAAGGTTATTAAAATGAAAGTTCTTATCGTTAAAAATCGTGATAATTTTTACCCAGCCAATCAGATGTTAGCTTTCAAATGTTAAATCAGATCTGATTGGTTGGGGCAAAATTAGCACCATTTTAAACGATAAACAGGGAGATTCACCCAGAGGCGCAAGCTGTGCAGCCTCTGGTAAATTGGTTTGCTATGGCTGCCGCAAAGCGAGAGTTAATGTTGCGCTAAATGATCGGAAATCAGTTAGAACAACGTTAAGAGCAACGTTAAGCTGCCTACCCACAATGCTGCTCGGTAAATGAGACTGAAGAACTTGAATCTTCCTGGTTGTGTACAATGAGTCATCAACCAATTATTGCACATATTTTCCAGCACCAGTATTCAACAATTTCTAAACCACCAGTTATTGGTTCATTTTACCCTCTGCCTATTTAATTTACCACAAATTTCATTCTGAACAGTGACTAAATAATTTAAACCCTGTCAATACAACTGATGCATCAAAATATGAACAATTGAATCTTCTTTGCAGAAAGAATTAAAGTGTATTCCCACCAGTTTTTAAAGTTTGCATTATTCAGTTTAACTTAAAGGATAAGTGCACGGAACTCACAGGCATTACTGTTTGAGGCTTAAGCAGGAGAGTGCACGGAACTCACAGCCAATACTGTTTGAGGCTCAAGCAGGAGAGTGCACGGAACTCACAGGCATTACTGTTTGAGGCTTAAGCAGGAGAGTGCACAGAACTCACAGACATTACTGTCTGAGGCTCAAGCAGGAGAGTGCACGGAACTCACAAGCATTACTGTTTGAGGCTCAAGCAGGAGAGTGCAAGGAACTCACAGTCATTACTGTTTGAGGCTCGAGCAGGAGAGTGCATGGAACTCACAGGCATTACTGTTTGAGGCTCGAGCAGGAGAGTGCACAGAACTCACAGACATTACTGTTTGAGGCTTAAGCAGGAGAGTGCACAGAACTCACAGACATTACTGTCTGAGGCTCAAGCAGGAGAGTGCACGGAACTCACAAGCATTACTGTTTGAGGCTCAAGCAGGAGAGTGCAAGGAACTCACAGTCATTACTGTTTGAGGCTCGAGCAGGAGAGTGCATGGAACTCACAGGCATTACTGTTTGAGGCTCGAGCAGGAGAGTGCACAGAACTCACAAACATTACTGTTTGAGGCTTGAGCAGGAGAGTGCACGGAACTCAAAGGCATTACTGTTTGAGGCTCGAGCAGGAGAGTGCACGGAACTCACAGGCATTACTGTTTGAGGCTTAAGCAGGAGAGTGCACGGAACTCACAGGCATTACTGTTTGAGGCTCAAGCAGGAGAAAGCAGAGGAAATCACAAGGTAGGCTCTGGAGGGGCATAGGTAAAAATAAAATATGGCAACAGTATTTTTAAAGCTGCAGCTTTCAAATGAACGTAACTTAATTTTACAGTGCACTTACCCTTTAAGAATGGGAGGTAAATGCGCTATGTCTTACTTCCCGTTCTTCAGTTAAACTTGCAGGAGAGGAGGAGAAACTTACCCGCCCGCAGTCCAGCGCTGGCATCTCTGACGCATCTACGCTCCCTTTGCACTGTGTGCGCATGCATGCACATTGCCAGGGACTGTAGATGCGTCGGGAGACTGTCAGTGGCGTCGGAGTCTGTCAGCAGTGCTGCTCCATTGGCAGGTAAGTTTCTCCTCCTGTCCTATAAGTTTAACTGAAGCATGGGAGTTAAGACATAGCGCATTTACCTCCTGTTATTCAGTTAAACTGAATACTGCAAACTTAAAAAAAGAGGATTAGGCTAAAATGGCCTACTATTAATTACCTACACAATACCCTACTTTTTAGTCAATATGTTTAAAAGTCCTCATTAATGTATACATATACAAAGAGTAGCAATATAAATATAAATCCCTTTGTAATATTTCTTGCCATGCCAAATGAATAATGAATGAATACCCATACATACAGAGGTGCACAGCTAACAATACGTAGTTCCAAGGTGAAAGCTGCCAACTGTTATGCAAATTTTGAAAAAAACAATTATTTCACATAAGCTCTCAGAGAACATGCCATTAAAAATGTGTTTGTTGCTATGACAAGAAAATAACAGGGATGTAGACCAAGAACACAAAACATTGTAAGTTAATTAAAAACACAAGATGACTTATTATGGCTATATTCACCCTGTCTTTCTGTATTAGTATGTTGGTATGTTGTACCAGCCCCCGTTGCTATGAAAACCTAGCTTTCTGTCCAATAAGCTACACTACAATGAATCAGTGCTGTGGGCAATTTTTAGAATGGCACATTGGGCCTGGAGACTGGCAGGCCTTTATAAAATGAATAGGTTTCTAGAAGAGAAAATAGATTTGCCTGCAATGTGACACATTTATTCAGAGGAAATCAATCATCAGTGACAGCCTTATGCAAACCCACTGTTAATGGAGGATTAAAACAAATCTGTGATAGCTCATCAGTTCACTTAACCTGACAGTGAAGACTTCATATGTAAAGATTCTTCTATCAGTTTGAAGTACTCGTATAAAAAGAGGGACTACTGATTAAACCTTACAGTAAACCGACACATAATAATGTTACATGCATATAAATATAACTTCCCATGAAATGGTGATAGATGTATTTAGACTGTACAAGCTGTTCCCAAATGGGATCAGCATCTTTTGCATAACACAGGCGTCTCCATGCATTTCCACACCCACTGCCCCTTTGGTAAACCTGGCATATAACACTGGGAAATCCCCACAAACACACACACACACCCATGACTATGATTAAATAGTCATGGACGGGCTAAACCATATCTCATAGTGAGCACGGGAAGGCCCAACATAAGGAAGGGAAAGTCAATGCAGTGCAAAGCCAACAATTTGCACTGCATTCTGGATTTCAAAGTCGGAACTAGGAATTGATCTGATTGCAGAGCCATGTCTTTAAGTAGTTTCAAATTGTAAAAAATAAACAAACAATAAGCGATCTGCATTTATCAGTCATATCCTATTCCCTCACACAAATTTAGGTTTGTTTTCCCTGGGATAGAGGCGTTTATGAGGAGATACTAAAACCTTTCCCAAATATTTTAGAGGGAACTACAGACAATTATCAAGAATCATTTTTTTCCCATAGGGTGAACAAATGACAAGGGAGCACATCTATAGAGTTGAGGAAAAGTAATTACAGCTTAAACCATATAAATGTTTTTCTTTTCTGAGGGCAGTAAATTTGTGGAATGATCTGCTTAAAAACTTTACATTGGCTAAATCTCTTAAAGGCTTAGATGTCTTCATGGACAGACAGAATAACCAGGGTTAAGCTGGTTGCTGTATCCATGTGGGTGCAATGTGTGATTAGTTGCGTAATCAGTTTAGTATACTGGGGTGTACTGACAAGGTGTGTGGAGGAACCTGTACCGTATGCCTTATGCAGGACATTTGTATAGTGAATGATGCAGCCCCGATTGTAAAAAAGACAGAAAGTTTAGAATGTAGATCCATGACCATGGACCAGGGCGCATAATAAGGTTTTCTGTACTGTGATGGAACTCTAGGGAGATTTTTATATTCTTTCAGGATGATGCATCAGCGGGCGCACAGCTCCTGTTTTGGAGTGTCATATCGGTTAGCGTGACAATGACTGAATGTTAATCCATTATCTGCCTCTTCTGGGCATGCCCAGGCTCCGTAAAGGCTCAGTACAGGTTTCTAAATTGCTCAGTTTCCATGAGGCCTCCAGAAGCATAGCAGGCATACAGTAATGAATTGATAGGACAAAGTATGATATTTTAACATATTTTAAAGAGGCCATTCTTTCTAAAAGATGTTCTTATGAGGGTGGAGTTATCCTGTAATAGGGCCGTAATAGAAAAACACCAGTTAGCAATGCTCCGAGACCCGATATTGGCATACAACATTGCCAGGCTATTTGCACCGTGTTGCTGATAGTGGTTCTTGGTGCATCACCCTGTTTATATTTTAAAGTAAAGAAACATGAGAATCTATAATGTTTTAATGTGGCATTTACAATGAAAACACTATTTTAAATTGCATTTCATGTACAATATATGGCCATATACTGTTCTATATTAATGTAACATACTTTCAGTAGCTTATTAGCAATGCCCCTGTAGCTTCCCCTCAAACACAACAACCCCCAAATTTGTGGGGCAAATTTTAGTTATTTCAACACATAAGAAATGATTGGCATTGAATGTAAAGCTACCAAATAGGTTCCACAGTATGCTGCCCTCAGACCCATTTAAGCATAAACCCACACTATGTCTGTTTTGGTTGCACAGTAATTTCACCCCCTATTTGAAAGCACAGAAAGAAAAAGTACTAAAGACTTACTGTGTGGTTATAAATTATTCACTCGCTGCACCAAGCAAACAACTTCATATAAATTGCTGCAGGGATTTGATGCTTTACATTGCTTTCATTAATCCCTTAAATGCATTTAATGGCCAAAACTTCAGACACTTTAGAAGAAAATGAGCATGGAACCTGTGACAAACCTACAGGAATTCAGTAGCTATTTGGAAACAAAATATAAATCAAAACAAAAATATATAAGTAGTTTATTACTTAAATTACTATTATTATTACTTTTATAAGTAAAAAACAAATAATTGAATCTCCAACCAGATCATTTCCCATTGTGGGGCAACTTTCCATTCATTAAGAAAAAAATACATCTTTTTGAGTCTGATTGAGTTTCATTCCTTTTCAGCTTTGCCCACAGACTATGAAAACATTAAAGGGCAAGTCCAGCCCTAAAATGAAAACTCACATACAGGTAAATCACCCCCCAAAACCCTAAACTGTAATAGTTTGAAATCTGAAATATATAAATCTAACCTGAAATCCTGCACAATGTCTTGTTGCCCCAGTTTCTGCTTCCAGGTTCTTCCAGTTAGTAATTGTCAGTTATGGATTTGACAGTTGACATCACAGCTAATGAATGAAAGTTAATCCCCTGTCTGCCTCTTCTGAGCATGCCCAGGCTCAGTAAATGCTCAGTACAGGTTTCTAAATTGCTCAGTTTCCATGAGGCATCCAGAAGCATAGCAGGCATACAGTAATGAATTCACAGGACAAAGTATAATATATCAACATATTTTAAAGAGGCCGTTCTTTCTAAAAGATGTTCTTATAAGGGTGGAGTTGTCCTTTAAAGTATTTTACATTTAATAGAATCTTTATTCTATCTGCCCTTTACTTAAAGGGCAACTGTGTTGTCCAAACAAGTTAGGGTTAAATAAAAGTCTGCAGTCTTTCCTTTAAAATTAGCCCTAGATCACATCAAATGAGCCTGTAAGAAATTATATTGGGTGAATGTTTAAATTTCCTTTTTACAGTTGGTTTAGTGACATCACCTGACCTCTGCCCCACCACTCCGCCCCAGGGGACAAGCATGAGCAGTTAAGACTTTATGCTGGGGAAAACAGGAAGTATCTGGGGAAAAAATTACAGTTGAGATGGGGAGCCTATTAATGCAGACAGAGGCTGGTCACATTATTACAAGCTGGTCACATGGCTGAAAACAAGCTGGAAGTAATATTGCTGAATCTTTCTAGCAATAACTTCTAACAAATTTTTATCTAGAGTTATGAATTAGGCTTTATTTTGAAGGTATGATGGAAGGCTTTCCAAAACAATTCTCACTTGTTTGGAAGAATTAGAGACAAAGTTACCTTTTAAAGAAGAAACCCGTCCTGAAACAGCATTTCCCTGACTTGTCTGCCTGTGTCATTTCTAGCTTAAGATTATAAAATTATAATCTACCACTACCACTACGTAGTAGCGCACCGATTATAACACGGAAGTCATCCCCCTATGAAGTTTATTCACCTTCCGGCCACAAGATAGCCGCTATTGAACATTACGCACCTTCCTCGTTCCTGTGTTGCGTCTTGCTCCTTCCGCATGCAGGGCTGTATGAAGACCAGGAGCGAGGCTGCATCAGCTATCAGGGTAAGATGGGGGGCGGGGGGGGGAGGAGGAGTGGGAAACAGAACTTTTCTCCTTCCGCATGCAGGACTGTTTCAATAGCAGGAGTGAGGCAGCATCCAATGTCAGGGTAAGATGGAGAGGGGGGGGGGAGAGTACTTTTTTTTACCTGTATTAAGAAAGGGGGGGGTGAGGATAGGGAGAGATAGAGGGAGAAAGGATTTTTGGGGAGGTGCATTAAGAGGTGTCTGTGTCTCATCGGGTAACTGCATTTAAAAGGGATAGATTATAATGAATAATGTACCCCCTACTGTAAATTAGTAGGATATTAAAAGACACCTCGGAGTTCCGTGCCCGGTATAAAAGGCACTCGGCCTGCGGCCTTGTGCTTTTATATGGTCACGGAACTCCTCTGTGACTTCTAATATCCTTATAATTTACAGTAGGCGGTACATTATCCACTATATTCCCTACAGAACACTCTCTTTAGCACAGGGAAATACAAAATAGCCAATTGTCTCTCTCTACTCGGGTAAATCAGACTAGGCTTGCCTGAGCTCAACAAGCTAGAGAAGGGGGCAGTAACTGCAGGGCTTTGTGTATTTTTAGTTTTAAGTGTTGTCTTTGATTAGGGATGACACAGAAATACAAAAGTTACTTTATTCTAATTAGCAGTTTCTGACCTTTAGGTCAGGGAACAGGTGTCTAGGGTAAGATGCTGTTTTGATTTTTGAGAAAAAAATGCAGTAACACTAAGGCTAAAGGTACTGGTGTACAAAGAAGCTTTCTGTTAGATTCATTCCAATAAAATGCATTCTGGGTATTTTCAAATATATGCCTAATTGTCCATACACTGCCTGCGTTAGTTTGCCTAATAGATTTATTGGCATTGCTTTTTTAGTCACGGATTGTGGGCTTATAATTCCACCCCAAGGAAATCAAAGAGATGTTGTTTATGTCCAATTACCCAGTGCTGGTTTGATCACCTACTATAAATTCTGGGAAACTAATTAATTATATAACAAAATGGAAAATCAAAGAGTAGGGAATATTGTGTCTCTTAAAGTCAGTTCAATACAGACTAACCCTGCATACATAATGTGAACCAAAACAGTAAGAACATAAGTAGCTGTCATTGGTAAAGCAAGAATGACTTGCAGTCGTTTCCCGTCAATGATCAGAGAACAGATTAAACCTCTACAATATGTTGAAATCAATACTACTTTAAGAAAACATTCATTTACCATGTGCTTAAAATTGGAAACAATCATGCAAAGGTAAATTTAGACATGACAGCTGTAAAATGGCAATCGGATGGTGGGGAATTGGCCTGATAAACAAGTCAGTGCACACAGGGAAGGTATACACTATTTTATATTATGGTCTTCCAGTAATAACCATTACCATTATAATACAAAAAAGATGCTCAGTGTATGTTTCTCAATGTAGCCTTTATGGTAAGAAACTAAATAATATGATATAATGTAAACTTTACATATATTTTTCTAGGTATCAAAGTTCACATCGTTTTTCAGACAGGATTGTAACAAAATGTATTTATATTTATTTATATGATTAGATAAACTTGTGATTTTGCTTAAAGGGCATGTCCACCCCCAAAACTATAAATTAACCATTAATTGACCACATTGTACTGTTTTAAGAGAGTCCTACCTTGTCTCCTAATTCAGTCTGGTTGCTTAGGATGTCTTCAGTGAACTTGTAAAAAACGGACACTAGGAGGCTTAGATAGCCTTTTTAATATCTTCCCCCTCCTAAGCCTCCCGGAGAATTTAGTCCTGCGCAGAAGAGCGCACCTCGCCGAACCCGGAAGCATCCGCTCCCCCCTCCTTTCCAGTGACGCGTCTCAGAGAAAAAAATCAACGAGAGTTTGAGCTGTCATGCTGGCCGCGAATTGACCAATCGCGGACCAGGAATATATCAGCCAATGGCAGTAAGAGAATCAGCTGTCATGCCTTCCACCAATCAGGAACGTATTGTTACCATGTGGTACAGGACAGCCAATAACGCGCCTGCAAACACGATCCTACTTCAACACACTATTTTGATTTCGGCAGTGAAGGAGTACACATCTAAGGTGACGTATCCATGTGGGCGGAGCTAAACATTGCAGTCCGAGTGCCGGCCGGGTAGAAGCGCGAGATTATCATCGCGCAAAGCGTGATTACGTCATGTGATTGATAGCTGGTTGGGCTTAGAGACGGCCTTAGGATGCCGAGTTTACACAAGTAAGAACTTTTTATACAAAAGCTTTTTTGAAAAACGGACATGGCGTTTCAGCTAGTGCACCACATTACTACACTCTGTGAAAAAATGATTTTTGGGGTGGACATAACCTTTAATGTGAATCTCTCTTTTCAGGATTCGTCCATCTATCTTCCATCTATCTTCCACCTAACCTTTTCTGGATTTGTAACCCTATAACTAAAGTTCATAATGAAAGGACAATTCAGTTTCATAGAGTGAAGTTACCAGTCATCATGTCACAGTTAAAGTACAACTGTGGTCTAAAACCTGTGGCCATTGTCTTACCTTTCTATTGTTCTCTTGACAACCACTCTCTGTAGTAATAAGAAAGATGTAAATATTACCCCTAAGTGCCCTTCTACCGAAGGTCCGGGCATGCGATGTTACTGGACAGTTTATTTTAACTTCTCCCCATTATGTCTTACTTATTGTAGATAATTATATATACGGTTATCTTTTCATGTTGAGGAAAAATAAAAAGCATTTCTTTTCAAGAGTTCCCAAAGCAGTGTTTCATTTTAATATTACATTTATTAAAGAGAAAGTTGATGTTCCCTTTGGGTGCACTTTTCCAAACTGTAGTACGAAGGAGACATGAATGATATGTACATTTATAATCCTGGACTGGTTTGCAAACTGATGTCATTTGGGAGAACTTACACTAGAGGGTACCTTAACCTAAGGAAATATTTCCTCAGATGTAAATTTGCATAGTTCAAAACACTATATATAATGAGGATAATAAAGCAGGGACATATGCAAAGGTTGAAAGTCCAACAGTTCCTCTCTACTGCATCTCCTACCTTATGAATAATAAATCCTAAATTCTTTCTTTTATCTCTATTTTTAATTAAAACCTCCTTCATGGGTGTATCATTTTCTGTATTATTACCCAGGGGGCATATATTTTAATTTGAGTGCAAAATTCACCATAAAATGCTATTGCCAGTTCAGTGTAGACTACCACTTTGTCACAATTCTAATTAAAGAGTACTGTACCCAAGTGCTGAGTGCCTGAGGGACTTTGTGTAAGGCCCAAGTTTCACACGCTTACTGAAAGAAAGCCTTATAGAGTGACCTTTTCGCAAAGCATTGTGGGTGTACCTACTTACACCCTTTAAGATATTAGTTCCATATGGAAATGTGTCAAATACTTTTTCTAGTAAATTTGAAAGTTAAATAAAATGAAGAATAAGCTCAAACCAATCTTTCGTTTCCGTCAAATAGATAAAGGTTACTACGTACTCTGACAGAGCATGTCTCAACCGTACACCATCTGGGGGATGCACTGAGAGCTGCCATTGCTCTTTACCTTCCTTGTTAAACAGATTTTATTTTTACCTAATATTACACTTTACATTGTATAGTATTCTTTGCATGTGTTTAAAAAAAGAGAACAACAATATATTTAATATATTTTAAAGATATATTGTAATACTTACCTCTGCCTCCTTCCCCGTGGATTTGATGATACCAGTTTGCATGGTGCCCTATGAAGTTGTTGCCAAGCTGTGCTAATGGCAGCTAAACCCTTTTTTATTACTGTTGTGGCTTTCAATGCATCACACTGTATGTGTTTTGCTTATCTAAACCCTGCTCTGCTTCTATAGTCATTTTATTGTATAGTCTACTTATAATGTTAGCAAAGATTTCAAATATTTAAAGGCAATTTAATGTAAATAAGGCGTGTGTCCAATGGTTTTCTGTGCAAAAGTTCACTAAAGAAATATAGATTTACAGATTTATATTGTTCTGGTAAACATTATTTATCAGAATATTTCTGTTTAATATGTTGAAAAGAGGAAAAAAACAACAAGTTACCGAATAGATTCAGTAACAGCAATCAGTATTTTCCCTATTTTTCCATATTACCATATTCCAGAGAAACATTGTCACCCATACAAAGAGTCAAAATGACTGATATCACTAAATAAACAATACATGTGTATGGATGCTGCATTTTGCAGGTAAACTGTAGCATCACTCACAGGCCAAATTAGCATTGCATTTATGCTTAATCATTTTTAAACGTAACATGCACCCTTAGCATAAAAGGGTCTCACAAGAGGGCTCCTCCTCATGTCACGTGGCGCCAATAAAAACTAACCAATAAGGATCTGATCCCTGATGACGGCTATGGGCCGAAACGCGTAGGAGGACTCTCCCCCGACATTCCCCTTTGAAACCACATGGTTTGGAATACATCATTACAATTACCCATCATATTGGGTGAAGTTTGGTCTCATTATCTTGACTGATTAGTTACTTTACCTCATACCACCTTGCTTTTTAAATTGGGTGTTGGTTTAGTTTATGTTTAGTATATTTTTTCTATATTTATATATGTTTTTACAGTTTGAGCGTATTATATACATTTTATGCATAATTGCTTGTCTTAAATAGAGCTTGAATCATTACCCTGCCGGCAGGGCCCACTAGGGATTACATTTTATGATACAGAAGTATAGGTATATTGTGTGGGGCAGATTGTGGTTTTATCTATATTGATATGCTAATAAATATAGATATATTTATGTTCAATGTCTACTTTATTTTCTACTAGCGTGGGATATCTTGTGTATATTTTTAGTCTTCCTTAAATTGCAGTGTTAAATATTCCCTACCACCAAACATGTAAGTTGCTCTGAAACTGTTCTGAGACATGGCCTAACAAAACACGTGGAATTTCACTCATGATCATGTCAGTCATCCACACAGAAGAACATTTGTCTTTACACAATTTCAATCTGTGATTTAATTAATGCTAACCCCACTTATTTTGTCAATAAAACAACACAAAACGTATACACTAACTTGCCAAAGACATTTCTTAAGTAAAATCGAAATCGATCCCTATGTATAAAATTATGATGAAAAGATTGTACCGTATGATATGTATATAATGGTTGGCTTGTCTAGAAAGCGTTAAATATATATTATGTAACATACTGTAATACTAAAAGATATGGTGAATTCTTCACACAGAGCTGATGCGATCATTTACATTTTTTCTTGCATTTTCAAAGCTGTACCTCAACTGAACTTTTGTTCCTGCCACAAGTAATCCAAAAGGCATGTGCCTCATCCATTCAATAAAACACCTGTGTTATGCCCACAGTCTGCAGAGAAAATGAACTGGCACTCTTAGGAGACGTGTATCCGTATTTATTGTCAAAGTTCCAGCTTCTTTGTGAAATAGAACCACTAAACAGTTATTTGTGTTGGCAATTTCTTTTCCTTTGCAATATTAAATTGTATTTCTGTCTTAGCATAAGTCCGCTTAGGGAAGTTTATTAGATTTTTCTGTTTACAGGGCTATCATAAATAAATAAAAAATCTATAGTTAGATTCAGCTTTGAAGATATGTAGCTGAATTTTGCTTCTCATAGCTGCCCTATGAAGTGGTCTGTAAGCACCAATACAGTACATTATTGTTAAACTAGAAGCCAACCAATGAGGCAGAGTCCAATATATTTAGGAACTCATGTAATAAAATGTGCAAAAGTTTGAACGTGTGCAAGAAGATGATAGCTTTTTACTGTTCTACTGCAGTAAATGAACACCTCATTGGTTGCTGCAGATTAATAGCACAGGCAAACGTTAGCACCTGTTATGATATATGTCCCTGTCAAAGCATGTGGAGTATTTTTTTTAGTATTATGAATGAATACACTTTTAAGCTAATCTTCTCATTCTGCCCTCTCCTGACTCACTTTACATAAGATGCCCTAAACCCCACCCATAGCATTTTATTAATATCCACTGTAAATTGTTTTTTCCAGCACCTGGAAGGTTTCCATTTTATAAAATTTATAAATGTTAAGATCAGGAATTCTATAAACTGCCTTTCCTTAAAAACAATCAAGTGTACTTTGACCTCTGATTTAAAAGAAGAATGGGTTAAAAATATATGGTGATAGAATGATGTGTAAGGTCAGAACCAATTGGGGACAAGACACCAATTGGGGATTACATTAGGAACCCTCTAAAAAAGGAACTTGAAATAAAGGCCCTTGTAAGGTCAAAACAAATGGGGCATTTAATTGTATCCACATATGGCCATCCTGATAAAAACTCAATTTGAGATAATTCAAGCAATTGATAAATGTATACACCATAACCCTACTAGCACCATATAGAAAAACCCATAACGTGCAGTGCAGATAATAGTTATCACAAAATTGTAGCAACTATGAACAGTGATCAGGTGTCCCTAATCACTGATACACAAATAGTCCTACATGTAGAGGTCGCCCTACTAGAGCAGTCCCACTATACTGTATATACATAGTATTAGAATCCTGGTGGAAAAACACATGTGGGGCATGTGAATAAATGTCTCCTCCATCCATCAGTGTAACCAGCAGCACACTGGTAATTGTGAAATTGAGGAAAGATACAAGGTATATCAATTTGCGCAGCGTGGATAGAAACAAACAGGCCGAATTATTATTCCGGAAAATTAAACACTTTGCCAATACACACACAGGACTTATGTGAAAAGCCAGACTCCACAACATCTGATGTCTGGGCTGCCACACTCTTCACTCGTACGTAGATGAACCAGAACACACTGCAATCCATCAGACAGACTTAATATCTTCTCCGACGTGCCGTTTTCCACAGGAACACCAACTTTACTGCTCCCAAATGGATGACCCTCCTGCTAGGTCTCCCACCAAGACTGGACCTACGTACGTTTCTTCATCTTGCTTTAGTACACTCTGACTTCCGCAGGGTCACATGATTATAATAGTGAGGCCTCCTTTTATCCTATAATTTCTTTAAGCTATGCCACCCAAATGGTCTTAAAGGTAACCATGTCTTTTAAAGGTTGTGTAACTACATTTCAACATATTATCTCCCTTTGTGAGGCAAAAATGACATACTAAATTACATACTAATTGCAACCTTAGATTTAAAAACAAACTCGTCTCCTAATTATAACAGTGACGCATTGATCTAAAAGCCAGCAAGGCCATTCACAACACTTACAAGAAGTGTATCAAGAGATACATAATATCCATAAATGGCTGTTTATCATGTTTTCACCAAATATTTATAAAAAAATAAAAGCATGCAAACTGTAACTCTTCATTTTACATTTACCGCAACTTTTGTTGCCATCCTTCTCTCCTGGAGGCATTTGCATATAGTTTTGATTGCTTCAAAGAAATGACTTGGGGAAAGCGTATGCCTAAGATTGGAGGCCCTGCTTGCTGCCATACTGGGGAAAATTCCTACACTTTTCTTAAGATCTCTGCCTTAAGTGCCCAGCATTTCTTAAGGATATTCCTGACATCACCCTAATCTTGGTGGTAGTTGGAAATAAATCTAACCAGGTTGCTATTTTTCTGAGGGCCCTTTTTTGTCTTATGCTGGAGTAAAGAGTTCCTACTTCTATGTTGTGACTGAATGACACCTCTTCTAATATGGGTCTTCGACCCATGGGGACATTTAATACGAAGTCTTAATATTCGGTCTTAAAAGTCATACAAACTCTTTAAGAAAGTTCTGAGCACTGTGATACCAGTGTCCTGTTTCAAGCTATATATGCCTTAGGAGACCGGGGGTGGTGCTGGGAGTCCTGCTAGGTTGGAGGTAATCTGCCCCATTCCTGTGCACTGATGTAAGTGACTACAGAGGATCTGGATATGCGCTTGATGGATGGAGGGGACGAGCGGCCACGAGGTATGGAGACTGGAGCAGCTTTCTGAGTAGTAAAGGAGCACAGTAGGAACAGAGGAGGGACGACACCGGATGAGGTCTGAGAGAATCCCCGTAATTAGACTATACCTATGGAGGGGCAGACAGCCATCTAACCTGCAGGTACAAACGGCACCATGGACCGAGGTTTTATTCCTATTTATGTATATATGGTATTTCATGGTGGCAGCTATAACTTATTTATTTATTGTGATAATATGAACATTGGTGATATGGATACTATTGTGATGTTGTAAAACTAAAAAACTCAGCACTAACCAAAGCGGCTAGGATTAAGATTATTTTGCAACACACCCCTATATAAAAATGGGGGACTATGTGTACCATTGAATAACCACATGTGCTATATGGGATACTAGGCAGCCTTGCCAATTTATGTATTTTATACTATTAGTTTTGTCCTAAGCACCGACTTTTAAGAAGGCTGTTGGAATTCATATCAATCCCATTTTAAATTAAGGGATTGTAGATGGTGTGCTCCAACCTCATTTAAAATAAACTCTTTAAGAAAGGCCAGAGCTTCAGTAAAGACACCAGTGCAGTCACCCTAAGCAATTCAAAATTACTTTAGCGACCACACTGATTAGAAGGTCCTGTGGTATTGTCCATCGGTGCAGCGGTGTGTTAGTGTATGCCAGCATAAGTAATAACAATAGTGTGTCAGTTCAGGATGTTTCTTATGTTTATTTAGCAATTGAGATACCTTTATGACTTTCACTCTCTCTTAACTGAAGTTTACCCTCTATCTCAAGAAAAGCAGGCACTCATGCCATTAAAGCTAAGGCTACCAGCATTGCCAATTCAAAGGAAAATGTATTTGGGATGAAAGCAACTTGACATAAAAATTAATATTAGGGCTGTAGCGCGCATTGTCACGCATGCGTGTTAACCAGGAAGCAGTCGAGACCTTTCAGTGCTGCTTTGGAGGATCGTGTGCAAGGTAAATATCTTCTATCTTCGTTTGTGGCTCCTGGTAAATTCATTGAAGAACGGAAGGTAAGGCAAAGCTCCTTAACCTCCCAGTCTTCAATCAAAACATTAAAGAAATAGTTCACTTTTCAAGTGGTTTAAATCACACAATGTTCCACTTTACAGTGTTTGGCTTTTATTACTTCCAACTGTGCTTCCATCCACTTGCACAAATAATTCACTATAAAAATGATTGTTTGTTGGAAGTAAAACAGGCAATCAGGCAGAATAACTGCTTAAACTTACTTTAATTCATGTGCAACCGACACGTTTCTAGTCACAGGACCCTTTCTTGAGTGTACTACACCAATTTTTATGGTTTACTTTTCAAGTGAACTATTCCTTTAAAGGATAACTGTATTGCCTCAGTGCATTTTTTTTTATAAAATTGCTTTAAAAAGAGTAGTTATGCAGCCCTCCCCATACATTTTTTCCTGATTTCGAGCCTATCTCTGCCTTCAATTAGCCATGCTGTGAAGGGGGCATAACAAATCTGTCTGCCTGTAACTGTCACTCAGATCTAGCAGGCTAGACAACACCCATCCTACATCTGCTTGATTATGTAGGTTGTATTCTAGCAACAGGGCATTTTGAAATTTTTTTAACTGGCAGAGGAGGAGGAGAGAGGCTGTAACAGACATTCTCACCAGCCAGTGACAAGTGTTATGTTAATCATGGCCCTGGGCCATCTAGGAGGCGGGCTTTTAGCACTCATCTTTGCTGTGTGATGGGCAGAGAGGGCAGCACAGCTGTAAACGTAAGTAAGTGATTTCAGCTGCTGGAAGTGTGGACATGTAATGGGGGTGATTTTTTTTGATATTGTTGTCCTTTAAGGTCATTTGGTTCAGTTTTTGTTGTTTACTTTTATAATAGATTTTGGGGTCTTTTACTGAAATTTACTCTTAGTCTGGTAATGTATTGTATTGCTTTTTTGCTTCATTAGGTTTATGACCAATCAAGGTACATTCTCAAAAAAGCTGGAAAGAACATTTTTTCCTATCTTGCTTCAAACATGTAACACACCCTAAATTTTGAAAATCTGATTTAAACCTAATTTAAACTGAATTCTTAAAATTTTCAAGCGGATTTCTGAACAAATTTTTTAGACTTCTTAAATCTAGTTTCTGAATTTTCAATTTTCTAAAATTTAATTTTTCGAACACAAGTTCAGAGTTTCGAAATTCTATCAGATCCGTTGATTTTCAAACACACCAGTTCCAATTTAAAACCAGGTTCGTTTTGAGACTGGGACTCATCACTAGAAATAATAACAAATATCTAAAAACGTGCTATGCAAAATGTAAATTATTATTATTATTATTGTGGATTTATAAATCACTTACACCTTCCGTAGCGCTTTACAATTACATGTATACATTCACACCAGGCCCTGCCCCGAAGAGCTTACAATCTAAGCACATTTATTTGACACATACAACCTATCAGTATGTCTTTATGATTGAGGGGGAAACCGGAGTGCCCGGAGGAAACCCACACAAGCACAGGGGAGAACATACAAACTCCTTGCAGATGTGTCCAAGGGTGGATTCGAACTCAGGACTTCAGCACTGGGCATCAGTGCTAACCACAGTGCTGCCCAATCAGGAATTATTCTAGGCTTTTTTAGTAGATTTATAGATTTTTTAAAAAGAATCATGTCCAGGGATTTTAAGGACTATGTTCAGTGGTGGTACGTGGAGATGAATAAATTATCTCTAGTTTTGCATGTTGCTTATTATTCAGTTCTGGTTTCCCAAGTTCAATTCACCAGAAAGGGACAGAGTTGTGTGGAGGAGGAAAATGCATAGGGTCAAAAAGCATTTGTTGATCATACCTAATTTAGCACTCAGTTCTCTGTGAGGTAACCTGTACTAGTTAAAGCGTGGTTATGATTGACTCTAACTGAAGTTACAGTTCCCAGTTTTAAATACTTCAAATAAAAGACATGCAGAGCTTTCAACATCAAGAAGCCATTTACTACCCTTTTGTGTACAATGTCTCTCTTAAATAATCATGAAGAGAAGGGAAAATGTCAAATGTGCTATTATTAAAGGAGTTCTGTCAGCAGCAAAAGTCTTTACAATCAGGAAAGAATAATTACTTCCATGCCCTGGGAGCGAATTTGCAACACAGTGTAAATTGCATGTTTTAACCTTATATCTCTGCTCTTGTGTCACCTCAAAAACACGCTTTAGATTTTTCTGTAAATTAGCAATTCTAGAAATCTTGACTGAAATGCTGGCAGTGTCTATGAGAAATGGAAGAAATACAAATGCCTTCCACTAAAATTGTTTCTTTTTCCCGTTTGTTAATAATCCCCATTATTTTGTGCAATGGTGTAAAAAAAATCCAACAGGTTAAGTTGTTAAAGGGCATGTTCACCCCACTACTAAAATCTATACTTACCTTACCCTCCCCCCAAACCCTGAGATTGTAAAACTTATCTTCTTATATCTCCATGAAGCTCCTTAAACCTACCACCACTGTAGTCTTTCCCTGGTGACAGCTTCCTTCCAGACTGCAACCATCAGTCACAGCCATGATGATGTCACAGCTAATGACTTCCAGCTGCATACCAGTGCACCTTTTCTGCAGCTGTCAGAGTTCTGTAAGAGGTAGAAGAGCTTGCAGAGGAGGAGAGAACCAGGGACATCAGGAGCTTCAGGGTCATTAAAAATATCAATTTTATAAGGCAGTAAGGTAGGTATAGATTTTAGTGGTAGGTGTAGACATGTCCTTTAAGGTATGTGGAACGGTAAAAAAAATTGCAAGCAGCAGTTTTCCAAAAGTGTGTATGTAAGTAACAACATTGGTCAGTCCAAATTTCGTTTCTCTCCTCTTCCCTCTCCAGTACAATAATGTCCTTTTCTATGCAGGATTTTACAACTGCGCTGTATATCATGGATGAGGCTATAGTATATAAGGGATAATACGCTACCTGCAGTGTAATGTAAGGATATTACACCACCGAGGAGTTCCCTGACCATATAAAAACATGAGGCCGTTAGGGGGCAGGGAACTCTGAGGTGAAGTAATATCCGTATATTATTCCGTAGGTAGCGTATTATTCCATATAATACATAAGGTCAAAAAAAGAAAAATCCAGCACAGGCACTCGTCTCTCCCCTCCCTGTCTCTCCCTCCCTGTATTAGTAATGTAGATAACAAGCCCGTTTTTGTTCATACAAATAGTTAACTTCTGTTTCTATCTCAAACTAAAAAAAGACAATAAACATTGTCTCTCACCCAGTGCAGTTCCGGTTCGTTACACTGACTGACTGAATTATTGTGCTGATAAAGAGGAGCGAACACATTTCTGTGAGTCATAATTGACTCGACCGCTCGCTCCTCCTTATCAGCACAGTAATTCCATCAGTCAGTCAGTGTACAAAAATGGGCTTGTTATCTACATTACTAATACAGGCAGGGAGAGAGAAATCGGGAGGGGCAGTGGAATACAGGAAGTCACTCAGTGACATCACTGAGTGACTGTAATATAGATTCTCGCCATTGCACCTCCCCATAGAAATGCCAGAGCCTTATGTATTATATAATTATATTTTTCACTATTGAAACTAGGACGTGAGTAAGGGATGTCAGTAGTTCCTGTGGTGCTCTGGACTGCGTTTCATAGAGCAAAGTGTTACGTACACAGTCCAGCTCCCTTATCAGTCAGCATAATGACCAGGGAAGGACAGGACATCCTCCCAAAGCAGTGTACTTTCCATTGGGAAAAGTGCCATCTTCCAAATTTAGAAACCATGATGCTAGATTCCTGCCATATCTGCCCATATCTTAAAAAGGATTTAATATAATATTAAACAATGATACTGTTGTGTATAAATGGCTAAAAGCAAACTGTAATTACACATGTATCGTATCCAAAAACATCTTGCAGCTATTTTCTCTTAAAGGGGAACTATACACACCCATTTCTCTTCATTTTGAAGTACCCAAGGTGAGGACATAAATTGCTGGTCCTCACCGCCACAATTCATGGAGCAAATTACATAGCAGATATTGTGTCTCCCTCTTTAATAATGTCTAGCCCCACCCCCCAGTCCAGCAAGCCCAGGGATGCACAGCCTTCTCATAGTTAGTCTGCTTACCCATAGAAGAGGGCATGCCAGGTCACCGTATCTTTTTCAATGTAATATGTAAAATGCTCATAGATGTAATACTTTGTGCATAAGGAATCCATGTCATTTTAAGTAAGTAAGAAATGGGTAGCAGCTGCTGCAAAATAAAACAGAGAAGAAATAAAAATGTTCAAATCCCCTTCAAGGTGAATATTAATGTTACATATCAGTAAGTGAGCAGTAGAGAGGTTGGTAAAGTTAACAGAAGTTCTATTGTACCTTACTGCATAATGAAAGCAAAACACGAAGGCTGGCATCCCTCGAACAGATGGCTATTGTTTTCTAGTTCTTCTTCTAACAGCTGAAGTCACACATATCACATAAAGCTGCAGCAAACATACCAACCCCTTTACACTCCAGTTAACAATTGTGATCAATTTAATAAACAAGTCTATAAAGGTTGTAGCAGAACATCGAACTGTGAAAACATAGGATAAAGACTCTGATTTGTTTTTGTTTATGCGTCGTACAAGTTTTAGGTAATTTGTAAAGAAATTATGCAATGCTGCTAGAGCCATAAAACAATCATACAGTACATGCACAGACATATGGATGAACATAAGAGAGGCTGTCCGTAACATATGGCTGGCTTCTCTCTACACAACTGCTACTCCAATAGTGTAGGATGGTTTGTTCACTGTTTTTAAAAAGCTGAAAACAAATCCCCTGAAAGCCTGTGTCAGTGCTATCAGCTAGTGACACCAAGCAGTTTGGGAGCAAAGGCACATCTTTTACTTTCATTAGGTAAGGTGAATACCTCACCTTGGGTGGTACAATCCTGGGGAGGGGGGGCAGTAGGTTGACACACTTGCACAGGTGGTAGTAGCGGTTTCTGTGCCTTTGGTGGTTGAACATAAAGGAGTTATCCTACTCAAGAGTCATCCTCTCTCTTCCTGATGCCTATTAATGCAGGCAGAGATAGGTCTCATGGCCACAAGCCGGGTAAAGCAGAAAGTAATATTTCTTAACATTTCAAGCAATATAACTTCTCATAAGTTTTACCTACATATGGGATGGAGGGCTCATTATAAAAATACTTTTATTTAACCCCAAATTGTTTGGAGACAACAATCAAGTTGATGGAAATTGTTCATTTAAGCTAATTAAAGGACAACTCTACCCTCATAAGAACATCTTTTAGAAAGAATGGCCACTTTAAAATATGTTGATATATCATAATTTGTCCTATGAATTCATTACTGCATGCCTGATATACTTCTGAATGCTCATGGAAACTGAGCAATTTAGAAACCTGTACTGAGCCTGTACTGAGCCTCGGCATGCTCAGATGAGGCAGACGGGATTAACATTCAGTCATTGGCTGTGGTGTCAACTGTCATAACTGAGCCATAACTGACAGTTGCTAACTGGAAGAACCAGGAAGCAGAAACAGGAAAAACAGGACATTGTGCAGGATTTCAGGTTAGACTTATATATTTCAGATTTCAAACTATTATCGTTTAGGGTTTTGGGGGATCATTTACCTGTATGTAAGTTTTCATTTTGGGGCTGGACTTGCCCGTTAAGTTGTTCATTGGTAACTGTATCCTCTATATTTGCTAATAAAATTCAAATACGGTAAGCGCAGAATTCTGTCCCAGATCTCATGGCCTGGATGATGGTTCAAACTCACATTTCACTACATAGGCGTTATAAGATTTGTGGGGCTAATAAAACAAAAAAAACATCTAGGCTTTCCTTGAGTAGTACTAACTAGTACAAACTAGTAGTACTTTGTAAACATGTGCATGCCAATTTGCATGTATAATTTCTTAATATTACAAAACTTTGCATAAAGGCTGTTATGTAAGAAGTGCTGCTTTTTAGATTTGGGCCAAAGTCAAATTTTCCCCGGAGACCAGCCATTCTGTTTGATTTGTTTAAAACCAAACTTCAGTGATGTTCAGTTTTACAATCTTAGTAGGCTTTCCCATAATGCAGTGGGCACCCAATCAGTGGTCTGGGATGAGTAGGAAAATCTCCAAAGGTCTTTTATTGCTCATTGTCTGCTGGTGTAAAAATAAGGGGTTTTAGGAAAGCAAACACTTGAATAATACCCAACTGACACCATTTAAGGCTCATACAACTAGACAAAAGCCTTGCTGACCTTAGCTTGCAAAGATTTTTTAAATAAACCAGTAACAAAGAACAATGGACGTTTTGGTGCATTTGCTTGCTGCAGTTGCTGTCCCAGTGCTCAACCAAACCACCAAAATGTTGGGACCAGTTTGGTCATCAAAAAAAAATAAAAAATCAATCTACAATACTAACACAGTTAGACAGACGGGCATCTCGTGGGTAATAAAACTTCACTTTTATTATAAATAGATAAGATCAACTTACAGCTACATCGTAAGAGTCCAATATACACACAAGGAGAGGTGGGAGGGACTGCAGCCTGACGCGTTTCGTGACAACGTCACTTCCTCATAGAGTCTTTGAGGAAGTGACGTTGTCACGAAACGCACCAGGCTGCTGTCCAATTAGTGTTTCCAAGTGGGCCATCCAGCTGAACACGGCTTTGGATGTTTGGAGCTCCATGGGATTTATGTAAGGGGTAAGGGGATTACTTTTTGTCTGTCAATCTACAATACTGTTAATCATCAATTTTAGTGTATTTGTAAACATTAACTTCAAACATTTATAAATACAGTGAATCCTCTTAAGTCCCGAATAATGGAATGATTCTATAATTAGAAAAAGATTCCTCAGCATTCATTGTTCATAATCCTGAAATGATTAATGCAGTTGGTATGACACTGCAAGGCCACATAAACAAAATGGAAATGACATGCTACTTTGCAATTTAATCTGTTTCACCCAAGAGGTAATTACTAAAACTTTCTGTCTTGCACACTCATCAGTTTCATGTCCTGAGACTTGTTCTTACAAGATAAAGCTGGTTAGCAAATCCACCAAGATATGGCCTGCATGGAGAACAATCCATTTATATGTTCACATTTTGCCTTGGGCACTTCAGTCAAATTAAAGGACTTTGGTACTGTAAAACTCATCAATTTAACAAGAGTATCTGTGCTAGACATATGACTAATGATCATTTGTTTTAGATTGAATATACCTTGGAGGTTTTCAGTAACAACATTCCCATTAAGTGTATGCATTAATAATGTCAGTAAAAAGTGACTTGTTAGTTGCACTGTAGTAAGAATATGTGTTCTATTTACTTTCATGACATCAGGAGCACCTACAAGTTGAGACTGTAATATATAGTTCCTTGTTTAGTTTTTGCTTTTGGCCCATTATTTCTTTAGATGCTGGTTTTCCTACTGTATTTTTTCTCTTCCATTTATTAAAGATACTAGTGAGATCTAAAGATTTATCCTGCAACAATAATCTTTCCTTTTCTGTAGCTACCTAAGTATTTACTTGGCACATGACATAAATTTCCAAACTGCTCTCTCAAACATATTATAGTCAATCTTGTCTAAAGCTGCCAACTCTTGGGGATGCTCAGATTTGAAGATAATTCATTCTCTTGCAGAAGGTAAATGAAAATTGTTGTTAACCTCAAATAAAAATATCTACGTTGAGATGTATCCTTGTGCCACTTTCTGTCACCTTGAAGTTTCAGGGTAATGATATATTAAAGTCGGTGATATCTGAATTGCAGACTTGTATTTATTGCTAAACTCCATATAGCAACTGACAAATGACAACCAAACTTATATACATTCATTTGAAAGGAGAAATAAATATTTCTACCATCAGAATTTTGTACTCAGAGATTTTAAAGCACATAAAGTTTAAGATCAAATTATTTGGCGGCTAAGCCTGCAGACAGTAAACAAATTATTTGCACTCACCGCAACTTTGCTTTAAATTTATTTAACAGCTTTGTTGAGCTGCACGTTAACCTCAATCTTTAATCTAGACGGTAACCCAGAGAAATGCCAAATGTTTATCCAAGCCCTCCTTATATCCTCAAAATCCTGTTATTGATCCAGATAAAATACAATTTAAAAACATTTCCAGTTATTGAGTGAACAGAATATTTCTTAGAATTAAATTCTAATAGAGTCCTGCACATTTCCCAGCATCGGGTTTTGTCCTTTGACAGGACCCAACATACATGGAAAGTGTCAGTAAAAAAATGTATAAACAACAAATCATTTTTGCCAGGCAAAATAAAAGACAAAACAAAAGAAAACCGCTGTTAAGTTACTACTGTATATATTTAGTCAGTTAGTACAACCTAAGCATCAACCTCTGGCAAGCCAAGAACCAACAGTTGTTCAGTGTGCCCCATTGTCCCTGTGACCCCCCCCCCCCCATGTGGTTGTAAGGTTGGTAGTTCCACCCTTACAAACCTTAACTTGGAAAACTGCCCAGATTCACTTAGTTCACTTGTGATGAATAAGAAAAGTATAACTTATACTATTTTTTCTATTGGGAAGGCCTCAATTTACATTAATTGGAAAATAGTTAATAATGCAGCCCACATTTATGTATTACAATAATGTAATAATATCTTAAGCCCTGTGCAAAAAAACAAAAATAAGTACAAAACTGTGAAAAGGTGCAAATCTGCAGGTAGTTATTTTCAGTTACAAGAATTATATTGATCCAGAGGAAGGCCAAAAAAACCCCAAAACACCTGAAAAGAGGGGGGAAACCATTTTTCCTGACTCCAAATGGCAATTAGAAAAGACCATGGATCAACCAGAACTGTAGATATATATATATTTAAAACCTCCTTTATTGTAAGAAACATATGGAGAACCACAAAAAATATATAAGGCAAAGAAACCACTTAGAGAAATTAAAAACATATTCCACGTCCTGCAACCATATATATTTATATAAATAGAACCCAATCATTGGTATATGGATATATCAAGGGATAACCAGCATCACAAAGATAGGCATGTGTGTACTCATAGTAATCAAAAATAAATACATCCTATAGTTAGATCATGTAACAGAACAGGATGTCTTTATTATAGGATGTACATTATTTATCTTTTTGTGTATTTTTTAATTACTATGAGTACACATATGCCTATCTTTGTGCTGCTAGTTATCCCTTGATATATCGATATACCGATTGGGTTTTATATATATATATATATATATACTGGCTCCTGCCAAAGTGCAATAATCACGTGGCCTACATATATGAAATAATGAAATATAGAGCACTCCCAAAGGACTTATTAATGTGATTTATATGTGGTAACAGGCACCGTTTCGGTCCCTGACCTTGGACCTTTCTCAAGCCAAACAATTCAAACCCACTTGTGTAAAACATTTAAATATCCAAAGCTCCACCCTCCAAGTGACATTATTCCAGTGCCATAATATTGTGCATACCTTATACAGGGTTGATATTATACAATGGTATATAGTGCATCATATAACAACCATAATCAATATAAAATCAGTGTAAAATATACTTCGTGCAAGTGTCATAATTTAGATAAAACGCCATGTTATCATTGACCTTAATATAATTACTCATCCCAACGTGAATAAATACTGAGGTTAAAAATAAGTGCTACCAATAATATCTCGTACAAATGCATAAAAAACTAACATATAAATACCAATAACCTCTATTCTGTATCATAAAGTGTCATCTTAGTATCTAAAGTGCTACGCAATATATAAAGTGCAACCAAAGGTGCTAATATTAAAAATTGCTAAAATATAAAAGTATATAAAAAAATTCTTCTATGTGTAATAAATATCACTATACCTCCAATAGTGGCTCTCAAACATTGTTAGCAAATGGACATGTTCTGTACTCATCTAATGAGTCACTAATCAAAATCTTTAATAAAATGTATATATTACTGCAACAGGGGCCTGTATAATAAACAAATCCTATACTCAGCTAATCATATATTCAGAGAGAAGGGGACATAAGGCAAATTGGCAGAATTCAAAGCCTAGAACAAGCTCTATACAGCAGCGGAAGTATTATCTTTCATCCAGGAAACATCTTAGTGAATAGTTTTCATTCAGTCCATTTGGATGTACTGTATTTAAATAATGTATCCAATAGGTCTCTCGTTGTAATAAGATTTTAGACCTATTACCGCCTTTCCGTAAAAAGGGCACATGGTCGATCGCCCAAAATTGAAAGTCTGAAACAGGGTGCTTGGCTTCCATAAAGTGTTTAGCAACAGGTTTTACAGTGCTACCATCCCGAAAAGCTGTATTAATTGCGGATCGATATCCATCCATTATGATCCTCAACATCAAGTCTGTTTTGCCTACGTAATATAAATTGCAAGGGCATCGGTTCAAATACACCACCTGAGTTGTTGTGCAATATATAGGATGTCGAATAGAGATCTCCTGTTATTCTCCCTCTCACCAGTGCTTTGAGGGAGAATAATATTTTCTATATTCAAGACAATAACTTTCTGGCACAGCTGAGTCTACTAGAACCCCCAGATATATTCTATGGACATTTGAAATCCATAAGCAGTTGCATTTATTCTTTCTGTCCTTTATATCTAAACACACACAGGTTGCTTCAAATTAACATCAGGAGCAAAATTTTGCACCCCTTATTTAATAAGCTTCTTGGCGATAATTCACTGTTATTCACATAGTCAGATATTAGATTAGAAATTGCCTAATTGCATGCCAGGCACATAGATTGTAAGATATTGGCTACAAAATTCCATGTGACTTAATAAGTTTAATCAGTAGTTTTTGTATGGGAATATCAACAAAATATTTTTTTGAATTAAGCTAAAAAAATATATATGCTGAAAAAATGTAACACATTTTAAACAATGATCATAAAACAAATTAGGGTTCCCATTCTTTTATAAATGATGGTCATTTATGTATGCAAAAGGAAGGTAATTGTTACGCTAAATTAAATATTCATATAATATCTCTAATGAACATCTGAATGGAATGTTGCCAATTTGTCTTTCACAGGTAAAAACATCAAAACACTTGTTTATTTTCCAAGTGTATCCTGGATGAAACCGTTTTTTGTGTAAACAAATGCAGAGACAATTTGATGAAAATCACATTGGCTTCCGTAACCCTTTGCTTAGAAAATGATAGCACTGGAAATAACAACACCATGAAATGTAGAAATTTCCCATAGGAAAGGATACCATGCCTGATTCATCACCTGGAAGAAATAACAGGTGTCTTCGAATAATTGCTATCAACAGTTTGATTTATATTTGCACTTGCAATCTGCTCTTTTATATATCACGTGAGCAACCAACTGCTGTTATGAGAACTGGAACGAGGCAATCGATTTGAGGGGGGGAGAAAGCAGAAGTTCAAAGAATTAAGTCAAGGACAAACAGGACATACAGTATGACTGCTTTTACTTACTGCTGGACACATCATTTTTTTTTACCCTCTTTTTATAGCTTTTTTTAAATAATACTTGGAAACTTGTATCACATGCTGGAGTACTGAATCCAATCAAACAAGGTATACATGTAGAAATCTTGGAGCTCTCACAGGTCTTGAGAAAACAAAATATTGATTGGTAAACGATCAACGCGCTTCAGCTGCCATTTTCGTCTGTCCAGATGAAGGCCAAAAATGTTGTCTGAAATGCGTTGATCGTTTCCCAATAAATATTTTGTTGTCTCAAGACCTGTGAGTGCTCCAAGATTTCTGCCAGTATATATATATATATATATATAATATAATATATTATATAAACACTACTGTAGAGAATAAGAGAAGTCGCTGAGGAGTTCTGTGACCATCTTAATGCACAATGTTGCAGGCCAAGAGGTTTTATAAATGGCACAGAACTCCAAAGTTACTTTTATTATCTGTATATTTTACAGAAAAGGGATACATTATCTGTTATAATTTACCTCTTAACCTCAGACTTATGTCACACACACCCCTGCACAACTGCCCCCCTCTATTGCAGCCAATATTTTTGCGGCTGTGCTATTTTGTATACTGTACTCAAAGGTCACAACACATCCCCCCACGGCTGATACCTTTTAACCTTGAGATCTTCCACTGGATATTGGAACAACTTGGAGTCGTAAGTGTTCAGCTGCCAGGGGGCCAGCGGTTCTATCAAGGGTTGCATGCCATACTTCATGGTTATAATACAGAATGTAGTGGTGGAGGATCTAGCACACCTAAACAATTAAATGTTATACATATATGCTGGGTGCTACGGCGTCTGTAGTCAACAGAAGATTTTATTTTTAAAATTTTTAATGTGACGTTTCGAAACCCATGTGGTTTCTTCTTCAGACAAGCATCAAAGACATGCTTGTCTGAAGAAGAAACCACATGGGTTTCGAAACATCACAATAAAATTGTGTTGCACTTAAGACTGGAGTGCCCAGCGAGTTTGTTACCTTTTGGATATTATCTCCTGGATATAATAGGTTGATTATAAGGCTATTATTTACAGTTGGATCACATTGTGATAAACAGTAAAGTATAAGGAAATTATAAATCGTTGAGCAGTTCCATAATTGTATAAAAGTATAAGGCTGAGTGTTTTTATAAAGGTCAGGGAGCTCCCTGGTGACTTAAGATCCTTATATTATTTTGTAAGTCATGCATTCTATCTTAAAAAGCCCTACATTTCTAGATTATTAAGGTTTGTTACTTTTTCCAATTTTGTCTCCTTAAAAAAATTGCTTTGTGCATTGTTTAAAAAATTACTTCACTATTTTATTTGTTAGTTTTCTTATTAGTTTAGTGTGTTTTTTTTGTCTCTGGTCACATGATCTATGTGATCATTGGACACAAATGAGTGGCAATTGTGATAAGCCTATAATTAAGGGGAAAAAAGACGAGTTTGTTCTCTATCATTAACGTAGCCAGAATTTGCTTCCTATGTTTAAGTTTGAAGGAAAGAGTAAACAAGTTTTGAGACTTACTCTGTGATCTAGGGATGAGCAAAAACTAAGCTACAGTAAAACTGAAGTTATATCCCTCTAATACAGTTCAGGCTTGAAGATTTGACAATTTAGTCTGTGAAAGTTAATAAAATTTAAATGGAAACTCCAAGGGTTTATTTTCCTTTTTCTCTTATGAATTTTGCAAGACGGATTGAAGACAATGTACTAAGCAATTGAAATCAATGTCAGAAAACAGCCAAAAAGTCAGAAAGGGCGATATCATTGTCCGAATAAACCAAATCAAGACAAAACAGACAAGTAAGAAGAGTAAATTAAAAAGGATATTGTAGGTTTCTTATTTTTTCCCCATTCTAGGTAGAATGAAGTAGAAGATGTCCTTGGGGGACAGACTGGTGCCTTTTTATTAGTATTCTGCAAAAATAAAAAAAAAATATTGAAAAAGGATCAAGTAGAGTATTAGATGAAAGATCACGAATATCTGCTTGTGTACAAGGTCCTCAAGAGGCACTAAACCAGGGGAAATAGAGCAATAAGAATATAGTTTGTGAGTCAGGAAAGAAAGATTGTTCTAAAAAAAAGTCTTAAAAAAATTAAGACAACGCCAAACTGTAAATAAAGTCCACACCAATTACTAACTGACTGATCTAAAATATGTCAAGGAGGATCTTAAGTCATCAGATGGAAGTTTAGCCATGTTGGATATCATTGGATGTATTTTATACTGTTGGGCTTTGAGATGTAACAATCAAAGCAGCAGTAAAAAGAAGTGTTTGCAGATTATTTGGAAAAATAACAATAGTAATTATTAAACTAATCCTCTTAGGGGGAAAATGTTTTCCTTGTCACAGGAATGTTGCAGCTGATTAAAGAAGAAATAATAGCACGTTACATTCAGTCACCTCCTAATTTAATGGGAAAATGAACTGCTGTATTTATTACTGTATTTTAAGAATTCTACAAATGATTTGGTATAAATGTGGCTTCCTCGCCCATCTTTTTGCATGATCATGAGCAGAGCAGTTTGTTCACCCTGTATGTCTATTGTAGTCACATGTCCAGTAAATGCATACCCAGAGAGTTTTAATTACTCATTAATTAAGGCTATATTTAGCTCATCTATTATGTATAATGACAGGATATGTGCAGATATTAAAAGATAAATTACACTTCCCTTTAACTAACTGAGAAAACAAACATGCAATAAAAAATAAAACTGTGAAGAGTATATATATATATATATATATATATATATATATATCTTTATATTTTAATTGTATGGATATTAATTTACAGATGTTAGAAGGAATTAAAGTCAATATAAAGAAGCCTTTTTTTAGTACAGATTCTTCATTGTGAGGGCAGTAAGGATGTGGAATGCACTGGCTAATACTTTTGGATTTAAAAGTGGTTTCTCTGCTTCCTTGGAGGCATATTCCATTTCTTCTTCTCACTAGCAGGTTGCTAAAGTTGTGATTGTCATAGAAATAATTAAATTTGATGGTGGAAACCCCTATTTTTTTTTTCCGACCCCCCCCCCAAAAAACCAACTATATTATTTCAATAAATAATGAAAAATATTTTATAATAAAGAAAATGTGAAATTTTAGAAGCTTGCAATTGTTGTCATCTCATTAGGCAAACAACAATCCCATTTTATTCATATACCTACTGTAGGAATGTGCTTTAGTTAAAGACAGGTTGTTTAAATTTAGCTTTATTACACATGTTTCAAAAGCATTGGCTGGGTAATGCACCATTCATGCAACAGCAAACATCTAAAACTCCACATTTAATAAATCTTATTAGATATTCAGATTATTAATGGATTTTAAGACAAGGACTGCACTCTAAATTCAATGTCATAAGGTGGCTGCTATCTGATAGTTATTTTAGAAGTAGCCTATGCTTAATATTTGATAAATTCAATACATTGCAGCATATATCAAGTTTAGGGGAAAATGTACAGTTCCTTCATGTTTTGCACAATATAAAAATGACAGGAAGAAAGGAAGGAAGGTTATCAAGCAAAAAATCTGGGTTAAAGGAATTATATACTGAAAAAAATACTTTGCCTAATTTCAATCTAGAAATTAAAGGAGAACTAAACCCAATTTTATATACTCCAGAATCTGAAAACAACCCCCCTAAAAACACCAATTAACTATAAAATGCCATTTTAGTAAACTCTGTTAAAGTAAATTAAAACCTGTTAAGAACTGGATCAAGTATCTGTGTGTATGTTCAGTGTCAGACCACACCTCCTCACCTCAGTCACATGCTTCCTTGCTTTATCTGTCCTGTAAAAGGATTGGCTAGAGATTATTAATGGGTGTGACTAACTGTAACAAGTTTGTGCCATAGCTAAGGACTGAGCAGAACATAATGGTCGTTGACCAAACTGTCTGATATTAGAATGCTGAGAAGTAAAGCACAAACCATGTTATTTAGGTAAATTTCCCAGCCCCTGTATCAAAATGAGAGGTAAGGCACAGATTACTGGTTATATATCAAGGTGTTCTGCCTTCTGGTTCAGTGTTGTTCTGTGGCTTTAGTTGCCCTTTAATTCATGTAAGCAGCATTTACTCTGATGTAATTTAAAAAGTTAATAAGAACTACACTCTTCTCTTCCATGAGGATACCCAAAAAGGGAGAGATAATATAATATCAGTTATCAAACCAATTCAAGTCACTGATAAGTTTTACAATATTAATTAAGGCTATAAGGCTATAAATGGAAACAAACACGTACATGAAACACTATGAGGTAGAATTGGTAGAAGGAATTTCCCAACATGCAGTTCATGTACCAACTGTCACCATTTCTTGTAATACCTTTTAGTTTGTATATTTATATAGCTCAATATCTCACAGTGGTTTATTATTATTGATATATTTATATTACATGTTCTAGACATTATCTATTTTTTATACGTGGTACTTAGTCATGTATTTTTAATAATTTTATGAGATTTTTTACACTATTGTCACTCGATATGTATATCATATTAAGCACCTGACACTTTAACTAAGCACTTTATATCTGGCATTTTATGTATTATGTGTTTTTAACTTTGACCTCTAAATGGCCATCTTGTACCGTGTGAGACTCTATTTATAGCACCATGCACTAGAATTGTTCAGTTTTGTTTGGTCTGAGGAAGGAACCGCATAGGTTCCGAAACATCACTATTAAAAAGGACACTTTTCATCACTAAGACTGGTGTGCCTAGCATGTCTTACTTCTTATGAAACTGTCACCATTTCAGCTACAGCAAAACTATACATAACAGAAGAGTTTATGATACTAAGGCACTTGATTGACAGCTGAAATGTAGGATGTTTCAGATTGGATATCTAAAGAAATAGGGATCAGATCAACAAAATATGGTACAGTGATAGTTGGGAAGAATTATAGTTTCCAGTAAAAAAAATAATTCCCAGTGTACACATGCTTTACATTGTCAAGAGTTTGGTCAGGGTCTATAAATACAGGATAGATTCCATCTGTATAGTAGCATCTTTCCCTTAAAATAGTTTTTCGGTGGCTGTGCAAATACCGAAAGAGGCACTAATGCAGCCGTCGCAAGCCTATTTACCAGAGGCTGCATGCATGTAGTACGTAGTACTTTACAACTTACGCGTGGGCAAGATTCACCCAGGGCTGCACAGATTCTGCTCCGGGAGATTTGCCCAGAGCAAGTGTGGCCCTGTGTGAATCTCCCTGTTATAGTTTTCAGAAATGACATATGAAGTATCTACTCTAGAATAGTTTCTTTTTCTCTATAATTTCTTACAAAACTGCTCTCTAATTCTATGGGGAAGAGAGTACCCAAATATACTCGAGTATAAACTGACCCGAGTATAAATCGAGGTACCTAATTTTACTTGAAAAAAAGGATTAAAAGTGGTTGACTCGAGTATGAACCGAGGGTAGAAAATATGATCGCTGCTGCCTTCTGATTCTGTATTGTTTTGAGGCTTTAGTTGCCCTTTAAATGGACAGCAGAATTCCCATTCAGTAGTCCCATACAGTAATAGCCAAATGCTATTACTGTATGGGACTACTGAAGGAATTCTGCTGTCAATTTAAAGGGCAACTTAAAGCCTCAAACAATACAGAATCAGAAGGCAATCTTTAACAATAGATACCATCCTCCTGATTCTGTGTTGTTTTGAGTTAGTTTCCATTTAAATGTAGATTAAATCCCACACAGTAACCCCCAATTCCTTGTCACTCCCGATGTTTGGAAACTACCACCATGATTTAGTTACTGGGAGTTGTAGTTTCCAAACATCTGCAGTGGCCACCTCACTGCCTCCAATGTAGACCACTTCATAAAACATACAGAGGAGCTAACCAGTCCCAAATACTTGCAAATAGGAGTAAAACCTCCTATTTGCAAGTATTGGGGACTGGTGTTAGCTCCTCTGTATATTTTTTTTCCTTCTCACTACTCGGCACCTCTCACTTCCCGGGGGCGAGTAGTGACGTCAACCAGAAACACAGGATGCAGAGCGAGCGGCCGCCGAACAAGGTAGGAAAAAATGGTGGACTCAAGTGTAAACCAAGGTTCGGTTTATATTCAAGTATATGCAGTAATTTATCATCAAAGACCCCTTGAAATTTTACAAACATAATAATAGTTTGCCTGTTCCACCCGGAAATAACGCCACCCGTACGTTCAAGAGGTGTAAACACAGTCTTTAGAAGCGTTGTGTGGTAAACTAGCATTTCAACATAGAGATTATCTCCCTTAAGTCGAGGCGCAAAAGCATGAAATTTACTAAAAATTACAGTAATACAATGCATCCTTCGAAATTTAAAAACAATAGCTCGCTCTCCTAACTTATAAACAGTGAACGCATTGAATCTTAAAGCCAAGAAGGCATTCACAAAACTTTACACACTGAGAAGTTAATCAATGAGATACAAATAATCCATACATTAGCCTATGAACTGTTTATCGATGTTTTAGTCCTTAACCAATATATTATAAAAAATAAAAGCATGCAAACTGTAACTCGTCATTTTACATTACCGCAACTTTTTGTTGCCATCCTTCTCTCCTGGAGCATTTGCATATAGTTTTGATTGCTTCAAGAAAATGACTTGGGGAAAGCGTATGCCTAAGATTGGAGGGCCCTGCTTGCTGCCATACTGGGGAAAATTCCTACACTTTCTTAAGATCTCTGCCTTAAGTGCCCAGCATTCTTAAGGATATTCCTGACATCACCCTAATCTTGGTGGTAGGTGGAAAAAATACTAACCAGGTTGCTATTTTTCTGAGGGCCCTTTTTTGTTTCTTATGCTGGAGTAAAAGAGTTCCTACTTCTATGTTGTGACTGAATGACACCTCTTCTAATATGGGTCTTCGACCCGGGGACATTTAATACGAAGTCTTAATATTCGGTTTAAAAGTCATACAAACTCTAAGAAAGTTCTGAGACTGTGATACCAGTGTCCTGTTTCAAGCTATATCAGCCTTAGGAGGACCGGGGGTGGTGCTGGGAGTCCTGAGGTTGGAGGTAATTCCTGCCCATTCCTGTGCACTGAGTAAGTGACTACAGAGGATCTGGATATGCGCTTGATGGATGGAGGGGACGAGCGCCACGAGGTATGGAGACTGGAGCAGCTTTCTGAGTAGTAAAGGAGCACAGTAGGAACAGAGGAGGGACGACACCCGATGAGGGTCTGAGAGAATCCCCGTAATTAGACTATACCTATGGAGGGGCAGACAGCCATCTAACCTGCAGGTACAAACGGCACCATGGACCGAGGTTTTATTCCTATTATGATTATATGGTATTCATGGTGGCAGCTATAAACTTATTATTTATTGTGATAATATGAACATTGGTGATATGGATACTATTGTGATGTTGTAAAACTAAAAACTCAGCACTAACCAAAGCGGCTAGGATTAAGATTATTTTGCAACACACCCTATATAAAAATGGGGACTATGTTACCATTGAATAACCACATGTGCTATAGGGATACTAGGAGCCTTGCAATTTATGTATTTTATACTATTAGTTTTGTCCTAAGCACCGACTTTTAGAAGGCTGTTGGGAATTCATATCAATCCATTTTAAATAAGGGATTGTAGATGGTGTGCTCCAACCTCATTAAATAAACTCTTTAAGAAAGGCAAGCTTCAGTAAAGACACCAGTGCAGTCACCCTAAGCAATTCAAAATTACTTTAGCGACCACACTGATTAGAAGGTCCTGTGGTATTGTCATCGGTGAGCGGTGTGTTATGTGTTGTGTATGCCAGCATAAGTAATAAAACATAGTGTGTGCAGTTCAGGATGTTTCTTATGTTTATTTAGCAATTGAGATAACCTTTATGACTTTCACTCTCTCTAACTGAAGTTCCTACCCTCTATCTAAGAAAAGCAGGCACTCAGCCATTAAAGTAAGGCTACCAGCATTGCCAATTCAAAGGAAATGTATTGGGATGAAGTGAAAGCAACTTGACATAAAAATTAATATTAGGGCTGTAGCGCGCATTGTCACGCATGCGTGTTAACCAGGAAGCAGTCGGACCTTTCAGTGCTGTTTGGAGGATCGTGTGCAAGGTAAATATCTTCTATCTTCGTTTGTGGCTCCTGGAAATTCATTTGAAGACGGAAGGTAAGGCAAAGCTCCTTAACCTCCCAGTCTTCAATCAAAACATTAAAGAAATAGTTCACTTTTCAGTGGTTTTTTAAATCACACAATGTTCCACTTTACAGGTTTGGCTTTTATTACTTCCAACTGCTTCCATCCACTGCACCAAATATTCACTATAAAAAATGAGTGTTTGTTGGAAGGTTAAACAGGCAATCAGGCAGAATAACTGCTTAAACTTACTTTAATTCATGGCAACCGACACGTTTCTAGTCACAGGACCTTTCTTGAGTGTACTACACCAATTTTATGTTTACTTTTCAAGTGAACTATTCCTTTAAAGGATAACGGTATTGCCTCAGTGCATTTTTTTTTAAAATTGCTTTAAAAAGAGTAGTTATGCAGCCCTCCCATACATTTTTTCCTGATTTCGAGCCTATCTCTGCCTTAATTAGCATGCTGGAAGGGGCATAACAAATCTGTCTGCCTGTAACTGTCACTCAGATCTAGCAGGCTAGACAACACCATCCTACATCTGCTTGATATGTAGGTTGTATTCTAGCAACAGGCATTTTGAAATTTTTTAACTGCAGAGGAGGAGGAGGAGAGAGGCTGTAAACAGACATTCTCACCAGCCAGTGACAAGTGTATGTAATCATGGCCCTGGGCCATCTAGGAGGCGGGGCTTTTAGCACTCATCTTTGCTGTGTGATGGGCAGAGAGGGCAGCACAGCTGTAAACGTAAGTAAGTGATTTCAGCTGCTGGAAGTGGTGGACATGTATGGGGGTGATTTTTTTTGATATTGTTGTCCTTTAAGGTCATTTGGTTCAGTTTTGGTTGTTTACTTTTATAATAGATTTTGGGGTCTTTTACTGAAATTTACTCTTAGTCTGGTAATGTTTGTATTGCTTTTTTGCTTCATAGGTTATGACCAATCAAGGTACATTCTCCAAAAAAGCTGGGAAAGAACATTTTTTCCTATCTGCTTCAAACATGTAACCAACCCTAAATTTGAAAATCTGATAAACCTAATTTAAACTGAATTCTTAAAATTTTTCAAGCGGATTTCTGAACAATTTTTTAGACTTCTTAATCTAGTTTCTTGAATTTTCAATTTTCTAAAATTAATTTTTCGAACACAGTTCAGAGTTTCGAAATTCTATCAGATCCGTTGATTTCAAACACACCATTCCAATTTAAAACCAGGTTCGTTTTGAGACTGGGACTCATCACTAGAAATAATAAAAATATCTAAAAACGTGCTATGAAATGTAAATTATTATTATTATTATTGTGGATTTATAAATCACTTACACCTTCCGTAGCGCTTTACAATTACATGTATACATTCAACCACCAGGCCCCTGCCCGAAGAGCTTACAATTCTAAGCACATTTATTTGACACATACAACCTATCAGTATGTCTTTATGATTGAGGGGGAAACCGGAGTGCCCGGAGAAACCCACACAAGCACAGGGAGAAACATACAAACTCCTTGCAGATGTGTCCAAGGGTGGATTCGAACTCAGGACTTCAGCACTGTGCATCAGTGCTAACCACAGTGTGCCCAATCAGGAATTATTCTAGGCTTTTTTAGTAGATTATAGATTTTTTAAAAAGAATCATGTCCAGGGATTTTAAGGACTATGTTCGTGGTGGTACGTGGAGATGATATAAATTAATCTCTAGTTTTGCATGTTGGCTTATTATTCAGTTCTGGTTTCCCAAGTTCAATTCATCCAGAAAGGGACAGAGTTGTGTGGAGGAGGAAAATGCATAGGGTCAAAAAGCATTTGTTGATCATACCTAATTTAGCACTCAGTTCTCTGTAGTAGGAACCTGTACTAGTTAAGCGTGGTTATGATTGACTCTAACTGAAGTTACAGTTCCCAGTTTTTAAATACTTCAAATAAAAGACACATGCAGAGCTTTCAACATCAAGAAGCCATTTACTACCCTTTTGTGTACAATGTCTCTCTTAAATAATCATGAAGAGAAGGGAAAATGTCAAATGTGTATTATTAAAGGAGTTCTGTCAGCAGCAAAAGTCTTTACAATCAGGAAAGATAATTACTTACCTGCCCGTGGGAGCGAATTGCAACACAGTGTAAATTGCATGTGTTTAACCTTATATCTCTGCTCTTGTGTCACCTCAAAACACGCTTTAGATTTTTCTGTAAATTAGCAATTCTAGAAATCTTGACTGAAATGCTGGCAGTGTCTATGAGAAAATGGAGAAAATACAAATGCCTTCCACTAAAATTGTTTCTTTTCCCGTTTGTTAATAATCCCCATTATTTTGTGCAATGGTGTAAAAAAAATCCAACAGGTTAAGTTGTTAAGGGCATCAGTTACACCCCACTACTAAAATCTATACTTACCTTACCTCCCCCCAAACCCTGAGATTGTAAAACTTATCTTCTTTAATCACCATGAAGCTCCTTAAAACCTACCACCACTGTGTCTTTCCCTGGTGACAGCTTCCTTCCAGACTGCAACCATCAGTCACCGCCCATGATGATGTCACAGCTAATGACTTCCAGCTGCATACCAGTGCACCTTTTCTGCAGCTGTCAGAGTTCTGTAAGAGGTAGAAGAGCTTGCAGAGGAGGAGAGAACCAGGGACATCAGGAGCTTCAGGGTCATTAAAAATATCAATTTTATAAGGCAGTAAGGTAGGTATAGATTTTAGTGGTAGGTGTAACATGTCCTTTAAGGTATGGGAACGGTATAAAAAAAATTGCAAGCAGCAGTTTTCCAAAAGTGTGTATGTAAGGTAACAAAAATTGGTCAGTCCAAATTTCGTTTCTCTCCTCTTCCCTCTTCCAGTACAATAATGTTTTCATGCAGGATTTTACAACTGCGTGTATACAGGATGATGGGCTATAGTATATAAGGGATAATACGCTACCTGCAGTGTAATGTAAGGATATTACACCACCGAGGAGTTCCCTGACCATATAAAAACATGAGGCCGTTAGGGGCAGGGAACTCTGAGGTGAGTAATATCGTCTATTATTCCGTAGGTAGCGTATATTCCATATAATACATAAGGTCAAAAAAAGAAAAATCCAGCACATGCACTCGTCTCTTCCCCCTCCCGTCTCTCCCTCCCCCTGTATAGTAATGTAGATAACAAGCCGTTTTTGTTCATACAAATAGTTAACTTCTGTTCTATCTCAAACTAAAAAAAGACAATAAACATTGTCTCTCACCCAGGCAGTTCCGGTTCGTTACACTGACTGACTGAATTATTGTGCTGTAAAGAGGAGCGAACACATTCTGTGAGTCATAGATGATCTCATAATTCCATCAGTCAGTCAGTGTACAAAAATGGGCTTGTTATCTACATACTAATACAGGCAAGGAGAGAGAAATCGGGAGGGCAGTGGAATACAGGAAGTCACTCAGTGACATCACTGAGTGACTGTAATATAGATTCTCGCCATTGCACCTCCCCATAGAAATGCCAGAGCCTTATGTATTATATAATTATATTTTTTCACTATTGAACTAGGACGTGAGTAAGGGATGTCAGTAGTTCCTGGTGCTCTGGACTGCGTTTCATAGAGCAAAGTTTACGTACACAGTCCAGCTCCCTTATCAGTCAGCATAATGACCAGGGAAGGACAGGACATCCTCCCAAAGCAGTGTACTTTCCATTGGGAAAAGTGCCATCTTCCAAATTTAGAAACCATGATGCTAGATTCCTGCGCATACTGCCCATATCTTAAAAAGGATTTAATATATATTAACAATGATACTGTTGTGTTATAAATGGCTAAAAGCAAACTGTAATTACACATGTATCGTATCAAAAACATCTTGCAGCTATTTTCTCTTAAAGGGGAACTATACACACCCATTTCTTCATTTGAAGTACCCAAGGTGAGACATAAATGCTGGTCCTCACCGCCACAATTCATGGAGGCAAATTACATAGCAGATATTGTGTCTCCCTCTTTAATAATGTCTAGCCCCACCCCCCAGTCCAGCAAGCCCAGGGATGCACCACCTTCTCATAGTAGTCTGCTTACCACAGAAGAGGGCATGCCAGTCACCGTATCTTTTTCAATGTAATATGTAAATGCTCATAGATGTAATACTTGTGCATAGAGAATCCATGTCATTTTAAGTAAGTAAGAAATGGGTAGCAGCTGCCAAAATAAAACAGAGAAGAAATAAAAATGTTCAAATCCCCTTCAAGGTGAATATTAATGTTACATATCAGTAAGTGAGCAGTAGAGAGGTTGGTAAAGTTAACAGAAGTTCTATTGTACCTTACTGCATAATGAAAGCAAAACACGAAGGCTGGCATCCCTCGAACAGATGGCTATTGTTTTTCTAGTTCTTCTTCTAACGCTGAAGTCACACATATCACATAAAGCTGCAGCAAACATACCAACCCCTTTACACTCCAGTTACAATTGTGATCAATTTAATAACAAGTCTATAAAGGTTGTAGCAGAACATCGAACTGTGAAAACATAGGATAAAGACTCTGATTGTTTTTGTTTATGCGTCGTACAAGTTTTAGGTAATTTGTAAAGAAATTATGCAATGCTGCTAGAGCCATAAAACAATCATACAGTACATGCACAGACATATGGATGAACATAAGAGAGGCTGTCCGTAACATATGGCTGGCTTCTCTCTACACAACTGCTACTCCAATAGTGTAGGATGGTTTGTTCACTGTTTTTAAAAAGCTGAAAACAATCCCTGAAAGCCTGTGTCAGTGCTAGCTAGTGACACCAAGCAGTTTGGGAGCAAGGCACATCTTTTTACTTTCATTAGGTAAGTGAATACACTCACCTTGGGTGGTACAATCTGGGGGGGGGGCAGTGGCATAGGTTGACACACTTGCACAGGTGGTAGTAGCGGTTTCTGTGCCTTTGGTGGTTGAACATAAGGAGTTATCCTACTCAAGAGTCATCCTCTCTCTTCCTGATGCCTATTAATGCAGGCAGAGATAGGTCTCATGCCACAAGCCGGGTAAAGCAGAAAGTAATATTTTTTTAACATTTCAAGCAATATAACTTCTCATAAGTTTTACCTACATATGGGATGGAGGGCTCATTATAAAATACTTTTATTTAACCCCAAATTGTTTGGAGACAACAATCAAGTTGATGGAAATTGTTCATTTAAGCTAATTAAAGGACAACTCTACCCTCATAAGAAACATCTTTTAGAAGAATGGCCACTTTAAAATATGTTGATATATCATAATTTGTCCTATGAATTCATTACTGCATGCCTGATATACTTCTGAATGCTCATGGAAACTGAGAATTTAGAAACCTGTACTGAGCCTGTACTGAGCTCGGCATGCTCAGATGAGGCAGACGGGATTAACATTCAGTCATTGGCTGTGGTGTCAACTGTCATAAACTGAGCCATAACTGACAGTTGCTAACTGGAAGAAACCAGGAAGCGAAGAAAAGGAAAAAACAGGACATTGTGCAGGATTTCAGGTTAGACTTTATATTTCAAGTTTCAAACTATTATCGTTTAGGTTTTTGGGGGATCATTTACCTGTATGTAAGTTTTCATTTGGGGCTGGACCTTGCCCGTTAAGTTGTTCATTGGTAACTGTATCCTCTATATTTGCTAATAAATTCAAATACGGTAAGCGCAGAATTCTGTCCCAGATCTCCATGGCCTGGATGATGGTTCAAACTCACATTTCACTACATAGGCGTTATAAGATTTGTGGGGCTAATAAAACAAAAAAACAATCTAGGCTTTCTTGAGTAGTACTAACTAGTACAAACTAGTAGTACTTTGTAAACATGTGCATGCAATTTGCATGTATAATTTCTTAATATTACAAACTTTGCATAAAGGCTGTTTATGTAAGAAGTGCTGCTTTTTAGATTTGGGCCAAAGTCAAATTTTCCCGGAGACCAGCCATTCTGTTTGATTTGTTTAAACCAAACTTCAGTGATGTTCAGTTTTACAATCTTAGTAGGCTTTCCCATAATGCAGTGGGCACCCAATCAGTGGTCTGGGATGAGTAGGAAAATCTCCAAAGGTCTTTATTGCTCATTGTCTGCTGGTGTAAAAAAGGGGTTTTAGGAAAGCAAACACTTGAATAATACCCAACTGACACCATTTAAGGCTCATACACTAGAACAAAAGCCTTGCTGACCTTAGCTTGCAAAGATTTTTTAAATAAACCAGTAACAAAGAACAATGGACGTTTTGGTGCATTTGCTTGCTGCAGTTGCTGTCCCAGTGCTCAACCAAACCACCAAAATGTTGGGACCAGTTTGGTCATCAAAAAAAAAAAAAAATCAATCTACAATACTAACACAGTTAGACAGACGGGCATCTCGTGGTAATAAAACTTCACTTTTATATAAATAGATAAGATCAACTTACAGCTACATCGTAAGAGTCCAATATACACACAAGGAGAGGTGGGAGGGACTGCAGCCTGACGCGTTTCGTGACAACGTCACTTCCTCATAGAGTCTTTGAGGAAGTGACGTTGTCACGAAACGCACCAGGCTGCTGTCCAATTAGTGTTTCCAAGTGGGCCATCCAGCTGAAGACGGCTTTGGATGTTTGGAGCTCCATGGATTTATGTAAGGGGTAAGGGGATTACTTTTTGTCTGTCAATCTACAATACTGTTAATCATCAATTTTAGTGTATTTGTAAACATTAACTTCAAACATTTATAAATACAGTGAATCCTCTTAAGTCCCGAATAATGGAATGATTCTATAATTAGAAAAGATTCCTCAGCATTCAGTTCAAATCCTGAATGATTAATGCAGTTGGTATGACACTGCAAGGCCACATAAACAAAATGGAAATGACATGCTAACTTTGCAATTTAATCTGTTTCACCCAAGAGGTAATTACTAAAACTTTCTGTCTTGCACACTCATCAGTTTCATGTCCTGAGACTTTTTACAAGATAAAGCTGGTTAGCAAATCCACCAAGATATGGCCTGCATGGAGAACAATCCATTTATATGTTCACATTTTGCTTGGGCACTTCAGTCAAATTAAAGGACTTTGGAACTGTAAAACTCATCAATTTAAACAAGAGTATCTGTGCTAGACATATGATAATGATCATTTGTTTTAGATTGATATACCTTGGAGGTTTTCAGTAACAACATTCCCATTAAGTGTATGCATTAATAGTCAGTATAAAAGTGACTTGTTAGTTGCACTGTAGTAAGAATATGTGTTCTATTTACTTTCATGACATCAGGAGCACCTACAGTGAGACTGTAATATAGTTCCTTGTTTAGTTTTTCTTTTGGCCCATTATTTCTTAGATGCTGGTTTTCCTACTGTATTTTTTCTCTTCCATTTATTAAAGATACTAGTGAGATCTAAAGATTTATCCTGCAACAATAATCTTTCCTTTTCTGTAGCTACCTAAGTATTTACTTGGCACATGACATAATTTCCAAACTGCTCTCTCAAACATATTATAGTCAATTTGTCTAAAGCTGCCAACTCTTGGGGATGCTCAGATTTGAAGATAATTCATTCTCTTGCAGAAGGTAAATGAAAATTTTGAACCTCAAAAAAATATCTACGTTGAGATGTATCCTTGTGCACTTTCTGTCACCTTGAAGTTTCAGGGTAATGATATATTAAGTCGGTGATATCTGAATTGCAGACTTGTATTTATTGCTAAACTCCATATAGCAACTGACAAATGACAACCAAACTTATATACATTCATTTGAAAGGAGAAATAAATATTTCTACATCAGAATTTTGTACTCAGAGATTTTAAAAGCACATAAAGTTTAAGATCAATTATTTGGCGGCTAAGCCTGCAGACAGTAAACAACTATTTGCACTACCGCAACTTTGCTTTAATTTATTAACAGCTTTGTTGAGCTGCACGTTAACCTCAATCTTTAATCTAGACGTAACCAGAGAAATGCAAATGTTTATCCAAGCCTCCTTATATCCTCAAAATCCTGTTATTGATCCAGATAAAAATACAATTTAAAAACATTTCCAGTTTTGAGTGAACAGAATATTTCTTAGAATTAAATTCTAATAGAGTCCTGCACATTTCCCAGCATCGGGTTTTGTCCTTTGACAGGACCCACATACATGGAAAGTGTCAGTAAAAAAATGTATAAAACAAACAAATCATTTTTGCCAGGCAAAATAAAAGACAAAACAAAAAAACCGCTGTTAAGTTACTACTGTATATATTTAGTAGTTAGTACAACCTAAGCATCACCTCTGGCAAGCCAAGAACCAACAGTTGTTCAGTGTGGCCCATTGTCCCTGTGACCCCCCCCCCCCCATGTGGTTGTAAGGTGGTAGTTCCACCCTTACAAATCTTTACTTGGAAAACTGCCCAGATTCACTTGTGATGAATAAGAAAATATAACTTATACTATTTTTTCTATTGGGAAGGCCTCAATTTACATTTGAAAATAGTTAATAATGCAGCCCACATTATGTATTACAATAATGTAATAATATCTTAAGCCCTGTGCAAAAAAACAAAATAGTACACAAACTGGAAAAGGTGCAATCTGCAGGTAGTTATTTTCAGTTACAAGAATTATTGATCCAAGAGGAAGGAAAAAAAAAAAAAAACACCTGAAAAGGGGGGGAAACCATTTTTCCTGACTCCAAATGGCAATTAGAAAGAACCTGGATCAACCAGAACTTAGAGATAATATATTTAAAACCTCCTTATTGTAAGAAACATATGGAGAACACACAAAAATATATAAGGCAAAGAAACCACTTAGAGAAATTAAAAAATATTCCACGTCCTGCAACCATATATATTTATATAAATAGAACCAATCATTGGATAGATAATCAAGGGATAACCAGCATCACAAAGATAGGCAGTGTGTACTCATAGTAATCAAAATAAATACATCCTATAGTTAGATCATGTAACGAACAGGATGTCTTTATTATAGGATGTACATTATTTATCTTTTGTGTATTTTTTATTACTATAGTACACATATGCCTATCTTTGTGCTGCTAGTTATCCCTTGATATATTGATATACCGATTTTATATATATTAATTATATATATATATATATATATATATATATATATATATATATATATATTATAGCGCCAAAAACTCCTCTTGCACTCCTCCAAGGTTTGCGATAGCCAGGTGGCATGCCGAAGAAACAACTTATCCAATAACATCAAACCCAGGGCACTCACGGGACTTGTCCATTACATCACATATAGGAATGTCGAACTGCATCAATCCGTTCAGCATTACATCGGCTGTCCTCGGATCCTGAGACAGCCGATGTAATGCTGAACGCGTTGATAATTACTCATCCCAACGTGAATAAATACTGAGGTTAAAAATAAGTGCTACCAATAATATCTCGTACAATGCATAAAAAACTAACATATATAATACCAATAACCTCTATTCTGTATCATAAAGTGTCATCTCAGATCTAAGTCATTCAAAGTGCTACGCAATATATAAAGTGCAAAAGGTGCTAATATTAAAAATTGTAAAATATAAAAGTATTTAAAAAAATTCTTCTATGTGTAATAAATATCACTAACCTCCAATAGTGGCTCTCAAACATTGTTAGCAATGGACATGTTCTGTACTCATAATGAGTTACTAATCAAAATCTTTATAATTTATATATTACTGCAACAGGGGCTGTATATAAACAAATCCTATACTCAGCTAATCATATATTCAGAGAGAAGGGGCAGGACAAATTGGCAGAATTCAAAGCCTAGACAAGCTCTATACAGCAGCGGAAGTATTATCTTTCATCCAGAAACATCTTAGTGAATAGTTTTCATTCAGTCATTTGGATGTATGTATTTAATAATGTATCCAATAGGTCTCTGTTGTAATAAGATTTTAGACCTATTACCGCCTTTCCGTAAAAAGGGCACATGGTCGATCGCCCAAAATGAAAGTCTGAAACAGGTGCTTGGCTTTCCATAAAGTGTTAGCAACAGTTTTACAGTGCTACCATCCCGAAAAGCTGATTAATTGCGGATCGATATCCATCCATTTGATCCTCAACATCAAGTCTGTTTGCCTACGTAATATAAATTGCAGGCATCGTCAAATACACCACCTGAGTTGTTGTGCATATATGGATGTCGATAGAGATCTCCTGTTTTCTCCCTCTCACCAGTGTTGAGGGAGAATAATATTTTCTATATTCAAGACAATAACTTTCTGGCACAGCTGAGTCTACTAGAACCCCCAGATATATTCTATGGACATTTGAAATCCATAAGCAGTTGCATTATTCTTTCTGTCCTTTATATCTAAACACCACAGGTTGCTTTCAAATTAACATCAGGACAAATTTTGCACCCCTTATTTAATAAGCTTCTTGGCGATAATTCACTGTTATTCACATAGTCAGATATTAGATTAGAAATTGCCTAATTGCATGCCAGGCATAGATTGTAAGATATTGGCTACAAAATTCCATGTGACTTAATAAGTTTAATCAGTAGTTTTGTATGGGAATATCAACAAAATATTTTTTTGAATTAAGCTAAAAAAATATATATGCTGACAAAATGTACACATTTTAAACAATGATCATAAAACAAATTAGGGTTCCCATTTTTTATAATGATGGTCATTTAGTATGCAAAAGGAAGGTAATTGTTACGCTAAATTAAATATTCATATAATATCTCTAATGAACATCTGAATGGAATGTGCCAATTTGTCTTTCACAGGTAAAAACATCAAAACACTTGTTTATTTCCAAGTGTATCCTGGATGAAACCGTTTTTTTGTGTAAACAAATGCAGAGACAATTTGATGAAAATCACATTGGCTTCCGTAACCCTTTGCTTAGAAAATGATAGCACTGGAAATAACAACACCATGAAATGTAGAAATTTCCCATAGGAAAGGATACCATGCTGATTCATCACCTGAAGAAATAACAGGTCTTCGAATAATTGCTATCAACGTTTGATTATATTTGCACTTGCAATCTGCTCTTTATATATCACGTGAGCAACCACTGCTGTTTATGAGAACTGGAACGAGCAATCGATTTGAGGGGGGGAGAAAGCAGAAGTTCAAAGAATTAAGTCAAGGACAAACAGGACTACAGTATGACTGCTTTTACTTACTGCTGGACACATCATTTTTTTTACCCTTTTTTATACTTTTTTTAAATAATACTTGGAAACTTGTATCACATGCTGGAGACTGAATCCAATAAACAAGGTAACATGTAGAAATCTTGGAGCTCTCACAGGTCTTGAGAAAACAAAATATTGATTGGTAAACGATCAACGCGCTTCAGCTGCCATTTTCGTCTGTCCAGATGAAGGCCAAAATGTTGTCTGAAATGCGTTGATCGTTTCCCAATAAATATTTTGTTGTCTCAAGACCTGTGAGTGCTCCAAGATTTCTGCCAGTATATATATATATATATATTATATATATATATATATAAACACTACTGTAGAGAATAAGAGAAGTCGCTGAGGAGTTCTGTGACCATCTTAATGCACAATGTTGCAGGCCAAGAGGTTTTATAAATGGCACAGAACTCCAAAGTTACTTTATTATCTGTATATTTTACAGAAAAGGGATACATTATCTGTTATAATTTACCTCTTAACCTCAGACTTATGTCACACAAACCCCTGCACAACTGCCCCCCTCTATTGCAGCCAATATTTTGCGGCTGTGCTATTTTGTATACTGTACTCAAAGGTCACAACACACATCCCCCCACGGCTGATACCTTTTAACCTTGAGATCTTCCACTGGATATTGGAACAACTTGAGTCGTAAGTGTTCAGCTGCCAGGGGGCCAGCGGTTCTATCAAGGGTTGCATGCCATACTTCATGGTTTAATACAGAATGTAGTGGTGGAGGATCTAGCACACCTAAACAATTAAATGTTATACATATATGCTGGGTGCTACGGCGTCTGTAGTCAACAGAAGATTTTATTTTTAAAATTTTAATGTGACGTTTCGAAACCCATGTGGTTTCTTCTTCAGACAAGCTCAAAGACATGCTTGTCTGAAGAAGAAACACATGGGTTTCGAATCACAATAAAATTGTGTTGCACTTAAGACTGGATGCCCAGCGAGTTGTTACCTTTTGGAATTATCTCCTGGAATAATAGGTTGATTATAAGGCTATTATTTACAGTTGGATCACATTGTGAAAACAGTAAAGTATAAGGAAATTATAAATCGTTGAGCAGTTTCATAATTGTATAAAAGTATAAGGCTGAGTGTTTTTATAAAGGTCAGGGAGCTCCCTGGTGACTTAAGATCCTTATATTATTTGTAAGTCATGCATTCTATCTTAAAAAGCCCTACATTTCTAGATTATTAAGGTTTGTTACTTTTTCCAATTTTGTCTCCTTAAAAAAATTGCTTTGTGCATTGTTTAAAAAATTACTTCACTATTTTATTTGTTAGTTTTCTTATTAGTTTAGTGTGTTTTTTTTGTCTCTGGTCACATGATCTATGTGATCATGGACACAAATGAGTGGCAATTGTGATAAGCCTTAATTAAGGAGAAAAAAGACGAGTTGTTCTCTATCATTAACGTAGCCAGAATTTGCTTCCTATGTTTAAGTTTGAGGAAAGAGTAAACAAGTTTTGAGACTTATCTGTGATCTAGGGATGAGCAAAACTAAGCTACAGTAAAACTGAAGTTATATCCCTCTAATACAGTTCAGGCTTGAAGATTTGACAATTTAGTCTGTGAAAGTTAATAAATTTAAATGGAAACTCCAAGGGTTTATTTTCCTTTTTCTCTTATGAATTTGCAAGACGGATTGAAGACAATGTACTAAGCAATTGAAATCAATGTCAGAAAACAGCCAAAAAGTCAGAAAGGGCGATATCATTGTCCGAATAAACCAAATCAAGACAAAACAGACAAGTAAGAAGAGTAAATTAAAAGGTTTTGTAGGTTCTTATTTTTTCCCCATTCTAGGTAGAATGAAGTAGAAGTGTCCTTGGGGGACAGACTGGTGCCTTTTATTAGTTATTCTGCCAAAAATAAAAAAAATATTGAAAAAGGATCAAGTAGAGTATTAGATGAAGATCACGAATATCTGCTTGTGTACAAGGTCCTCAAGAGGCACTAAACCAGGGGAAATAGAGCAATAAGAATATAGTTTGGGTCAGGAAAGAAAGATTGTTCTAAAAAAAAGTCTTAAAAAAATTAAGACAACGCCAAACTGTAAATAAAGTCCACACCAATTACTAACTGATAATCTAAAATATGTCAAGGAGGATCTTAAGTCATCAGATGGAAGTTTAGCCATGTTGGATATCATTGGATGTATTTTATACTGTTGGGCTTTGAGATGTAACAATCAAAGCAGCAGATAAAAAGAAGTGTTTGCAGATTATTTGGAAAAATAACAATAGTAATTATTAAACTAATCCTCTTAGGGGGAAAATGTTTTCCTTGTCACAGGAATGTTGCAGCTGATTAAAGAAGAAATAATAGCACGTTACATTCAGTCCCTCCTAATTTAATGGGAAAATGAACTGCTGTATTTATACTGTATTTTAAGAATTCTACAAATGATTTGGTATAAATGTGGCTTCCTCGCCCACTTTTTGCATGATCATGAGCAGAGACATTTGTTTCACCCTGTATGTCTATGTAGTCACATGTCCAGTAAAGCATACCCAGAGAGTTTTAATTACTCATTAATTAAGGCTATATTAGCCCATCTATTATGTATAATGACAGGATATGTGCAGATATTAAAAGATAAATTACACTTCCCTTTAACTACTGAGAAAACAAAAATGCAATAAAAAATAAAACTGTGAAGGTAGATATATATATATATATATATATATATATATCTTTATATTTTAATTGTATGGATATTAATTTACAGATGTTAGAAGGAATTAAAGTCAATATAAAGAAGCCTTTTTTTAGTACAGATTCTTCATTGTGAGGGCAGTAAGGATGTGGAATGCACTGGCTAATACTTTTGGATTAAAAGTGGTTTCTCTGCTTCCTTGGAGGCATATTCCATTTCCTTCTCACTAGCAGGTTGCTAAAGTTGTGATTGTCATAGAAAATATTAAATTTGATGGTGGAAACCCCTATTTTTTTTTCCGACCCCCCCCCAAAAAACCAAATATTATTTCAATAAATAATGAAAAATATTTTATAATAAAGAAAATGTGAAATTTTAGAAGCTTGCAATTGTTGTCATCTCATTAGGCAAACAACAATCCATTTTATTCATATACCTACTGTGGAATGTGCTTTAGTTAAAGACAGGTTGTTTAAATTTAGCTTTATTACACATGTTTCAAAAGCATTGGCTGGGTAATGCACCATTCATGCAACAGCAAACATCTAAAACTCCACATTAATAAACTTATTAGATATTCAGATTATTAATGGATTTTAGACAAGGACTGCACTCTAAATTCAATGTCATAAGGTGGCTGCTATCTGATAGTTATTTTAGAAGTAGCCTATGCTTAATATTTGATAAATTCAATACATTGCAGCATATATCAAGTTTAGGGGAAAATGTACAGTTCCTTCATGTTTTGCACAATATAAAAAATGACAGGAAGGAAGGAAGGAAGGTTATCAAGCAAAAATCTGGGTTAAAGGAATTATATACTGAAAAAAATACTTTGCCTAATTTCAATCTAGAAATTAAAGGAGAACTAACCCAATTTTATATACTCCAGAATCTGAAAACAACCCCCCTAAAAACACCAATAAACTATAAAATCCATTTTAGTAAACTCTGTTAAAGTAAATTAAAACCTGTTAAGAAACTGGATCAAGTATCTGTGGTGTATGTTCAGTGTCAGACCACACTCCTCACCTCAGTCACATGCTTCCTTGCTTTATCTGTCCTGTAAAAGGATTGGCTAGAGATTATTAATGGGTGTGACTAACTGTAACAAGTTTGTGCCATAGACTAGGAACTGAGCAGAACATAATGGTCGTTGACCAAACTGTCTGATATTAGAATGCTGAGAGTAAAGCACAAACCATGTATTTAGGTAAATTTCCCAGCCCCTGTATCAAAATGAGAGGTAAGGCACAGATTACTGGTTATATATCAAGGTGTTTCTGCCTTCTGGTTCAGTGTTGTTCTGTGGCTTTAGTTGCCCTTTAATTCATGTAAGCAGCATTTACTCTGATGTAATTTAAAAAGTTTAAAAAACTACACTCTTCTCTTCCATGAGGATACCCAAAAAGGGAGAGATAATATAATATCAGTTATCAAACCAATTCAAGTCACTGATAAGTTTTACATATTAATTAAGGCTATAAGGCTATAAATGGAAACAAACACGTACATGAAACACTATGAGTAGAATTGGTAGAAGGAATTTCCAACATGCAGTTCATGTACCAACTGTCACCATTTCTTGTAATACCTTTTAGTTTGTATATTATATAGCTCAATATCTCACAGTGGTTTATTATTATGATATATTATATTACATGTTCTAGACATTATCTATTTTTTATACTGGTACTTAGTCATGTATTTTTAATAATTTTATGAGATTTTTTACACTATTGTCACTCGATAGATATCATATTAAGCACCTGACACTTAACTAAGCACTTTATATCTGGCATTTTATGTATTATGTGTTTTTAACTTTTACCTCTAAATGGCCATCTTGTACCGTGTGAACTCTTATAGCACATCACTAGAATTTGTTCAGTTTTGTTTGGTCTGAGGAGGAACCGCATAGGTTCCGAAACATCACATTAAAAAGGACACTTTTCATCACTAAGACTGGTGTGCCTAGCATGTCTTACTTCTTATGAAACTGTCACCATTTCAGCTACAGCAAAACTATACATAACAGAAGAGTTTATGATACTAAGGCACTTGATTGACAGCTGAAATGTAGGATGTTTCAGATGGATATCTAAGAAATAGGGATCAGATCAACAAAATATGGTACAGTGATAGTTGGGAAGAATTATAGTTTCCAGTAAAAAAAATAATTCCCAGTGTACACATCCTTACATTGTCAAGAGTTTGGCAGGGTCTATAAATACAGGATAGTTTCCATCTGTATAGTAGCATCTTTCCCTAAAATAGTTTTTCGGTGGCTGTGCAAATACCGAAGAGGCACTAATGCAGCCGTGCAAGCCTATTTACCAGAGGCTGCATGCATGTAGTACGTAGTACTTTACAACTTACGCGTGGGCAAGATTCACCCAGGGCTGCACAGATTCTGCTCCGGGAGATTTGCCCAGAGCAAGTGTGGCCCTGTGTGAATCTCCCTGTATAGTTTTCAGAAATGACATATGAAGTATCTACTCTAGAATAGTTTTTTTCTCTATAATTCTTACAAAACTGCTCTCTAATTCTATGGGAGAGAGTACCCAAATATACTCGAGTATAAACTGACCCGAGTATAAATCGAGGTACCTAATTTTACTTGAAAAAAAGGATTAAAAGTGGTTGACTCGAGTATGAACCGAGGGTAGAAAATATGATCCTGCTGCCTTCTGATTCTGTATTGTTTTGAGGCTTTAGTTGCCCTTAAATGGACAGCAGAATTCCCATTCAGTAGTCCCATACAGTAATAGCCAAATCCAGTATGGCTATTACTGTGGGACTATGTAAGGAATTCTGCTGTCAATTTAAAGGGCAACTTAAAGCCTCAAAACAATACAGAATCAGAAGGCAATCTTTAACAATAGATACCACCCTGATTCTGTGTTTTTTTGAGTTAGTTTCCATTTAAATGTAGATTAAATCCACACAGTAACCCCCAATTCTTGCCACTCCCGATGTTTGGAAACTACCACCATGATTAGTTACTGGGAGTTGTAGTTTCCAAACATCTGCAGTGGCCACCTCACTGCCTCCAATGTAGACCACTCATAAAAACATACAGAGGAGCTAACCAGTCCCAAAACTTGCAAATAGGAGTAAAACCTCCTATTTGCAAGTATTGGGGACTGGTGTTAGCTCCTTTGTATATTTTTTTTCCTTCTCACTACTCGGCACTAGGGATGGCCGGTTCGCGGATCCGAACCCAGATCCGTCGCGGATTTATCCCGTTCGCGAACGATGGATTTTTCCGGATTTTCCGCCTTCCGAACCTTTTTTCATATTTCAAAAATACGGGAAAATGTATTTCGAAAATTTTAGAAAATACAAGGATTCTCTTAATTCCTTACATACGTATTTCGAAAAATATTCGAAATTACGAGGATTACTTGTATTTTCGAAATACATATTTTCGAAATAAACTGAAAACTCGTAATTTCGAAAATTCCCGAAAATACGTGAAACTACGTTATTTTAAGGGTATTTTTAATTTGAACAGGTTCGCTCGCGGATTTTCGAATTTTTTTGAAAATTGCGGATCCTCAAGCGGGACCGGATTTTGCGAAGTTCGGACATCTCTTAACTCGGCACCTCTCACTTCCCCGGGGGCGAGTAGTGACGTACAACCAGAAAACACGGATGCAGAGCGAGCGGCCGCCGAACAGGTAGGAAAAAATGGTGGACTCAAGTGTAAACACAGGTTTGGTTTATATTCAAGTATATGCAGTAATTTATCATCAAAGACTCCCTTGAAATTTTACAAACATAATAATAGTTTGCCTGTTTTCCTCTATTTATTAATAATATTAATTTCGTAAACATTATGTCTACAGTGTGATGTTATCCAGTGTGGGAAACTTGTTAAAACTGGTTAAGCAGAGAAAATTTATCTTCTTATGGCCATGTACTCCAGTGCTTTCCCAGAACCTGTTTATTTTACCTTTTTCCTTATTATTTTTGACTGTTCTAATTCTCTTATCATTCATTGCTCATTTTGATTACAACCAGAACAGCCACCCAAAAAGAGAAAACAGAAATATAACCAATGTATGATTTGCTAGATTAAGCAATGTATTAACAGGAAATTATCGCTCAGTACATAAATACACCCTGTGATTTAATAACAAGCAGAAAAGCCATCTGTTGAGAGATTTTTATTTTTAATAGTGAAACACAGAGACATATCATTTCGTTGTCTTCTACATAAAGCATCTGATCAGCTTAGTTCATTAATGTTCTGTGCAATACACACTATTGTTTGGGGCAATAAATGTAATTTACATATCATACAGTAAAGGTGCATTTTTTTCTTTTGAAATAAATCTCTTTCTTGGAAAGAAACATCCATTGTTTTAAACCCTTGAAATATCCACATTTGATGATTGTTAACATTAAAGTCTATGGGAAAAAAATGTCCTAAAATTTGCCAATAACATCGCAACACTTCCGCAGATTCCATAGCTAGGTACTAGCACACTTCTCCTATATGCCCTGCATGTCTGTACCGAATTTCAAAAACTGTGGGAGGAGATACAGTCCAAAAAAGCAAAAGAAAAACAGTAATTTGTCTCTTCAAGCCAAATTAATAATTAAAGATATTCATCCCTCAGAATAATGCAGGCACTTGGGCTGCTAAAATAAAAGGTGCAAAAGATTGTCAGTACCATTAAAGGGCATGTACACTGTAAAAAGTTTATCTTACTGGATAGCTGTGGCTTTAAATATAAAGGTGTTTTTTTTTCTTTTGCCCTACTAAAGGTAGGGTATGGAAGGGTAGTAGGGCAAAAAGCCCCACCACCTTTATATTTAAAGCCATAGCTATCCAGTAAGATAAACTTGTTTTTACAGTGTACATGCCCTTTCATCTGCAGCAACCTATTAAACGTTATCTAACTGCACTTACCCAGTAAAAAGCTAAAATCTGATTAGTTGCTGTAAATAAATACCCCAGGACACATTTCACCTCTTATTGCATTAGCTCCTTAACATTTAACATGAAAAATACTTATGAAATCCTCCTTGACTTTTTTGCTGGTCCTAGGTTTCCTATTGTTTTTCACTGCTGGTGATATCTTCTGGATGGACAAACATTTATTTGGGACCATAATTTATTACTGTAATTACTATTTTTCTATAGGGTAAACAGTGATTTGTATAAGTGAAAGCTTTCCAGCTTTGGTGATAGCTAACTGTACCGTATCATGAAAGTAATGCTGACAGCACATGGTAGCATTGCATATTCAGTCTGTGAAACTCAAGGGACTGGAAGCTAATGCTCAATATCTAAATTAAACATTAGCATTCAGCTGGGAGCTCTGTATTATAAAATAATTCAAAACAAACCATATTGCTTTAGTTCAATTGAAGGGAAAGTATCTGTTGGAAATAAAAGGATGGTTTCAGGAGATCCACTAATATTTTTTTTATTTATCAAAATTTATATTCAAATCCTACCAGTGAGAATTAACTAGAGCAGCTATTGCTGAGGGTATTTCTCCCTTCCAGAGATTTGATACCTGCTGTACGGCTCTGGGTAAGTGCTAAATGGAATTTAACCGCTGTGCAACTGGCCACAGCCATCAAGCTGGTATTGAAAAGCTTGTAAAGTCTTTTTCAAAACCCGCCACTGCAAGCAAGGGGTTAAAGTTGCGCTAACTGGTATTTAATCGGTTAGCATGACTTTGCCTTGCCCCACTCTGTAAATGCCCTTTTTTTGTAATTAATCTTTTTTATTGGATTAAAATTGACAACTTTAACATTTGCTATTTGTTTTTATTTTTGATGCAAGGATTTAGTAGCTTTATAAACTTTACAAAGCTACTAAATCCTTTATTAAAATGTGTCATCTGATTGTAGCTAAAGGGACAATCACATCATGAAAACGTTTTGCTAGAAACACATATACAAATCACTAGAATTATTCAGCATTTAAAAATGAATTTTGGTAATATAAAGCACTAAATAGTAAAATGTGTTAGTCCTGTTGGGATTTATTTCTAACTCAAAATAATTCCCGTCCAACTGGTCAGTCATTTTCAGGCAGTTTATCAATTGAAAGTGAGTTAGCACAGCAGTATATACGGGATTGATGACCACATACTGTAAATTTGTAGTGCACCAGACTGTACAAAGCTACAATGACAGTGGTTTGATAGTTTTGGCTTGACAGATTTTTGCTGTATAAAATGGGAAAGCTTTAGATCTTTGGAACTTAGGTAATTATAATCATTCATGGAATCATGCATCCTGTGGTTACATTACCATTTTAATTCAAATTTTATCATTGAAAATTTATTTTTAGCAACATTTGTTTGCAATAAGAAATTAACTTCTTAAATATTTTGTTGATTAAAGACTTTGCAGTATGAACAAGCAGTGTTCTTACTGTTCTGCTCAACCCAAGTTCAGGCTTTACTCAACAGTTCTGCTCAGACCACTTCACATTTCTGGGAGACCAATCCAATGAAGTGCCAAATCTCCAGACCAGATCAGTAGATGCATAATGTTATTATGTATACAATAACTTGTACACTAAGGCTTACTATATGGGGCTGTGTATGGGACTTTCTATGGGGCTGTGTATTGGACTTTCTATGGGGCTACGTATGGGACTTTCTATGGGGCTGCGTATGGGACTTTCTATGGGGCGGAGTATGGGACTTTCTATGGGGCTGCGTATGGGACTTTCTATGGGGCTGTGTATGGGACTTTCTATGGGGCTGTGTATGAGACTTTCTATGGGGCTGTGTATAAGGATTTCTATGGAGCTGTGTATGGGACTTTCTATGGGGCTGTGTATGGGACTTTCTATGGGGCTGTGTATGGGACTTTCTATGTGGCTGTGTATGGAACTTTCTATGGGGCTGTGTATGGGACTTTCTATGGGGCTGTGTATGGGACTTTCTATGGGGCTGTCTGTGGAACTATCTATGGGGCTTTCTATGGGAGAAAAATAAACCCTCGGTTTATACTCAACTCAAGCAATTTTCCTGTTTTATCAGTTAAAAATAAGTACCTTGGTTTATATTCAGGTCAGTTTATACTCAGCAGCATATACGGTATACATAAGTGGGATAAATGGTCTGCCTGTGATTGAGACCACTTACCTGTAAAGACTTGAATATGTGGTGTCTTTAATAATTGGAAAAGTTAACTGTGCATTGATATATGCTACCAAAATAACCTAAAAGTTGTGTATGGTAATATTAGAATTTGTACTCTTATATAGCAATGACTCATTCAAAAATATACGCCTTATTCATTACTAAATAAAATCCCAGTTAATTAAATGGGTGGACAAAACCTTTCTGAAATGTGTCCAAAACACCTAATGAAAGACATTTTTAGGTCAGATATCTGGGGCATGGCAGTTAAACGTTTAAATAAAACTAAAGACCCTAATTTGCATGATATATTTTATTGATATAGTCAAAACCTCTTGTGTAAATATATATTTTTTTTTTGGAGGATAAAATCAAACTATTAGTCGATGTGAAATAAAAAAAAAAAACAATATAACTTGAATAAATCTATACACTATTGTACAGTTAAAAGGTTTGGGGTCACTTGGAACAACATCACGTTGTTAAGGAATACAATTTAGTCATCGGTTATGTTGTAATTGTAATTGTAGCAGCTGTTAATGGAATATTTACATAGGTGTACAGAAGCCCATAAACAGCAACACTTTGTTCTGTGTTCCAATGGAATGCTGCCCTTAACATTTTAATAGATTTATTAATTATGGTCTATTAAGATACAAAAATCTTGAATTTTTTTAAAGCACACTAGAAACTGTAAAACTGGCCCAAGTTATATCCTCCTTCAGGGAGGCAACATACTTTAAAGATGGCTGTGATAAGAGAGATCTCTATTCTTCTATCAAATACAGCAAACCCCCTATAACACAGTTGCCCTAAGTCAGAGAAAAGAGGGGGAGTTTCAGGAGGTGTGGCTCTTACATCAATGGAATGTATTCTTTCATTTTCTTTAAAATGCATGTTAGCAGTTTAGTGCCCACTCCTGTCCTACCTTTAGCATGAATAGTTGTAGGTTTTATAGGCTCATATTGATAAAATCTTCTGAAGCTCATTGGTCTAATTACTTCTGAGAAATTACCAAGAAACGGAAGATCTTAACCAGCTTTCAGGGTTATTCAATAAAATTTCCTATCGTTAAAAATGGTGCTAATTTTGGCCCAGAACTTATTTAACATTTGAAAGATAACATCTGATTGGTTGGGGCAAAATTAGCACCATTTTTAACGATAAGAACTTTTATTGCATCTCCCTGTTTGTTTGCAAACCAAATTGCCACTAACCACAGGGAAAAAGGTGTCTGGGAGCCCTGTGAGTTAGTAGGCACAGAAGGTGGAGCAAGACTCACATATTCAGGTTTATCTGTATTTGTTTTGATTCAGTCTAAACCCAGACTGACTTGGGCTGCCTGGGAGCAGCTTTTTATAACCAAGGTCTACCAGCATGCTTTGCATAGTAAATACAAAAATACAAAAAAACAACACAAAATAGCTATTACTACAACATTTCTATAACAAGGATCTATTGTTACATACAGATTTACAAAAAGGTCTGTGCAGTTAAAAGAAAGACACCTTACAAACCAAATAATCATCTTACAAACAACATTAGCAGATCCCTGTGCACATCTGACAGTCATTAAGATACCTGTGTGCTTAAACATACTGCCACTGTGCTATAACTAATTGTATACATTCCTATGTTTTTGTAAGTAATGGTTATAATTAAAGGGCATGTCCACCCCCCAAACTAAAATTTAACTCACTACTGGCCCCATTGTGTAGTGTAAAAAAAATCCTTACCTTACATCTCTGCTCCAAAAGGTTCTCCTGCAGTGCTTGTCTAACGTTCCAAAAAAGTGAACAGTAGGAGGTGTCTTTCTGTGTAGAAGGTTTACGCCTCCTTCCACAGTGGCATGTGCAGGGGTGCCCTTTCCCCCCCTCCCTCCTGATCCCTCCCTGGCTGCCCTTCTCCTAGTGTAAATTTTTAAACATTTTATAAGGCCATTCCTTCCCACACCGCTATATTAGATAGTTAAAAAAAGAATCCAAACACCACTTACAGCCCTTCGCTCCCCCGGCATCCTCTATTGCAGCTGCTGGTCCAGCCCCCTGCTTTTAGTTCAAATAAAGCAGGGAGCTTGATCAGAATGCTACTGGAGCAAGGGGCTGCAAGTTCTGCTTCTTTTTTTAACTATCTAATATAGCAGTTGGGGGTGGGAAGGGATGCCCTCTAACATATTAAAAGTTATTTTGTAGGTGGAGATGCCCCATAATGAATTGCAAACATAAAATAAAAACATGTTTAAATGCATAATTGTCTGTTATCTGAAAAGATTCAGCATGGCTTTTATCCCTAGCATTTGCAAACAAACTTGTTTTGCATCCCTGTGTACTGTGTGGGATAGGCGAAAGGGATAGGAAAGAAACAAGAAAAGATAACGGTGATTTTGCTGGCATTTATTATAAATATTAGGTAAGCTTGCCCCCCCTTTAACCAATGAACAGTCTTGTATTTGTCATATCATTTGGATTCAAACTTTTTTAAAACTTGCCTTTGACAGATGTACTGTAGTCAGTACATCTACTATTATCAGGCAGTACTTGTATCATAAATGACAGACACTGCTGAACTGTATGGCAAATACTTATTTCAACATTTGATAGTCCATAAATATAGGATTCTCCATTGGACTTACGTAAAGGTGGCCATACAAATTAGCAATATTAGGTAAATTCCATTGTGGATCAACGGGATAAACCTAAAATTGGCAGTGTTAAGGGCCGAAACCGGCTATAATGCCAACGAACTACCGCAGTCAGCATATCGGGCGGAAAATTTCCGTCGCTCTGTATCGGCTCCCTTTACTTTACTTTACTACTATGGACAGATACCAATGTGATCTGTTGGCACAATGCAATGGAAATTGCATGTGTATGGCCCCCTTAAGTTTTGTGCTAACTTAAATTTTATTGCATCAAGTGCCTTTAATAACAGGAACACTCTTAATGGCTATAAAAATTATACATTTGTATAGTACAGAGCCTCTTTTAATCAAGGCAAGTAAAATAGTAACTAGAAGATATGTTCTGGGAACTAGATAAGTTAGGTACAATCTTGTACTTTGTTTGCTATGATAATGATATATACAGACACAGTAGGAAGCTGTTCCTTCATGCATAAATACACAAATAGGGTTTTGTTGAAACATCAAAGTAAACAGTATTTTTCTTTAAATGTTTGTCATTATATGAGGTTGTTCTTGAAAATGGTAATGTAGCAATCAACCGGGCCTATGACCCATTTAGCAACCCTTGTACAAAACAAAAACACAGTAATGAGGTTGATACCCAGTCGTATTCTGTTGTGAATATTTAAAATCCTTTGTACCAGGGTGGTCAACCAAATCAGCACATTGTGGGTAACTTAATTCAGTTACAGTTCATATAAGGACTTGCACCACTTAAAATTAGTACAGAATACGCTGCTAGACTATAAAAAAAAGAAACCTGCCCTCGCCATTACCACATCACACCAGTTCTTCAGTGTCTCCACTGGCTGTCGATAAAATGGAAAATCGTTATCAAAATTGGCTTACTGACATTTAAATCACTAAATTACTCGGGCCTTGGTTATTTGAAAGACTTGCTACACCCCCACAATACCCCCACACTCTAAGATCTACAGAATTTAATACTTGTAATAGCCATCCCCATAATCAAACTCAAATCCTTTTTAAACAGGAGCCTTCTGCCATGCAGCCCCCACCCTATGGAACTCTCTACCCAATTCAATAAGAAATACTCAAACCCTGGAGGTGTTTTTATCCCTAACTAAAAAGTCATCTATTTAATCTGGCATTCACTAAAATGTAGCCCCCTTCCTCTTTGACAAATTATTCATCTGAGACATTTAATGTGCTTGGAGTCCCATTGCAGAAAAGGGCTTTATAAATAACCTCATATAATTATTGTTGTTGCTACAGTTTTTTAAAAAAAAAATTCTAAAAAAGTAAATTGTAATACTGTATTATACTACTTGAATACCAATATAATTTTTTTAAAAAATCATATGACTTTACGTCCATCATAATATGACACTGCTGTTTTAAACATGGCCGTAAAAATCTTGCTGGGGGAAAAAATGACTTTACTTTATAGCTTCTCAAATCAGAGACTGAGCTTAAAGGAAATTCAGGGGTAATGAAACTTTTGTGCTCTGTTTCATCCTAATATACTTTAACAAATTGCTCTATTCCAGTCTGTCAGGGTGAACAATCTAAAGATGCTTGGTTCAAAATAGGACATGCCTGACTAGACTCTGCATTTAATGGTCATACTGCAGCTCATCCTGCAAGATTCCTCTGCCCCTTTTCTTTTATAAAATAAAGAGGAACGCTATCAAAGTTTACAAAACTAGAGCAGAGATGGAGAAGGTACCTTGACAATATTGGCAGAACAGACAAACTATGCCTCAGAGACAATAATAGTAATATTTTTTTTTCTGCTGTTGCATTTTCCAAGAATTGAGATGTCTTGTCTTTTATGGAGTTTTTTTCTTTTTATGGAGTTTAGCACCCAATTGGGGAAAGAGAATGCTACCAATGTGAAACTGGACAATACAATAAAACAATAACATGAATTCACAAGGTCAGATAACTGAAACCTGTTATGCTAGGAACTCTAATCAACCAAATAATAAATCAACCCACTATCAACTGTAGGCAACACCAAGATACTAGTTTTGCTTTCCAAACAAAGACAGCAGATAATCAAATGTCCTAAGGGGGTATGTTTAGAAATTCAAGCCAGTAAATTAAACCTGTAATACAGTATTTAACAGACCGTTATAGTTATTTAATATCAACCAAAAGTGCCCACATTCTAATGAGAACACCAGATTAAAATACTTTACATTTAGAAATAAGCTTCATTGTGTCTTTTTCACATCTTAATATCACGTGTAGAAATAAAGAGACTAATACTAAAAGTATAGTCTACTGCATACAATACAAAATGTTGAAAACACAGATATAGATAGACCACATGTTGACAAAATTTAAAACACGTGTCAAGTGTTTCAAGATTAGTAGGGCTCATGAGCAAAGTTAGACATTTTTCTCCCACTGTGTAGTATACATTTGTAATAATGAGGTTAACTAATATAGAATGGTTCAACTTAAACAACTATTACATCTAATATTTTCTTTATGCACAAGGGAACATCTTTTTCCTGTGCACAACTGATTTTCAGGTTATTAGCTACATTTTTTGCTGACGTCTTAGTTAATAATTATGTGTTATAATTAAGTGTTGGAAATAACATATGATGGTCAAGAAGTTTAGTTAATGTTTACACCGAAACTATATATCAATATAAATACATATTGTCTTGCTTCAGCTTTTATGATGCTATAGAGGACTACAGTGTGCCCCAAACCATCACATATTACTCAAGGTGCGGACCTAAACTGTTGAAGTTCCAATATCCCATGCCTTGAAAACCTTGCTTGTAATGCCGGTCTGGCCCCTCTCACAGTCCTGCAGTTAAAGGATAATAAATTAAATCCAGGTGATTCCCCATGCAGTTATGATCTTAACTATATTTTCCTTTTTGAAAGCTTACACTCTAAATCTAGAGTTTCCACCTACTGCAACCACAGTGGGCATCAGAAATATGTTGATCGATTTATAATAAATCTATGTTTTTGATAGCAAGTCCTGTGAGTGTTCCAAGTATTTTATTTTACTTTCCTTTATGTTGGCACACTTGGTAGTTATAATATGTGTATCAGTGTATATTTACAAATTATTTATAATTGCAACTGGTTTTTTGCATCCATTCTTCTGTTCCTAGCAAAAGATATCCAGGGAGATTCAGTTATCTTCAGGGAGATTCAGTTATCTTCAGTTATTATAGTTTAAAATGGTGCTAATTTTGCCCCAACGAATCAGATCTTATTTAACATTTGAAAGCTAACATCTGATTGGTTGGGGCAAAATTAGCATTATTTTAAACGATAAGAACGTTTATTGAATAACCCTGATTGTTTCTAAATGTATCTGTAACAGCAGTTTAATACTCAGTGCTCGAAAGGAAATAAATTGCAATAATTACTTTTATTTTTCATATGTAAGGAATGTATGGGGGAGCAGAGATTAAACAAAAATACTGAAAGAGAGACACAAAAGTGCTTTACAGCATAACTTATTTATTCGGTGCTGAACAGTCCGAAATACACCCAACGTTTCTGGGTTTTTCCCCTTTCCTGATGTGCAGAGATTATTTTAATTAACAATTTCACACTGTTAAATACCTGTAACATGTTCTGTGACTAACAGAGATGGATTCTGATCTGCAATATGATTGACTGTCAGTTTCCAGGGGACCAGGGACAAAACAGGCTGTGGTTCCATGTTTTTGCTATCTGCTGTGCACAAGAGAGCAGTTGAGTTCTATTACCCAAAGGTTTATTTCATAAATCAACCAACAGCCAAAGCAAAGAGAGAAATATGGCAAAACTTGTATTTTGTGAATGTGCTCTATCTATTGAGACAATATTGTCTGGTAACTTGCAATTGTTCCCGCTATGTAGTAAACAATTTGCAATCCTTATTATATTGTGACTATGTATGCGAGCAGCATGTTGCAATAGTTTGCACGTCTTAAAAGCCAAATTAAAAATTCTCTTGCTAAAGAAATTAGCACAAAAATCATTGCTAAATTTATCGCTTCACTTGCACTGCACTATTTTCAAAAAGGTTTGATAACAGCAAAATGAGTACAAAAAACTTGCAAACTCGATATTGCATTGGGTTATATTATTGCATTTTTTTCACCTGGAACAAGGAACACTCAGGGAGATTCAATAAAAGTTCTTATAGTTTAAAATGGTGCTAATTTTGCCCCAACCAATCAGAACTTATTTAACATTTCAAAGCTAACATCTGGTTGGTTGTGGCAAAACTAGCACCATTTTAAACGATAAGAACTTTTATTGAATAACCCTGACTTTCTTTAACAATCTACCATTGGTTTTACTTTTCAAAACATATACAGTAATTCTAAAGCACAAAATGTCATATTCATTGACAAGGAAATACATAACATGATAAATAACTACAAATCTTAAGAAACTCTGTTTTTACTTGGCAAGAGACAGGATTATAGTCACACTTACATGTCTATAGAGCTTCAGAAGATGGGTGGAGAATTATTGGCAAGTTTCAACAAGTGCTTCAGTTACTCACACTTTAGGTATGAATTTGGTATTGATGACTTGTTTATTTAGCTGGAGAGACAGTGTTCTTAAGATATTGTTACATACAGGAAAAAAGTAAAGTAGCTACATCAGGAAATAAAAGGATGAAAAAGTATTTTTTAAAAGGTGAGTCAGTGTGGGTGTGATTTATTGGTGAATTAAGTAAGTACACAATCATACTGATTGTCATAAATAAAATTGTAGACTGGCACAATTTTAGATTACAGTGTTAAAGACTGAGGCATTATTATTTAGTGTAATAATGTTTCAGGAGATAAGATGATATTTATAGAAAACCTGTTATAAGCTGCAATTAAATCCTAGAAACAATATTCAGATTCATCCAGACAAACCTTTACTCAGCTGTCCACTAATAAACTTGCAGCACACAAGACATAGTTGGACAACCAATTGTCTGCTGGGTGTAAGCTTATTATGTTTTTTTAGCGCTGACAGATAAACAGAACTTTGGTTGGGGGAGTCATTGATTATTTACTATATACTTCTTATCTGTGATAATAATATTACAGGCAAAACAGATGAGCAATAATGAAGTCTGCTGGGTAAGACTAGGTGGTTTGTAAGTAAAAAATTTTAAAAGGTTGCCTCCGCCTCCCTCTGCTCAATGAGCTTTTAGGAATTTGAGCATGTGCAGAGGAGGCAGCGGAGAAAAGAACAGTCAATAATTGGCTGTGATGACAGCAATCATAATCTGCCAAAATGAGGGTGATAATTACTTCCTCTGTAAGGAAGTATTTGGTTAGTAATACATCTAATAATGTGCTGAATACATTGGTTGGAATTGGGGGACGTAACGCACAGAGGAGACCCCCCCCCCTCCCTCCAGATCCCATCTGGCTGCTTCTATCCCTAACAATAAAAGCCCTTTTCTGTAGTGCACTCAAGCCCACCCCCAACCGACAATTTTGTTTTGTGAAAGCCCCACAAATATCTTTAAAAAAGAAATGCAGACCCCAGCTCTATTTATAATTATTTGGGAGGTATTAAAGGACAATAATATTCACCTTTTTCTCACTCCTTCTGCCACCCACTAACAGTCCTCAGGATGAAGACCAAAAGTCCTCAACCCTGGGAACTTTACAGATCAGCTGGAATACCTACATGAAGTTTTCATCTTATTGCTTTTCTTGTAGTCCACAATACAAAGACAAGCAAAGAAGTGTGCCTCCCCCATTGGCTAAATTACAAACTGTCACTAACAGTAGCAGTGGGGTAGAGCGGAGAAGAGAAATTAACAGCTGACTGGTAAATTACCCAGTTTTGAGGACTTAGCACTTTAAGTCATTATTCTCTGTACTATTTTGGAGTGGAGCGGGGTAGAGGTGAATATAATTGTTTTTTTTTTATTAATGGGTTTACTTGCAGTTGAATATCTCATTGCTGGAACCCCTAAAATGTCCCTATCCCCTTTTACTTGCATGTGCATCAAAGTTTATAACAATCCAGGCTTTGCATCTATCCCTGAGAGAGTTTCTCCTTCATGCACTGTGCAAGAAACAGAAAAGTTAGGACAGCTTGTACTTTATCTTAAAGTATATGTATATTGAAAAAAAGGACTTTGCATCATTTTAATCTATAAATAAATACATGTAAGTAGCACTTATTCTGAGGTGTGTGTGTTGCTGCAAGTCTTCAATACAATACTTGTTTTGCTCAGGCTCTGACCATTGACCTGACAATTTTCCCCCATACCCACTGTCAATACTGCATACAGTATACAGCACACCAACTGTCAAACCTTTCCAGCTACAGCAAAACTGCTTAAAGAAATGTAAGATGTTTCAGATTGTATATCTAATGAAATAGGGGGCAGATCAACAAAAAATGTTACAGTGATGGTTGGGATGAATTAAAATTTCCACTAATGGACAATTAAAAAAAGACAACTAATTTTCCAGTGTACATACCCTTTAAAGTGCACAAGTTGAAATTCAACAGCTCTGCAGTCTTTTTTTGGCTTAACATTGTTAAAGGGTATGTCCATTGATTTTTTAGCTTTCTTTTTTTTCAGTTTAACTGAAAAATGGGAGGTAAGTGAGTTATATCTTACTTCCCGTTCTTCAGTAAAACTTGTTGGAGTGCTGACAGACTCCGACACCACTGACATTCTCCAATGCATACACAGTCCTTTGCATTGTACGTGCATTCGCCATACTCCTCTCCTGCAAGTTTAACTGAAGAACAGGATGTAGGACATAGGGCCGTATTTATAAACGTTAATAAAAGTTACCACCACATATCGCCGCTGCAAAAATAACGTTTTTGCCATATTGATAAAAGTGAAGCACATCGCCGCGAAAAGCATTACCACGGCGATGTGCAACGGTAGTTTTAACTCCCTTCGCAGCGATACTGTATTTAGCGCAATGCAATCTCGGCTGTTTTTGCCAGATTGAAGGTGGCGAAGTGAAACATCGGAGATTAACCCCGTGCATCCGTTACCTTCGCTTTATAAATAGATGCTAGCGGTAAATGATGCGATGTTAACGAGGCATTAACTTTTCACTGCCGGGTTTAGCCCTTTAATAAATCACGTTAATAACTTTAGTTAATAGGTTTTGGCAAAATGACAGGAAACTCGGCCACGAAAAGTTAACGGCCTTTTATAAATATGTGATTATAGTTACTCTTTATTATTATTTTTTCCCCCAGTAGGGCTGTCCTTTAAAAAAGTTTGATACAGTATCCTCTACTTACAGTAATTGGAGGGTATTGTAGGTATACAATTTGTACAGTAGAAGACTATAAGTGGCTTAAGCCATCAGACAGAAAAACATTTTTAGAATAATTTAAGGGACTATTTGGTGAGTGGATTATTCTGTTAGCAAGCTAGGAATTCAGAAAAGGGTCCTGATCTTTTCAATTGGTAGCTGCTCTATGACCATAGCTAAACATAGTTAAACATCACCAATCCAGAGTCTAAACTTTCCCAACTAGAGCCAAAATCCACTGTTCCAATCTGAATATATTTTATAGGTATTTGAAGCCCTCAACATGTTTATGTATTTTCCTTCTATGAACGTAATACATTTTGCATAGAAAAAAATGTTTTTTATTTATATGCTGTGAAGACCAATGTGCTTTGAAGCAAGAACTCCCAAATGTATTAGGAAAGTAAAATTTACAAGTTGAAATAAACTATGAATTTCTGTAATATCTCAGAACTTTATGTTTTGCTGCATTAACATCCTGGTCCACATTTATCTTCTGCAGTGGTTTACTGACTACTTGTGTCTCCAGCAAGAGAACCTTTTATATATTTACAATATATTGGCAATGAAATGTATCAGTAATAAAACCATTTATGTCCTTCTGTAAAATTGTTTTATTGTCTTATACTCCAAGACGATTTTTCTACTCCAAATTGCTTCTTTTTCAAACTCAAATCTGTAAAATATATCTAGTAATATATACAATACAGATATTATATATACTAGCAAAAGTATGCCCATTGGTGCACAGTGGAAATTATGTATGTGTATGTTTTTGTGGATACAGTGGATATACAACCTTTACACAGGGATACATTTACCTGTTAGTCAAACTGTCATCTGCGTCCAGGTGAACCAAATAGGATAATCCTGCAGGTCATCCAGCTTAAGTTGAGGTGGAGTTGGAGGAGCTAAAAGCTCCCCACAGAGTATAAAATTAAATAGAGCCTACTTATAACAGAAGGTACCTCACAGCCTCATGTTATTATAATAGCATTGCCCTAATAATCTAACATATAAACACATATTTCCCTCTGCCAGCATTCCTAGAGAAATGGGCAGAGTATCTCATTTATAGCCTGTAGCTAATGCATGTGTCTAGATGCAATACAGCCTAATGGCATAGAGCAGAAGTGTAAAACATTTGACCTTCCACATGTGTGAAAACTAAAATCCCAGCATTCTCTGTTTGCAGTAAGTTTCTTCTTGATGTCCTGTAGCTAAGGCATATGTCCAGATGTAATACAGCCTAATGGTATATGGGCCCATGCATGTGATCCATCTGCGCTTCCCTTATATCCATAGCAATTACACTATTGGAATAGTCATGAACCTTAATAAACTTGCCCTCCATTTCCTAGGTACCTCACAGCCTCATGTTATTAACATATATACACATTTTTCTCCCTCCCAACTACATGCAAAGTATCATCCTTTATATCCTCTTTCCTACATATACACCAATTCCTGTGAAGCATACAGAACTTTTTTTTTGATTGGCTAAGATTGTCACATGTTTTACAAACAGCAAATCATTGGATGATATACTGACATTACCACTTTCTTTCAGTATCCACATGGAGACCCCTTAGCTGTCACAGGAGTGTGGTTTAACCTCCTGTTTTGACTATCCCATATTAAAATAGGAATCTCAGCTCTGTAAATAAGTTTATACATTTTGTGTTAGTTGTATATTTTGTCTTGTACTTGATATAAGTCAGTGCTTTACTTAATATACATTTATTGATGGTCATTTAAATGGTAATAGTGAGATAGTATACACATACATATAAACATTTCCTATATGTAGTATCCTATGCCACCCACATTGATAGCTCCTAAAAACTCAATGCAAACTCCGAACAAAATATAAATATATTTATATAATATAAAGGATATACAGAGAGAAAATTGGTAAAAAAAAATATTTGGGGTAAATAATGACAAATAATAAAGGTAAAGGCAACAAGGCATAGGTAATAGAAGAAATGTTCATTCCATTTAGAGCACAAATGGAATTGAGCATTCGGGCGTTCATCTGCCTCATCATGTTTGTGTGTTTTTGTTGCTGCATGCCTTCAATACAATACTTGTCTTTCTCAGTCTCTGATTACTGACCTGACTATTTTCCCCACATACCAACTGTCAAAACTGCACACAGAATACAGCACACCAACTGTCAAATCATTCCAGCTACAGTAAAACTGCGTACAGAAGAATAGTTTGATACTACAGCACTTGATTGACAGCTGAAAAGATGTTTTAGACTGGATATCTAAAGAAATAGGGGACAGATCAACAAAGTAAAAGTGATAGTTGGGATAAATTATATTTTACACTAACGGGCAATAAAAAAAAATGTTCCATTGTACATACCTTTTAAGACACAAGATTTGAAGTGTTTTCTTTACAATGTATAATTAAAAATCTGACTTTGATAAGTGTCTGCTATGTAAAATTTTCAATACACTCTGCTAACTGAAATAGTGGTTTTAACTCATAAAATGTTGATTTATGGCTAATAATATAAAGTGGCCACTAAAGTTAATCAAAATGTTATTATTCTATTTGTAAAACAACTAAGTGAAAGAAAAAAGCAGCTTTGAATTTCTAATACAGTAATGTTCTATGCCTAATATAACTGTTGTTTCATATAGGCACCATGAGAAATACATGCATTTCTTTTAGACCGATATGGTCCACGTGACTTTAAATCACTTGATTATGAGTGCAGAAACCCCCAATATAATTAACATCATGTCTCTGCACACATTTGAACACAGTAGAAATACATCAACATGTACATGCATTTATTGCATCATAAAAAGCATACATTCTACATCTGTTTTGATAGCTTTGGGAATATAGTAGATACTCTCATGTTTATGATTATTTTCTTTGTTATTATATCAATCACATCAAATCCTTACTTATGCAGAATTAAATTATGGTTAAATTCTTACCTTATCAGAAGGCATCCTGGTCTTTGATGCAATCCTGTTAAGAGATTCTTGGTTTGCTTTGTATTCTTTGCTTTTCCTGAGAGAGTCTTGGGGAAAGAGCCCTCCTGATTTCCGTGAGGAGTTTCTTCTCAAAATAGTTTTTCCACCTTTCAAGCCATCCAGTAGGCGAACTAAAAGTAAGTTGGCTGGCAGATCTTCAATACTGCAAAATACAGGGGTCCTACATTCTGGGCATCTCAGTTCCTTCTTGGCTTTGAATAATCTCTGCAGACAGGGCTGGCAAAAGGTGTGCTGGCATGGAAACACCTTGGCTGTAGCATCCAGCTTTTCGAGACATAATGGGCAGTCCAGCAGGTCAAGAACAATTAAATCATCCATCTTATTATAGAAATTCAGCAAAGCATGAGGTGGTCAGGGCTTCATGGTCACTAAAATAAGAACGGAAAACAAAAGGATCCTGCGTTTTTATTAAACCCAAGCAGACAGGGATATGAGAGCTTCATGCTGGGTGGGCCAGGAGTAAAAATAATAAGACATAACATAATTTCAAGCAGAATTCCATAGCTATTATGCAGCATTGCCTCATCAGACAATTTTCAGATGTGCACCTTAGTTTTACAGCCTAGTTTCAATTGCTGTGAGTCATTTGTGATTCATATATACAATAGGGTTTAGAACATTGCTTTTTTGTCACGTGGCTGTCAAGTTTTCTCTTTATATGTAGGCAAACAAAGCACAATTTATAACAATATGGTGATTCACAAATACCTTCAACTTTCACTTGTTATATTGATTCCATCAACTTCATTTTCTGACTAAATTAAGCAATTATTTGAAAAAATATAATATAAAATTGGAGCAGAATTTGTATTAGGAAAAATAATTCCCATTGCTAATAATCTCAGAAAAGGTTTTATGTTTTCTGCCACCTGACAATCTGTACTAGAAAATGTGTTTCTTTGGTCTTCATTTAAAAGACAGGGGTAGAGGCTGTAACAAGTCTGCCTATAGAATGGGAAGGATTATAGTAAGTCCTTATGTAAAGAGAAATTGCAGTCAAACAAATATTGCCCTGTCCATGAAGCTGTATTCATTAAGCCAGAGTAGCTCAAAATCCTGGGAATTTAAATTTATTTTTAAGTGTATTGTTATATCTTATAGTATAACTATGTAAACTACATTCTGCTTTAAAATGTCTCTTTTGCATTTGTCTTCAAGGGTGTCCTTCACATTCATTTTAGATCATCAGATAACCATTGTCTCTGGTTTGTCTCGCCTAGCCGGTTACTATTGGTTGCATTGATTATATAAAAATAGCACATGGGTTAATGATATCCAATATTACATACGGTATAACATATTGTCTAGTCTGAACATATTTCATTTATTCTTCTGCAATAGCACCCAAATGCAGTGATTAGATTTTTTATTAGTTTTTGGGGGGCATTTTTAGGCTGTGAATACAAATAATAATAATAAGTTATTGAAGTTATACTGATTTGATTTGTTTTTGCTTGACTCTGTCTATTATTATCTAACATGTACCATATACCGGTACCTGAAATCTACTACCAATAATAACATTAACTCACTGTGTACAAAGAGGATGTGGAATATGGAATCTGTATTTTTCTAATAAAAAATCAGGTAAACGAAAATAAAAGAGATAGTTTGAATATGTATCCTCCCCTATCTACTCATATTGTTATAACATTATAACTCACTACAAGTTTTTCCCAAACATAGAAAAGTGGTCTATGCAGTAAGCAATGTAAAAAGTAGTAGAGGTTTGTAGTTACTTAAGGAGACAGATCAAACCCAGTAACTCATCATCTGTACTCTCATCTAACAGCGTACGCAAAGTTTACTGGTTTGCCCTGGTTCAATGCATAGACATGGGTGGAGTAATATTCAGTTGATTCTCAGACTATAATTCAAAATAAAGGTTATGCCAAACACACCCAACATGCTTATGTATAAATAAACATTTATATGGAAGTGCTGATACTTTGTGTATGTAGAGAGAGATGATTAAGCTGGCGAACGTTCACTGGGAGTCGCGCGGTTTTTCGGAAAAGCTCAAAAAATTTCCCCCGGCCAAGGTCATCTCCCTGTATTAAAGTATAGGGGAGTCCAGTGCGGCTGAGGCAAAAGTGCACTTCCGAGCATTCTCCCTATGCTTTACAAAGGCAGAACGCTCGGGACTGTGTGTAGGGGGATCTTTGAAAAATGACAGACAGGATCTTGCAGATTCTGTCTGTCATCTTTCAGAAATCTTAAGTGTGTGTACCCAGCTTAATTCTGAAGAGCCATTCAGTTTTAAAAGCTTAGATATGTTATGTATATGTTTATAGTATATCTTACAGTAAAAAAATGAATTAAAGGGGAACTGTGGTCTCCAAACAAGTTGAGTTTAAATGAAAGGCCAGTTTCCTACCTTTAAAATGAGCCATCAACGTGCTCCACAGCCCAAGATATAAAAAAATGACTGGCCAGAAAGTTAATGGGTGGGAGGCTGACATGTGACATTCCTAAGGTTTCTCCTGCACAGTGCCGCCGGCGAGCACAGCCTCAGACTCCCTCAGTGTGTGAGGGAGACAGGAAGTCCCTCCTCCTCTCTGCTGTGTGAAAAACCTGCAGCTGCAGAGAAGGTAAAGGAATCTATAGCCCTTCTCTTTCACTATGTGAAAACAGCCTTTTCAGGCAGAGTGGCCCACAGCATCTGTGAGCGGGTGGGTCTTAGGCACCTGCGAGTGGGCGGGGCCACACGGGGCTGTAAGGGAATGGGCCAAGGGGGGCCTGCAACTGGAGGGACCATGGGGTCCATGAGTGGGAGGGACCAGGGGGGCTGCAAAGGGGAGGAAACAAAGGGCAGATTGACTGACAGGTTTCAGAACAGGAAGCAGGAAGTGCAGGGGACCTGGTAAAGCTGCTGCCATATCACACACAAAAATGTAAATATCTTCAAAACTATGCAAAATAAACAATGGAAATAAATTGCAAAAACTCTCAGGAGAGCAATTCCTATCAATTTACCTAAAGTCATTTTTGGACCACAGTTCCTCTTTAAGGAGGATACATTTGCATATAGGGGCATCATATAAAACATTTATTATAAGTTTGTTTTATTCTATATCTTTAAGAAGAAAATACCAAATACACCTCTGCTCCTTAAATATGTATTCAGGAGCAGAAACATATTAGCTAATAGGGTTGTATGGACCCAACAAGAAAGCAGTTCTTGTATGTGGTGTAGAGCATAGTATACAACAAATAATTTGCAGATACATTTGTAATAATGTAATTATCAAAATAACACTTAAACAATGTAAATAATTGCCTATTTGGGTGTGTGCTACATTTTCAGCCTGATTTACGGGGAGGCACTGGGCGTTTATATGGAGTTAAATTCGCAATAACCCATTTAAAACTCCATCTTAGTGCCGGCCATGCGGGTTTCACAAAAGACAGCATTCGTGGTGTAAAATAATAATATTGCATTTACGCTACATTTAGCGTGTGATTTTTACGCCAGTAACAGTAAATAGTTGGTGTTAAAATCCTTGGGGATTTACTCACGAGCACTAAAGCAAAATTACATTTACAGACTTTTACCCTGAGAGATTGTGGTTCTGGGTAAAACAGGCCGTTTTAACATTATTTTCAAATTAGTAGTACTCCATTTAATTTAGACTTACTAGGGATTTCCAATCTGTGGCAACAACAAATCGTAGCACTACCTGGCTGGCAATGCAAAGCACTTGCAGGGGAAAGCTGGGAGTTTACAAACATCCAGACGGACACTGGCTAGACATGGCTGGGTTAAAAATTATCAGGGAGATGCAAATTTTTAAGCAGTGTGACATATATGGCTATTAGGTCATCAAGGTGACCTGAAACTCCCTTCGGCCATCTTTCTGTCATTCACTGTCACTTAACATCTTTAAATGTAATCTGGAACGCTAATCAAACTCCACTGCCAATCTATTACAGCCTACCTATTCACGTCATCTTATGTCTCACCCCTATTTCCTCTAGACTGTAAGCTCTTTGGGCAGGGTCTTCTTTCGTATCATGGTATTGCTGTAAATAACTCATCATGCTGTGTACTTGCTTTACCTTTGAATGTAATATAACTTTGTACAATATGTATTACCCTTGTATGTAATGTATGATAAGTTTATTGTAAAGCTCCACAGAAGATGTTGGTACTATATAAATCCATAATAATAATAAATAATAATAATAGCCTTATATTACACTGTAAGAGATGCATTATTCCATATAATACATAAGTGTTCATTTAAAATGTTTTAAATAGTGTGTGCTCTTTTTTTTTTTTCCTAGTTTAGTCTATGATCAGTAACAGCCGAAGTAACCATTTGGAGAGTAAACTTTGAAACAGGGAGATTCAATAAAAGTTCTTATCGTTTAAAATGGTGCTAATCTTATTTAACATTTGAAAGCTAACATCTGATTGGTTGGGGCAAATATTAGCACCATTTTAAACGATAAGAACTTTTATTGAATAAAACTGTTAATGTAGTACACTGACTCAGTCCTATCTCTGTTCAGACAACTCCCCCCAAAGAAAAGGCTGTGAGAAATGCACGCATTTCCTCTAGCAGACGCTTATGTGTCAGGTTCCGTAAGGGATGACAGCTTTGTTTTTGTGGGAGTTGTCTGAATGGAGATAGGATCGGGTCAGAGTACTACATTACTTTTCCTTCATTATGATCAACAGCTTGGTAAACTCAAACAGGCAAAGGCAGGATATGTTAATGGGAGGGGGAATCACATGTAAGAAACTAGCGAGTGATGCTGCTGAATGGTTTTTATAAGGATTTATTCCACTGCAACTCATTCTAAATCCAGAGTATGTAGATTTTATAATACATAATACATAATACATATTTTATAAAACAATAACTGTACTATGTACACATCCTCTTACAGAGGATATGGCATCAGTTAAGCAAACATGAAGCAATATTGTCAATTTTAACTATTGCACACTTAATTTAGTGAGAACTTATCAGCTTTAAAAAAAAAAAAAACTTTACCTCGACTGTGATACTGGTATGAGCAGTCCTTTTGCAACTGACACTGGCACAAACTCAACACTTTTGGGTGCGGTACCCATGTCACTTGGATTTTCTAACTGAGTGACACCTTTGTTGGTGTGTGCAGCCTTGCTAAATGAACCCCTGGATCTCCTAACTCCATAGACATTTAACTTTACTTACCCCACAGTACCTAACGCTATAAACACAGAACACATAAGGATTCATACATTTTGAAATTGTTGTTATAGAAGCTTTAAATTGCTTTTTCTTGTAGCTTGTTTGCATTATATTAGTATTACACGGAAGCTTTTGGATTCTAAATATAAATAGCATAGAGCACAGAGCATAATAACGTGTTTATATGTGAGTGTCACATTGTACAATTACAATCCAGTAAATGCCAAATTATTTATTATGATGAACAAAATCTAATGATTATTTAACAAACATCCCGGTTTACAAGAAAACTTCTGATTAGAATTTTTATTTGTTTTTTTATTTGCTGTGCCTTACTTCATGACATTTCTCAATTAGATTTTAATCAAAAGAGTTACAGCCACTGACCTTTTCTTTTCAAGCTGTCACCTTCGCACGCCACAGCTCAAAGGACAATCCAGCTAGTTCATCATGCTACAGCTCTATTGAAGAAAAGTTTGCTTTGGTCTGGATTTCTCTTAGATCAGCTTCTGTGCGCTGCCCAGTTAACTCTTCCTAATGCAGGTTGGATTCTTGGCACGAGTCCCGAAGAGGTGGAAGCTTGAATTTGTTCCTGTGAACACAGAGTTGCTAGTATTTCAAAATCCAACACATTAGCAATAGGTGCACTTTCATTGAAGATGATAGATACAACAGTAAAGTAAAGTTGATTTCGAAAAGTACAATAGGAAAATTGCTTTTATTAAAGTTCAACATGTCCCACAAGCCAAATGACAAAATATAACCCTGGAAAAATGTAAAGATAAGAGAAGTACAAGCTAAAACATGTATTTCCCTAAACATATAGCACAGAAACTGCTGAATAATCAACGTATCACTTTCCTTTATAAACATAGACATACATTTCTCGAGTCAGTAAAATAGTTCACAAAACTATTGCAAGATTCCAGCACAAGTTCCACCCTACACTGAGAACAGAGGATACAAAGTAGCTGACAGTGGCTTGGGGAAAATGTAATTAATAGGTATTTGATAACATTGCTATGTATCTGCTGCCATTTTGAACTTGAAAATCAGTGAGAAACCCTTCTTAGGCCATGTCAATATTCCCGAAGAGAAGCTATCAGGAGACATATTTATAAAGCAGAGAAAGAAAAAATTCAGTGATATTTTCATCAGTTTTTATTAAACACTATTTAAAAAGAGGCAATATTTTCCCTTTTCACCACTTTTTTGGCTTTTGTTGTATTTTTGCCATTTTACCAGAATTTTCGACTAGTTAAGGTATTTTTCACGTTAAAATCACATTGTTTTTTTAAAAACGTTGAAAAGTGAATTTGTCCTAAAAAATTATAATAGAAAAAAGGACAAAATGGGGTAGATTACAGACTGCTTCCAACAAACAGAGTGGGCCTTACACCCTGTAGTAATAAGGTCTGAATACACAGGCCTCACAAATACACAACAAAAAAATCTAATTACCTTTCTTGTTCTGAAAAACTATCAGTCCGAGGAGCTTTAAGACATCTATGGGGATTTTCTAGCCTGTAAATTGGTTACTTCACTAGCTGGAAGGTTCCATTAACATGGCTATTACTTATACAGCACTATGGTGTGTTACCCTACTAATTGTTAACCAATATTTTTATAAATATGGCAATAAGAAAAAAGTTAAAAATTCTGTGGGGAGGTCTGGTGAAAATAACCCTCCTTTATAAATATGCCCCTAAGTATAACATAGTAACATAGTAATTAAGGTTGAATAAAGACATACGTCCATCAAGTCCAACCTATTCACCCTCTTTATATATATATATATATAATCCAGAGGAAGGCAAAAAAACCCAGCTAAAAAGGGGGAAAAAATTCCTTCCTGACTCCAAACGGCAATCGGAATGTATCCCTGGATCAACCAGATCTATATGCATTAATACCAGTAATTCTCAATATTTTTTAGTTTTAGAAACTTATCCAGGCCTTTTTTAAAGCTATTCAATGAACTTGCCATTACCACATCTGTGTTTATCTCTTGCCAAGCAATTGTGCAGAAAAATTCTACACAAAACTTAAGATTCAATATTTAAAGCACAACAAGAGCCTTTTACAGGTTAATATCTACGTTTATGTTTTTTTTCCCCTGGAATCCTATGTCCACATAAAGTCCCAAATTTCCCCAAATATTGTTTGCATTATATTGCAAATATTATGTATCAGCTGGATTTTGTTTTCTGTTGGGAAATCTATAGACTATACGGGCATCAGAATAAGGAAGAAATCTTTCACTTCATAGGTCATAGTTATTTCATGGGGAACGACTTGTATGATCCTTCACTCAGGATTGAAGACTGTACAGCAAATTGTATTTTTATGGTTCTGAGCTGTCAGAAATCTGTAAAAGCCTTTAACATCCTGCAGAGAATGAAGCCCATTCTTGCCTTTTATCCACTAGCAGATGTGTGGGCGCTTCTGACAACAATAGCGGGAGAACCTTTCTTCGTGAGAACACAGCTAAAGTAACTGAACAACCCGATCATTTAAATACCTGAAAATAAAACTTGGCACAGTCTCTCCAAGCAGCTGTCAGGTGCCTACCTGTTGTTTGCAGTGCAGAAAATCCTAAAACACAAGTTGATCTTATATGAAGAAACATTTTGTAGCATTAAAACTGGAAGAGTAAAAGTTATAAAACCTTGAGAGAGAGAAATTTCATCTATTGTGTGTTCCAGGCAAGTCACATACTGTAGCAGCTATTGCTTAGGAAGGCGCAGTGCAATGTCTTCCAGAAGGTTCCAGTAGGATCACTGTCAGAAGTACAAAGTTGCGCATGAAAAATGACATGTGTATATTAAATGCTAAAGGCCTCATTTACCTAGAGATGCAATCACTCTGGGTAAAGTTAATGTGTCTTTTAATATAATATTGAATTGTTTAGCTCAACTTTAACTCCTAAAATTAGTGGAGCGGCTCGGGGTAAATGAGCCTGATAATGTTTTACACCACCCTTATAGTAATCTTTCAAACTTGCATTCTGATTTGTGCCAATAGGATTTAAAGAAAATATTGAAATACTGAGAATTTATTACATGCTGATCTTATCCCTCTTCTATAAATAACTACTCAAGCTTCACATTACATGGCCTTGAGGTGACACTAGACTGTTGCACTGATGTGTTTGTGAATGTGCATATTATAATTTGTACTTAGCCAAGTTAAAATTACAAGATATAATGCAGTACCTACTTTTATAAACAGACTTTGTATGGGCTGGTTACCCTGGCTGACCTTTTGGCTTGATTGATCACCTGGGCAGATAGTTTCATTGCATTAGCCAGGAGATCATAAAATAAATCTACAGCACTAACAACTAGCAAGAAACCAATCAAATGATGCCACACGGCAAGCATGTTTTGTCGATTCTGCAAGTCTTTAAAATATTGGTAGTGTCCCACTACAGACTGCCAATGTCATGGACCTAGTGGCATTGATCTGGCCTAAAGGGACAGAGAAGAATAGATAAATAATTCTCAAGCTAGAGGGTTTACGAACTTACAGGTTAATGCAATACCTTTTACGCGCAGACTTACATTGCCAAACGAGATTCAGTACATCACAGGTTCTCGGCACAGGTTCTTGGCACAGGTTCTCGGCAAGCTGCGGTTTGCACACTGCTCTTATACCTCAATACAATTCACGTTAAGATTCACGCTACCAGGTAGTGCAAACTTTTTTTTTTTAATTGAATTTCAAAATATGGCATTGTTTTCATTACACATTGTTTCATTACACATTTCGTAAAGGTTTTAGGACGGTATGGAGGAAGCCACATAACTAAAATTATTTGTTTCCCTTTATTTGTCATCTGAAAGGTAGGGACAGAAGTGAAGGGGGTGATAGAAGAGAGAAAGAGGCAATGGCATCAGACCCGGGTAACTTTTAAATATGCATAATAATCTAATAACATAATAATCTAATAATCTTTGATTTCTCTGGTTACATGTCCACTTCAGGTACACACTCAACAGCAGTTAAAATGTTACGGGACGTTAGTTACAGGTCCACTTCAGATACACACTCAACAGCAGTTGAAATGTCAACTTACAGCAACACTCAAAATACAATGTATACAGCCTGAAGTGCTAACCTTCCGTTCATCAAACAGAAACACTGCCTTTTCGTATGTTCTTTGTTTTTATTTGTTTCTCCTTTACAAAAACACAGGTTTGTACATTTTGCATTTACATTTTTTATAGGTTTAGTAACCACACTGTAGGCTCCATTACCACATTGCAGTAGTTTATTACATTAAAGGGACAGTCGTGATGAGGGTTTTGGTTTTCAAAATCTCCTTGTGATATTTTTATAAAATGAGTAGCTGTGGGTGGTTTACAAATAATATAATAAATATATAAAATACACAAATAATAGCAGGGAAAGCCTGAAGAAAATCTTTATTTTATACTTTAGTAACAACAAATTTATCATGTCGTATTTTTTACCCACCTACAATATTGGTCAAAATATAAAAAATGCTGTAAATAAATTCCTGTATCCAGTGTCCATATGTGTTTATATCGATTTGAAAGGTAAATTGTCCCCAAGAGGAAAACAAAGTAAATGGAAATAAATATGTAAACAGTTAATTCAGCATTAGACATTTTTGATGAAACCCTTTGCATTGCCTTATTTAGGTGCTACATCTGGATGCAGGGGTCAGTGTGAAATACGATCCCATTGAAAAATACTGTTTTGGTCATTCAGAGCTAGGCCACACTGCAACGTTTTTCTGCGTTTGCACATGCGTTATTCAGATAATTGAAAATGCGGCAACACACCGAAAACGAAAGTTTTCCGGTGTGTTTCGATTGTGCTTTGCGTTCCGCATTTTTAACCGCAATCGCATGTATTTTTCTATTTATATTTAAAAAACGCATGAGCAAACACAAAAAATCGTATGCGATTCCATGTGCATTTGCAGGCACAGTGTGCCCGTGCCCTCAGATAACAGTAATGGTGCCATGCAGTTGCTGATTATTTATGATAATCTTCTGTCTTGTAGTTAATATAGTGGATAATGCACCCCCAACTGTAAATTATAAGGATATTAGAAGTCACCGAGGAGTTCTGTGAACATATAAAAGTACGAGGCCGCAGGCCGAGTACCTTTTATACAGGACACGGTACTCCAAGGTGACTTCTAATATCCTTATAATTTACAGTTCGGGTGCATTATTTATTATAACCTACCCCTTTGTGTCTTCTGGTTTCCTTCTCCTCCTGGAACTGTAAGATTATAAGACTATAATCTTACAGTTCCTCCTATAGAAATCCACTACAGGGGTAGGTTATATACTGTATAACCTATTTTAATAGGTCTGTGGTATCCCACCAGGTAAGTTCAAGAGGTGCACCCCGATGCCTGTGCCACATCAGGTAAGTATCACAATTGGTATAAAGTTGCAGGGAGGCACACTCAGTAATTAATTAATCCATTTTTATTTATTTAGGTGCTGAAAACAAAACACAACCTTTCAGGGGGTCAAACACAAATTTCTCATGTGTAGACCTGAGGAAGTGGGTTTGACCCCCCGAAATGTTGTGTACCTGGCTTTTTGTTTTCAGCACCTAAATAAATGAAAATGTATTAATTAATAATGGAGTGTGCCTCCCTGCAACTTTATACCTACTGTATAACCCACCCCTGGAGTGGATTTCTATAGGAGGAACAGTAAGATTATAGCCTTATAATCTTACAGTTCCAGAAGGAGAAGGAAACCAGAAGCCACAAAGGGGTATGTTATAACTGTAAATTAAAGGGCATGTCCACCCTCCAAAACTATAATCCCCCCCACTACTGGCCCCATCATGTAGTGTAGTTTAATCCTTACCTCACATCCCAGCTCCCTAAGGTTCTCCTGTAGTCCCCCCCCAAAGTCCCAAAAACTGCCCACCAGGAGGATAGCAGAGTCCATATAGGACTCTGACTCCTACCTGGCCTCTGGGAGAAGTTTGGCATGCGTACTGCAGCCCTTCTCCCCCTACCCCTCCCTCCCGTTTTGCTATCCCTCCCCCTACCATAAAACCCCTTGGCCATGTAATAAAATATGTTCCCCCAGCCCCAACCGCATAAAAATAATTTTAAGAAAGTCCCCAGAACTGTACTTACCTTCCCTCTCTCCACCGGCATTCTGTGAAGCCGGCAGCCGCATCCATGATTGGCTGCCTCTCAGCCAATCACGGACGAGGCTGCCGGTCTCGCCCCCTGCTTGCAGTGTCTTGCAAGCAGAAGGCCGGGCCGAGCGTATAATTGTTTAAACAAAATTAGGCAGGTGCATAAATTTGGGCACCACAAAATAGAAATGAAATCAATATTGAGTAGATCCTCCTTTTGCAGAAATTACAGCCTCTAAATGCTTCCTGTAGGCTCCAATGAGAGTCTGGATTCTGGTTGAAGGTATTTCAGACCATTCCTCTTTACAAAACATCTCTAGTTCATTCAGGTTTGATGGATTCCATGCATGGACAGCTCTCTTTAACTCACACCACAGAATCTCGGTCTCAGAGATTTCACCTGTCTGTTTTACACAGTTAAGAACATATTGAGGAAATGGAAGACCACAGGCTCAGTTCAAGTTAGGGCTCGAAGTGGCAGACCAAGAAAAATCTCGGATAGACAGAAGCGACCAATGGTGAGAGTCAGTCAACCCACACACCAGCACCAAAGACCTACAACATTATCTTGCTGCAGATGTAGACACTGTGCATGAGTGATGCAGAGGAAACCTTTTCTTTGCCCACAGCACAGAGCGAGTTATTTGGGCATAACAAGGGGCATTATGCATGGAGGAAAAAGAACACAGCATTCTAAGAAAAACACCTGCTACCTACAGTAAAATATGGTGGTGGTTCCATCATGCTGTGGGGCTGTGTGGCCAGTGCAGGGACTGGGAATCTTGTCAAAGTTTAGGGACACATGGATTCCACTCAGTATCAGCAGATTCTGGAGACCAATGTCCTAGAATCAGTGACAAAGCTAAAGCTGCGCCAGGGCTGGATCTTTCAAAAAGACAACAACCCTTAACACTACTCAAAATCCACTAAGGCATTCATGCAGAGAAACAAGTACAATGTTCTGGAATGGCCATCTCAGTCCCCAGACCTGAATATAATTGAAAATCTGTTTAATTGAAAGAGAGTTAAAGAGAGCTGTCCATGCTCCGAAGCAATCAAACCTGAATGAACTAGAGATGTTTTGTAAAGAGGAATGGTCCAAAATATCTTCAACCAGAATCCGGGCTCATCCAATCTCATTGGATCCTTACAGGAAGTGTTTAGAGGCTGTAATTTCTGCAAAAGGAGGATCTACTCAATATTGATTTCATTTCTTTTTAGTGGTGCCCAAATTTATGCACCTGCCTAATTTTGTTTAAACAATTATCCAAAAACTGCCCACCAGGAGGATAGCAGAGTCCATATAGGACTCTGACTCCTACCTGGCCTCTGGGAGAAGTTTGGCATGCGTACTGCAGCCCTTCTCCCCCTACCCCTCCCTCCCGTTTTGCTATCCCTCCCCCTACCATAAAACCCCTTGGCCATGTAATAAAATATGTTCCCCCAGCCCCAACCGCATAAAAATAATTTTAAGAAAGTCCCCAGAACTGTACTTACCTTCCCTCTCTCCACCGGCATTCTGTGAAGCCGGCAGCCGCATCCGTGATTGGCTGCCTCTCAGCCAATCACGGACGAGGCTGCCGGTCTCGCCCCCTGCTTGCAGTGTCTTGCAAGCAGAAGGCCGGGCCGAGCGTCAGAGGAGAGAGGGAAGGTAAGTAAAGATCTGGTCACTTTCTTAAAACTTTTTTATAGCGGTTGGGGCTGGGGGAACATATACTATCATATACCAAAAGTTTAAAATAAGGATGGACATGCCCTTTAAAGGGATATTAGAAGTCACCTTGGAGTTCCGTGCCCTGTATAAAAGGTACTTGGCCTGTGGCCTAGTGCTTTTATATGGTCATGGAACTCCTCTGTGACTTCTAATATCCTTATAATTTACAGTAGGAGGTGCTTTATTAACTGTATCACACAGTACAAATATCTTTATTTTAGGATTAGATTTACACATGGTTATTGTTTAGTGCCCTCCCTCTGTCTTTAAAAAGACCTGGAAATGTTCCTAATTTGTTTAAATCAAATGTTTTTTCAAGCTTATTTTGACTTTGATTCTGAAAAGCCAGGCAAGTGTTAAAACTGCTTTATTTCTTGCCAAAAGATATTTGTTCAAGTCAAAGACAGCTGCAGTTCAGACTGCATGTTTAATATAGAGAAACTGTACCAAACTAAAGACAAAAAAAGAAAAAAAGAATATTTATTCAGGTATTTGCAGGAAGCAAAGGCCTCTATTTTTAATGGCAAATTTTCACGCATAAATTAATTTGGAATACTAATTACTTGAGGCTTTACTGGCCTCTAGTGGCAACAGGAGAAACTGTTTGTTTTGTGTGTAAGACTATTAAATTTTTAGGAAGAACCCTTTTAAACAGAATTTAAATTTATTTTAATACCTTTAATACCTTACATTGACTTTTACTTTAAATTTTAGAGTACTATAGTTTATTTTATTGTTAGTGCCATCCTGAAATTTTTACCTTTTCCTACTTTCTAAAGACATTAGCCATATTTAAGGGCCACTCCTACCTTAATGTATACATTCACACTGAAAGTCTGGTCATCTTGTGATTAAATGACAACTCCACCCTCATAAGAACACCTTTTAGAAAGAATGGCCTCTTTAAAATATGTTCATATATCATAGTTTGTCCTATGAATTCATTACTGTATGCCTGCTATGCTTCTAGATGCCTCATGGAAACTGAGCAATTTAGAAACCTGTACTGAGCCTGTACTGAGCCTGGGCATGTTCAGAAGAGGCAGACAAGGCATTAACATTTATTGGCTGTGATGCCAACTGTCAAATCCATAACTGACAGTTGCTAACTGGAAGAACCAGGAAGCAGAAACAGGGAACACAGGACATTGTGCAGGATTTCAGGTTAGACTTGTATATTTCACATTTCAAACTGTTACCATTTAGGGTTTTGGGGGGTGATTTACATGTATGTAAGTTTTCATTTTGGGGCTGGACTTGCCCTTTAAGGAATATTAATATTCAAGCTATTTTTGAGTTCTAAAAAGCTGTTTAGGCTGCACCGCGACCCACAGGAATCCAAATAGTTCAAGGATAACTTTTGTGTGTATAAAGTTTATTTAAAAGCAGTTAAACTGAAAAGTACTTGGGACAGGGATATCGAACTGGTAATTCCCAGTATTGTTTCTGTGAGGAGCTCCAGCACAAAGAAAACTGATTCTGCCAGTCTTCCTCCAGGCTTCAGCACTATCTTTAATACAGGAATAGTCCAGGACTAACCTGGCAAATATAAACTGTTGGTGCTGCAGCTCCTCAATGAAATGATATTGTGAGGTAGGAATAATCAATTCAACCTCCCTGCCCCAGGTACTTTCCATTTTTAAACTGTTAATTTATAACAGTTTAATTGAAAGGTGAAGGTCTTAAGATCAGCCTGTCTGACGCATTTCAGGAAGAGAATCCCTTAATCATAGACATTTTGTCAACTTTAATTCCCTTTTAAATATTATCTTTCTTTCTTTAGCTTGATGCCGATAGTCTTCTTCTCCCTGAGAAGGTCCATGCCAAACAGTATTTCTCAAACACCACAGCATGAGCAAATGTCAGGAGACATCAGAATTAAATACTGGTACCAATGAAATCGAGCTGCTGTGCAACCACTATTCATAGATTTCCCAGCGCCTTAAGTGTTGACTTGGATGCTGCCTAACATTCCCTAAAGCTGACTATAACCAAGCAACTTTCTTTCATTGAAAGGACAAAACCTTGGATGCCAAGATAACCTTTTTCCAAAGAAGACCCTGGGTCTGCTAAATATTAGTGGCCTGGACTCTAGAGGTTAAACAGAGTTTCCCTAAAGGTCATAGATAGGCCATCATTAAATTAATCATAAGAATAATCGTTTATGGGAATGTGATATACATATACCAATGCCATATTTATAAATGTGAGGATAACCCCGCCAAACCAGTACCACACATGCTGAATTAATTATAACCCTGCAGGAGAAATTAATATGTCTGATAATATGTGTCCTGGGCCAGTGATGTTTGATATTGATTGTTTTGATAAATCATGTAGAATAAGAATATCATTTTTTGAGATATTACCATGTACAAATTAAAAGTTACAGGGGTGTGTGCAAATTGAGGATTAAAGGAAGGTTTGGGACATGTTGTAAAGTTGTACTCCCATCCTCGTGAGGATGGGATGGAGAAATTCTCTGTGGAGACCTTTAAAGATGGGGAACTATTCAAGGTCTGGTATCATACTTTTGAGGTCCAATTAGATTGTGTGTGTCCATTATTTCTTCCTGCCTAAGGAACCCAGAATTCTGTAAGCTCTGGTATTTTATATAACTGTTTTGTACTTTTATTGTATGTCTTTATTTGTAACTTCCCTTTTCTATTAATTTTACATTATATGCACTGTCCAGCTTTTGGAATATTTAATGTACCATTCTAAAAGAACTCAGCCTCCTTTAGGACTACTGAATACTTTGCTTGTCTTAATGATAATCAACTTTGTGACAGGGAAGTGTGAAGGTGTAAAGCTGATTAACCCTTTGCTGGCTGGAGTGAGTGGTGTAATTTTAACCATTAAGCTGCACAGAGGTGTGCATTGCCAGTGAGAGTCAAGAGTGAGTGTGGGGTGTCCCCAAGGGCTTAAACATAGGTTGGTGGCAGCGAATTATTGATTTATTGGTCAGATCACGTGCCCAGTGAAATGGCCTTCATGACAGGGTAACAAATATTCCTCTTTTATAGCCACCAATCGGATTTTAGTATTTTAATGGCCTTTTCTATTAATCTGCAGTTATATAACATATGTTTTTTACAGATGAACAGCATAGACATCTGTTTGGCCTTCGTTTTACGTAAACCCTATAGTGTGCACTGAGAGAAAAACATAAATCTTTGTATTCTACATACTACAGTAAGAACAATTAAGCAGACACATTTTTCAAGTTAGTGCACTTTTTAAGCTTCAGCCTAAAAAAACCCTTTGAAGCATGACTTGAACACAGCATCATAAATCAAGTAATCTCATTAGTTTTTGTAAAGGCGATGGGAACACACGGCATTTTCATTCCCGAGGGAAAACACAACAACCAAACATTACATGTGCTATTAGCCAAAAAAGGAATTGTAACAAATGAACATAATGTCATTATTTGCATTAACCTGAAAATCTGCTTCTGCAAATAAGACAGCAAAAAAAGGTGAAATAAGATTAAACCATTAAGCAGAAATATATCCAGCATCACTGAAGCAGAAATAGTGGAAAGCTAAAAAAAGGTTTTTCAGTTTAATGAACCCACCATTACCACATCTGCTGGAAGACAGTTCCACAGTGAAATAAAATTCTAACCTGAAAATGAAATTTCTATATTTCGAATCTTAAAGATTTTTCAATATGTACTGTATCTCTATCTCCTTTAAACCCATCATTACAATGAGCCAAAACTGGTGCATCTAAAAAAAAAAACCAATACCGAAACACAAAAGAAACATATAGCCAGAGCAGTACAAATTGCTCTCATTTGTATGTGGGGAGATTAAACAGCAGCTGGGTCAGGACCCAGCTGTGTACCTGCATCTTACAGAAAAAGGACACACATTTGAAGATTGCTATTCCAACATTGTAGACCAAGGACGAGTCTGGTATAAAAGAGGTGTTAATGAATCCATTTATGTCAAAAAAGAAACAAAGCTGTTTTGATGCATTACCCTGGGCAGTTTAATACCACCTCTTAGCAACAATGCAATTAACACCTTGCATTTAGAAGATATTGACACACAATGTCCTAAGTAAAATATAATTCAGATGGCACACTCACCTAAAATGTATGCTTGCAAAAAACAAAAGAAAATGACACATTGAACAGTTAGTCCTTGAACCTGAAATAAACTGCTCCTGTCTGTTTGCTTTTTTTAGTCTTAATTTCCCTTTTTAGTCTGTTAAATGTGTTTTCTATGCTAATAAGCTGTATGTAGGAGATATACATAGGCAATACATACACTCGCAAGGTCTTGTCTGGCCCATTCATTTTGTGGTTGTATATCGGTAGTGAAGAAGAACAGGAAAGGCAGTTCTAGAAGAATTGACTGAATATCGCTGGATTAGTCAGCACGTAAGTTCCAATGTATGGACTCCTTTATTATGGTGTCTTTCCGAAAATACTATTGTGGAGATCTTTGCTTTTAACTTGGTAACTAACTCTCGGAAGTCATTTTTAAAGGACCTTTCCACCTTCTCCAAGTTTGTCCAATGTAAATCAAGAATAATGGTTCACTCTTATCCCTATCCAATAATCTATTACCAGGTAGGCAACACAATGTTTAGTATGTGTGTTACTGGAAGGAGATAGCCCTGTACATTTTTCTAATAATAGCGTTAAAGATTTTGGACCCCTTGGTGTCCAAAATATCAGCATGCTCCATACATGTTGCTTTTGTGCTATTCTTCTCTACTTCTCCACCATCTTCAAGATGTCAAATCTGCTGGGCTGGACTAGCTGGGAAGAAGAGACCCAATACTTCCATCCTCTACTTTCCCTGGTAAACCTTACAAATTAGCCTACTCTTTCTTTGGGTAGTAATGTAATTGAGTAGGCAGCCCAACTCTAACAATGGCACTACATATAATATAATATTTAAACCATGCACATTTGCCTACACATTTTCTCTTTGAATACATGCTGAACATATTTCTACAAGGTGAATGATAAATTAAAACATTGAAACATAACTGCATAATTGTTTCCTGAACCCTCCGATGAAATTCCATAATAATAATAATTTAGGAGTATCCTGTTTCACAGCCTGTAGTTGTACCATGTGGTGAGATATATTACCAGTAGCCAAGTTCTGCCTGTTTTAATGGATGACAGAACATGTCCTAAGGTTACTATGTATCTTAGAACGCAACAGCCGAATGATTATATGTACATCTCAATTTATAGTTACAATATAGCTTACCTTGCCTGTGGATAAGATGCTAAATTTCGAATAAAATTGCCAAAGCAGTAAAAAAAAAAAAAACCACACAACACTGGTATACTGTATAATCTTTATTTCATCAGGTGCATAGAATAATTTGTTTAAATGACCATAAAGTCACATGTTATTCTAAATCAATTTGATGCAATGTAATTTTTTTTTTCAGATTTGATGGATGCTAAATGAATCTATTAAAAATAAAATTATATTATTAAAAATAAATTATACCTTATACTGATTATCCTTTCTAACAATTTCCAGGGATTTTCGTCAAAGGACAGATCACCTGTTATGATATTATAATGAGATAGATAGAGCAATAGCCAACTATATCTGTTGCATTCAGTTAGATCAACTGGACTTGAAAAGTTTAGTTCTTGAAGACGTTTCGCTAGTCATCCGACTGGCTTTCTCCATTCAGAATGACTTGTACAAGAATCTGTGGCAATTATGTACCCTGGAAAGTCCCAATTAGCATATCACAGCCAGGTGTTAAGGGCGTGATTGCATAGTGGCTAAGAGGTGTTATAGGAACGCCCAGGGTAAGGTGTCAAAACTGCATTGTTCATGGCAGACATTTTGAGTTGAAACCCCCCACCTCTATTCAGGCTTGGTTTCTTTAGTTTCACGTAAATGGCTTCCTTGAAACCTCTCTTGAACCAGTCTTATTCCTTTGAAAGGATGCTGACATTACAATCTTCAAAGGTATGTCCTTTTTCCTTAAAGGGCATCTATAGTGAAAAAAACACATTGCCCCTTTGCAAAGTTAAATTCATATACTCTGTGCTGCCTTAATCCTATCTCTGTCAGTGACTTTGTTTAACTATGGTGTCCGATCTCTGTGCAGCACTCCCCCCTTCCCCCTCCCCTCTGTTACCTCTTCCATGTCTCAACTCCGGCTAACCGACAAGCTTATCATGTGCAGTAGGAGTTAAAAGTTCAACATCCTGAAAAACACACCCACACACAGTGCCCAATAGAAAACAAGCTGTTCTGGAGACACGGAAGAAGGAGAACACTACAGTTTATGATCTCTCACTTCGTGACCCATTATCAATCAGTGAAAGCTATTAAGAAGGGGGGTCAAGTGCAGCCTAATATCTACCATCAAAGCTACCTCTCTCCCCCTGCTAATGCTCTTATCTCTATGTTTATTACAGAGCAGGGAGGGGGGATCACGTCACAGGGATTTGATTGACAGCCCAAGTAGGAGTAAAGGAATGCAATCATGTATTCTTCTAACTGTGTATCTCAGGACAGAGGAGAGGGAATCTGAAAAAAGTGAAGACACTCTGGGGGTTGTGGGGAATTAAAGAACACATGGAAAGAAAAAAAAGTTCACTTTCCCACTATAGATGCCCTTTAAGATAGCCCAATACTTTTGAATTTTAGATCTGAGCTGTAGATTCCGAGAAATCACAGCATTTACTAGGAAAGACCTGTCACTCAAACAAGAAAGAAAATGATGTGCATTCCTCCCCTGACCTCTTACTAGGATCAATGGCTGCCTGCTATCTCACTTTCTGCAACAAGAAAAACAGCAGAAAAAAAAGGAAGAGGGTTGGAGGGAGAGATGTGTAAGCAGAGCAGTGTCCATTGTGAGGCTGTGCAGACTACAAGGAGGCAGTGAGTAAAGGAGGGTGCGGACTATTAGGAGCACTCACTACACATTCCTAATTTAATAACAAAACAAGCACAGATACATATGAGTAGCAGCATTTTACTTTTCTAAAATTGTAGTTTCAGATAATGTTAAGTTGTTTGAGTATAGTGACCGTTTAAAAATGTGCTTAACACACATTCTTGTAGAAGTTGTAGAACTAAAAAATTAAACAATAACAATACTAAAATCAATTTAAACTGTTCCTGTCACCATATGGGGAGCTCAACTATTACTTTTACACCCACCAGGTACAAGGCACTATTACTTTTTGGGGACATGTACATAGTTTCTGTACTACACTCAAAGGTGCTATATATTTTTCCCGCCTGTGTGCCACAGTGATAAAAAAGAAATAAACGCCGCTGTAAGTTACCTAGATTGAAACCCGATAAACATGTTTTTACTTTGCACAGCTTCAAAATGGGCATGAATAATGTAGTGCTGTGTCCCACTTACAGAGATACAGGGTGAAGTCCTGTACAGGCAGAAAATGTTCTGCAAAGTGGTGAAAATGCAGCTTTCAACATTCTGTAGAAAAATCTCCTTTTCAAATGTCACTTTCCAAATGGCCCACTGCTCTGTTTAGATTGGCTGACAAAGGGCATGTGATTTAAAGGGTATCTATACGCTAAAAAAAATGACATTTTCAAAAATCATACCTTTAGATACAGCACTATCTAGAAACTCCACTATTTCAAAACTCCTACTCTGTCAGGACTTCACACAGCAGAGAGGAGGAGGGACTTCCTGTCTGAATCCATGGAAAACCACAATGCAATATCGGCTTAGTGTGAGCTTTCTAGCGGTTTCATGGAGCCTGCACGGTTTCCGGTAATATTTGAAAACGCTACTTACCTGTGAATAAAAACAAACTACGTACAGTTGTGTAATGCATCAAGGGAATGTGGTAACATACCGGTAAGTAGTGTGCTGAACGATATTATATTGACCTGTTGATTGGTGTTGTGCAACTGTAAAAGAATGAGTCCAGTTCAGTAATATAAATACAATACAAATACATACTGTACAGAGGGTGCACAAATATAATAATAACGTTTGGCAACTATTAGAGGATATCAGTTCAACAATATAAATACAAGTTTAAATAACTAGCTAAGATATTACAATTAGAAGTAGAGGTAACCTTTATGTAAGCGGTTTATAGTGCTTCCATAAGAAATATAGCCAAAGGAACATACACACGTACCTTATGTTGGCCACACACTGGCCTGATTTTAGAATACCGTAATTTAACTTTATTCATTAAGTCGATTAAATATCCGTCTTAGATTATTCCTTTTGGCTTCATTCTAAAATTGTCAAAATAAAAATAAAAAAATGAGAAGAACAGAATAGAAGAGAAAAGAAGAGAACAAAAATAAGTACAAAAAAGAAAAGAAAACATCAGAAGATATAAGAAAAGAGGTGAACAAGAAGTAAGAGAACAAGAGAGCAGAAGAGAACAGAATAGAACAGAAGAGAGCAAATGAGATTTTAGATGAAAGTAAATATTAAAGGGCATGTCCACCTTTATAGAAACTTTTAATATATTATAGCCCATGTTCCCCCAGCCCCAACCGCTATAATTATAGTCTCAGAAAGTCCCCCGATCATTACTTACAGCCTCTAAATGCTTCCTGTAGGTTCCAATGAGAGTCTGGATTCTGGTTGAAGGTATTTCAGACCATTCCTCTTTACAAAACATCTCTAGTTCATTCAGGTTTGATGGATTCCATGCATGGACAGCTCTCTTTAACTCACACCACAGAATCTCGGTCTCAGAAATTTCACCTGTCTGTTTTACACAGTTAGGAACATATTGAGGAAATGGAAGACCACAGGCTCAGTTCAAGTTAGGGCTCGAAGTGGCAGACCAAGAAAAATCTCGGATAGACAGAAGCGACCAATGGTGAGAGTCAGTCAACCCACACACCAGCACCAAAGACCTACAACATTATCTTGCTGCAGATGTAGACACTGTGCATGAGTGATGCAGAGGAAACCTTTTCTTTGCCCACAGCACAGAGCGAGTTATTTGGGCATAACAAGGGGCATTATGCATGGAGGAAAAAGAACACAGCATTCTAAGAAAAACACCTGCTACCTACAGTAAAATATGGTGGTGGTTCCATCATGCTGTGGGGCTGTGTGGCCAGTGCAGGGACTGGGAATCTTGTCAAAGTTTAGGGACACATGGATTCCACTCAGTATCAGCAGATTCTGGAGACCAATGTCCTAGAATCAGTGACAAAGCTAAAGCTGCGCCAGGGCTGGATCTTTCAAAAAGACAACAACCCTTAACACTACTCAAAATCCACTAAGGCATTCATGCAGAGAAACAAGTACAATGTTCTGGAATGGCCATCTCAGTCCCCAGACCTGAATATAATTGAAAATCTGTTTAATTGAAAGAGAGTTAAAGAGAGCTGTCCATGCTCCGAAGCAATCAAACCTGAATGAACTAGAGATGTTTTGTAAAGAGGAATGGTCCAAAATATCTTCAACCAGAATCCGGGCTCATCCAATCTCATTGGATCCTTACAGGAAGTGTTTAGAGGCTGTAATTTCTGCAAAAGGAGGATCTACTCAATATTGATTTCATTTCTTTTTAGTGGTGCCCAAATTTATGCACCTGCCTAATTTTGTTTAAACAATTATTGCACACTTTCTGTAAATCCAATAAACTTCCTTTCACTTCTCTAATATTACTGTGTGTTTCCTATATGATATATTTAACTGACATTTTTTATCATAACAACCAACGATTTATACAGGAAAATCATGACGATTAACAAGGTTGCCCAAACTTTTGCATGAAGTTAAGTAATGCAAGAACTTTCACAGACCATACGGTGTTGCAACTAACAAAGATGCATTTATTTGTTGGCCCACACACACACAACATGTTTCGGACAGAGAGGTCCTTTCTCAAGTGAGAAAGGACCTTGCTGTGTTTATGATATACTGTGTTTATGATACACTAAGACACATTGATAACTTTGTATTTCATTAATAACTTTATTGGTTGTGTTACTGTATTGTGAACAATAAAATAAATCCAGTTTACAAAATGTGCAAAGGATTGTTTAATTTATTTTACACAAAGGGAGTTTTTTCTGACATTTTGCTGCCATGTTGTCTTCTCTTTTCTTTGTATTCATTCTGCTCTCTTCTGTTCTCTTTTATGTCCTCTTCTCTCAGAGGATAAGGGGAAAAGGTGAACCAAACAGAACAAAAAACAACAACATATGAGATGAGAACAGAAGAAACAATAAGAAAAGACTAAATAACAGAAGAAAGAATTGTGGAAAACAGGAGAGAAAAAAACAGAATAGAAGAGATGGACAAAAACAACAGAAAAAAGAGTAGAAGAGAACAGAATAGAAATGAACAGAACAGAAGAGAAAAAGAACAACAAGAGAAAACTAGAAAACAGATGGGCACAGATCAGAGTGAAGAGAATAGAAGAGATAAGAATTGAATAAAGGAGTGACTATGAAATATTGTCATTAAATCTATATTATAGTATTTGAGGTTGAATAAAGATATATGTCCATCCAGTCCAATCTACTCAGCAATACCCACAACAACTGTTGTTTCAGAGGAAGGCCAAAAAAACCCCACCAGAATTATGAAGGGGAAGAAAATTCCTTCCTGACTCCAAGTGGCAAACGGAAATATCCCGGGATCAACTTTACTTAATGTATCAATAGCAGTAACCTGCAACATTCCTTGTTTTTTAGAAACTCATCCAGCTTTTTTCTTTTGAAACTATCCAATGAACCTGCCATCACAATGTCCAATGGTAGACAGTTCCATAGTTTTACCATTTTTACAGTGAAAACCCCTTTCCCAATTTGAAGACTAATCTTCTCTTCTTGCAGTCTTAATGTATGTACGTGTGTCCTTTGACATGTTCTATTGGTGAACAATGCCCCATATAGTTTACTGTATGGCCCGTTAATGTATTTAAACACAGTAATTATATCCCCATGCAAGCGCCTTTTCTCTAGTGTTCATAATTGTAACTTATCCAGTCTCTCTTCATATTCAAGCTCCCACATTCCCTTTATTATTTTAGATGCCCTTCTCTGAACCCTTTCCATTTCCAAGATGTCCTTTTTGTATACAGGATTCCAAAATTGCGCTGCATATTCCAAATGAGGCCATACCAAAAAGGAGAATAAGAATAATGTTTACAGTGTAACTGCAATTCTTGATGAATTAGGAGAAACATACAGTTTATTTCCACATCTCAAAAACTAATTACTTCACTAAGAATTTACTTTTGTTTAACATAGAACTCAGCAACAGTTGCTGCTCAGAAATACTTGAGATGGCTTATAGATCAATGCAAGTTCTAACAAGGCATTTCTCAGCATGAAGCATAGTTTACTCTTCCCTAAGAATTACTGTACTGGAATTTTAACAAACCTCACATTTTTAGGTTTCAATTAATTATACAAGTTAGTACTCTTATTTTTAGTTATGATTGTATAATATTATATATATACTTTACAATCAACCAATGGTTAAATTGTACTTTGTACAATAAAAGGTCAACAACTGCTTCAAGACTTTGCAATTTTAACAATTTTCCCCGCACTCCTCTTTTAGATCTTCTTATAGGTGCTGCTCCTCATCACTGCTAACCACCAGCAGTTATTTTCCATTGGCTTATATTCATTTGAAGAACGCACACTAACAGACTTCTTTCATTCTACTGTTTAATTAGTGACATGCGTGCACGCATGTCACTAATTAAACTGCTTCAAGACTACCTGAAAAGTGAAAACAGCCACCTTGATGTGGTCAGCACCCCCTTGGAGGCCACTAGCCATCAGCTCTTCATTACATAGTTACACCAACATTTACAAACATTAATTGTATGTTATGCTTGGGTAACACTGATTTTTATACTTGAAAACAAAAACCCTTAAAAAAATTTTATTTATAAATTCACCTCTGCTCCTCAATTTACATAAACATCCCTTTTGGTCTATTTGAGATTTCTTCCATTTTGCCCTAGATTCTCATGTAGAAATATATAAATTATATAAATATAAGTGCTAGAGCTTTGCCACAAGAGGAAAGGAGGTCCCTGCCCCGTGGAGATTACAATCTAGTTAATATAGTTATATAAGGAGATATTTTGCCTTTGTGCTTTAATCTAACTAATATTCTACAGTAGAAAACGCACCTTATTTACAATATAAAATTTTCATTGCATGGTTCCTGGATATGCTCATTGGCTTTATCCACATGCAAATAATCCATAAATTACAGAAATGTTAATAACAACCAGAAATACATAGGGTCACTTGAGATCCTCTTTCACTTTGATCTAACAATTTAGAGAACTATGCATTCTTTTAAGTCTATTCATATTTAAATTACATGTTAACATTATAGAAATAGCTAGCTTTTTGGCACATAAATGCTATGGATAGAATATCAATGTTCAATTCAGAATAGACAAATAGAGTAAAGTATTCTATAAAATGCAATTACTGTAAAGGGACAAATTAGATGATCCCGTGATTAGGTGATCCTGGGATCTTGGTCTACAGCCATGATTGGTAAATACATTGTCATACTAATTCTCTGATAATGTTGCATGAAGAATGTAAGGGAATATAAAGCATTATTTTTGTCAATACTGGTAAATAATTGATGGGATTTATGTTTACACAAATTTCAACAACTACAATACTTTTTCAAAAAGGGCCTATGAAAAGTTATAACCATCATATAATGCAGTCATATACTTTGCAGTTATATACTCGAGCAAAGGTATTAGAATTACTTGTTAACTAGGCACTATGGTGTGCTGGCATAGTATAGCCAATAACAAGTACATAAATCCATACCCAGAAAAAAGCTACAATAATTACTTTAACTAAGTGATTGTCACTGTCTGTCAGGCCAGAGCTGAAATACACACATTGTAACTTACGCTTCTGCCTAGGGCCCAATATGTTAGGTTTAGGGGGTACAATTACAGCTGCAGATTTCTTAAAATTTGTATCTTAAAGGTACATTTATAAATGAGTAGATTCTGCATACAGCAAAAATGGAGGGCCCCATTCAGTCAGTCTATGAACAGATGCAAAGATAATTGTCTTTGGATCTACAGCAGTCCAGGTAGAGATGGCTGCACGATGGTGCTCAGCCCCATCAGACTAAATGGAGAAAGCAGGGAGGAGCAATTTGGAGAACGCCTTAACATTGTTAAAGGATAAGTGCACTGTAAAATCAAGTTATGTTTACTTGGAAGTTGTAGCTTTAAAAATACTGTTGCCATATTATTTTTTTTTACCTATGTCCCTCCAGAGCCTAGCTTTGTGCCTTGAAAGTTGCTGACATCTTGTTACTGATTTGATGAATGTTAAGCTCTGCCCCTCTGAGATTTCCTCTGCTTTAGCCTCAAACAGTAATGCCTGTGAGTTCTGTGCATGTGCACGGCATTACTGTTTGAGACTCAAGCAGGAGAGTGCATGGAACTCACAGGCATTACTGTTTGAGGCTCAAGCAGGAGAGTGCACGGAACTCACAGGCATTACTGTTTGAGGCTCAAGCAGGAGAGTGCACGGAACTCACAGGCATTACTGTTTGAGGCCCAAGCAGGAGAGTTTACAGAACTTGCAGGTATTATTGTTTGAGGCTCGAGCAGGAGAGTGTACGGAACTCACAAGCATTACTGTTTGAGGCTCAAGCAGGAGAGTGCACGGAACTCACAGGCATTACTGTTTGAGGCTCAAGCAGGAGAAAGCAGAGTCTGAAAGACACACAAATATCTCACAGAACTCCTCCACATCAAAGGACAATATAGGACAACCCAGGACTATGGCAATGAACATACCATACATCCCGGGAACGATCGGCTAGGACAAGCTACCCAGGAAAGAACTGAAACCACCGATTCCATAAATACCCTCCATACCTGTTTATTTTTGATCTACCCTACCAACAAATATCAATGGTTCCACCTTCCCCACCCCTTGCAAGTTAACATGAATATTATATAGTTGTTTTACCCAAAAGGGAAAGGACATTATCTACTAAATCAACACCTCAGACAAGAAACTAAAAGGTCTTAGACCCCCAAAACCTTAGAGGTGAACCCTCTCTCCTTCCCAATATTACCACAAGAAAAATAGACTCTAAACACAAAAATTACATAGCAAGAAATCTCCAAAGAAATCAAAGTGTTAAAAACAGGAAAAGTCCCAGGACCTGACTTCTTCACTAGCAAATACTACAGAACTTTTACAAACATTCTTCTTTCCCACCTAATGACTTTATATAACAAATTTCTTAACCCAGACCTACTAACACCCAACATAACAGTAATCCGAAAACCAGGAAAAGACACCTCCGCCCCATTTGCCTGATAAATCCTGACAAAGGTTATGGCAAACCGACTCCATATTATACTATCCAGACTAATGCATACTGACCAAACAGGCTTCATTACAGGAAGACAACCCACAGACAACATTAGAAGTATTCTGCAACTAATGCACATTTCAATCCAGACTTTCAGCCTGGACTACAACCCCAAGAATGGAAAGAATAGATAAATAAAGGAATCAACTGGATGGTCCAGATAATGCCCTGTAGACAAATGATCTCATGGGATTAAGCACGCAAAAAACTAAAATTACCCCAGAAAGAATGGTTATATTTCCCTTCAAATCTCAGACTTTGCAATGTCCCTTAAAACCTGCACAGACAAAAAAATCTATTACACTTCAAAATCCGACAGAAAACAATCACTATATATTCCTTACTGCTTATCCACAGAACCTTCCCAAAACTCCCATTGCAGAACAGATGGGAAAACTTGACAAATAAAACACTACTAGAAGAACAAGGGTCCTCCCTAGCTACAAACTTACGAAAAAAATGCGCAAGTAACATATCAATCCAAGAAAAGGCATTTAAAATTCTACATGGATGGTACCATTCCGCACTATATTTACATAAAATATTCCCTCAAATCTCACCTTTGTGTTACCGAAACTGCCAATAGGGAGCAGATATACATCACTGCTTGTGGCTATGCCCAGAAATCAAAAGACTCTGACACCTATAACCTACTAAACAATATTATGAAAATGGAACACTCCGCAAACCCATGGGAAGCATTGTTTTACCTACCTTTTGTATTATTGAACAAAGAAGGAAACAAGTTATATCACTATATATGCGAACTAACCTGTTCAATCATTACCTCCTCCAGGAAATCCCCAGCCCCTCCTAACCCTGTACTTATTAATACAATTTGGTGGTTATACTACAGTGAGAGACCCATCCATATCGCTACAAACACGATAGCTAAATATGATAAAACATGGGAAGTGTGGGCACTACACATGGAACCATTAAACAGTTAAGTTTTCATTGAGAAAATGTCAAATAATGCCAAAACATAAAGGTGATGTTGAACCAGGGGAGGCCAGAACTCGTCAACTTCAACATATGAGATTCTTCAAAATCTAGATGGCAACTATTGCTGCCTGAAATAATAATGGACCCAGAAATCCAAATCCTCCAGCGCTGACATAGTTAAGATCAAACAAATGTTGTATTTATTAGACCAAATTTTAGTGAAAGAAGTAAATATGTCTGAAAAACTTGCAGATAGCAAAAGCTTACCAAGTTTACGGATTTAAGCTGATAGACTTCAAAAAGTTAAAACAATTATTATATATTATACTCATTATTATTATTATGGATTTATATAGCGCCAACATCTTCCATACATGTAAAGGGAATCGAACATAGGGTGGAATCCAACTCAGGACTGGCAGCAGTGCTAACCATTGAGCCACCATGCTGTCCATTGACAAGCATATTAACTTCATGTTCCCCTCCCACCCAAGAAAAGAAGTTGATGAAAAAGGAGCAACTTGTACAGCAATTGAACATTCTATATGCAGTATGAGAAGATAAACTTAAAAGTAATCCTCTATAATGACTATAAGAATGGTCTACGAAGTCATAATGCATTGTTTGTAAATCTCAACATGTCAAATAAAAAAAATATTGGAAAATGGTATATTTTAGTTACTTGCCTTTTCCTATTGCAAAGCCAAACTGTCAATGAAAACATTCAGTTACTCTTTTTAACTTTTGAACTCCATATAACATCACCCCCTCTGACTGAGACAAACAACAGTATAAATGAAATCATTTCAGTTTATTTAATGTGCAGCTCAACCTCTCCCTTGATAACTCAGCCAGTTGGAGAACTGTTACCAGAGTCGGCTATGACTAGAGTGTTTCCATGTCAGCTTGCCATGAGTTTTTCCATCAGATGCTGGTTAATATATAAACTACAGTGACCTAGCCACAGCAATATGTGCATTGCGATGATTAAAGGGGTCACTATGTTTAAGGGGTTTCTGGCTGGCTTGCACATGTTTCTATTACATTAATAGATAAGAACACATATGAAAAGCACTACACACATTTAAATTATGCACATGCTTGCATTATAACACGCATGTGCATGGCTTTGCACTGTGCCGTTGCAGAAGGCTTCCCATTCCTATTCCCTATTGTTATTTAGCAGCCATGACTTACTCACAGCCACAGTTGTATTTTCCTTAATATAGTCCTGTGTTCCATTTTACACCATAACACCCTTGTTTCTATAAGCAGCATTTCTTTTCTTTATATGAGCCTTTCATGTAAGTGTGCTGAAGGTGAACACAGAGATAAGCTTAAGTGATTTCTTTCCATTGTGCAATTCTGTTGTATGTACAGTAAATATTGATTTTGGACTGTTATTGCTCAGGGCATGTACAGAACAGTTCTTGTTCATTATTATTGCAATGCGCTTGTCTTTGTTACAGTGGATAACGAGTTTGGGCAAAATGAAATGAAGTGTAAATCCAATCAATATAAATGTATGGGGGGAAATGTACGGTGTTACACATATCATTAATTATTGCTAAATCATTCTAAGGTCATGTTATAAATGAATAAGTGCATGCAGCACACAGCACGAGGAAGTGGAATTTCACCCCAAATATATACTGCATGCTTTAAGGGGGGAAAGGGGTTGTTTGTTCTTACTAACTACTTGATTTGCCCGTCTAGCAATTTCTTTGTGTATAAACAACTGGTTTTAAAGTAGTGACTTTCTGTATGCATGACTAATATTTTTTGTAATGGTTTTGTCTTTGACTCAGTCATTTGGGTGATTTAGGCTTCCTTCACCCTAGGAAGCGTTTATTGGAAGGAATCTGCTCATTGGAAGGAATGTTACTGTTCACACCTGAGTTGTTGCAGTTTGCTGCATTAACGCATAGCATAGTGGAAACAATAGACACCCCTATTCGTTAACCCCCTACGTTAACACATAGTTCCGCTGCATTAAAAAAACGCATAGTGTGAACAAAGCCTTATGGTGGCCATAAACGATTAGATTCACTGATGTACACTATCAGTATATTCCTGATATCATATGATTGTTGGGTTGTGCATAGATGATTGGCTGGCTACCAAATGAAATTTTTTCATTCAAAAAAGTTGAGAATACCAAGAATATCTAGCTATGTCTAATATTGATAATGTTATATTAAAAAGCAGACTTTTCACATTCTAATGGCCTTAAAGGATTACTATACTGTAAAAATTCACTTTTTAAAAATTAAAAGTACATGGGTAGCGAGGTTGGATTGATTACCACTAAGAAATTTCTTTAGAAATGATAGTCCTTTAGAAAGTTTGTAAGAAAGCAGTTAGGCCAGCTAAAATCCTCAAAAGTATATCAATAGTAAAAGATGTGGGACAATGAAATAATTGAGGCCACCAATTATATTGTATACACACTATATTGTAGAAAGTCCAACATCTGGTCCTCCAGATGTTTTGAAAATGACAACTCACAGTATTCCAAACTTCAGACGGCAATCAGAAGTACTGAAACAGAAGTATTGGGATTTAGAGGGCTGAAAATTTGCACATTACTGGTATAAATTCATTATTATTTTGTTGATCCAGGGATTCTTCCGATTGCAATTAGCAGACAGGAAGGACTTTTTGTTTTGCCTTCCTGTTGATTAACTGTTTAGCATTATGGGTAGGGTAAAAATAAAAAGGATAAACTAGATGGAGGTATGTTTAAACTTTCATGTTACTTTTACTGCATTTTTATCATGGTGTTTACCAGATCTAGACATATGGATTTCCTTAACTGGCAAAATATTGTCTATACCTGAGTGCTTATGTTCAACAATCAATAAAGTATCAATGATTGTATCCCTGGGATATTGCAGAAGGTAGAATACATGCAGGGCTATGTACTGAGAGGCACTATCGCTCTTTATTGCCAACTTTAGCCAATGCACCAAGCCAATAGCGGCTCTCAGTGTATTGCGAATAAGTCTTACTTATTCCAAATCTTTAATGCCAGCTATCTTCATATTCTTTATTGGCAATGAAAATCTAGGTAAAAAAAATCATAAGATTTCATGATTTTAGGTAATCTGTTTACCCCTCCTATTGCACACCATACTGCAGCTTGAAAAAGAGTGGGCTGGACACACCCAAGCTGGAGTGTTGTTTCACTGAAATTCATCTTCGTGTTTGGACCATGTAACATACTGTACACTCATATTACTCCCCAGTCATATTTAGAACTGTTATAGGCAAACTGACTTTAGACATTGCATAAAAAAGTAACCCTGTAATAAACCATTAATGAAATATCCATCATTAAACTTCCTTCAGTCCCCTTTGTTCTTGTACTGTATTGTTCCCCTCTAACAACTAAAAATAATTCTAATAATTTCTCTTCCTATTAAATCTTATCTCTCTACTTTTTAGCAGATATTCTTTATTTTACCGTATCTAACAATCTCTTAAATTCCTGTATGAGAGAAGTCCATCTAATTATTTTAATCCCACAGGTTGTTTTTTTCTTTTCATATTTCCAATGTTTATTGGATGAGTTTCTAAAATCAAAGGATTTTGCAAGTTACTGGTATTGGTACATAGTTGGAGCTGATCCAGGGACATTTCTGACTGCCACTTAGAGTCAGGAAGGTAAGGAAATATGAGTATTGCTGAGTAGGTTGGACTAGATGGATGGATGTCTTTATTCATCTTTAAATAATTTACTATAATATAAGCTGTAATCATTGTGATTTGTTGCCATGTATTTTAAAGGGTATGTCTGTTTAATTGTTAGTTACCTGCCCCCAACTCCAACTGATAAATTTTGCCCTTTATTACCTGCATTACTAACCAGATATTTAAGGATATTTCTTGTCCCCATTCTGGCAGAGTAAGCTGGCCCCTCCCTTCATGCAGTCGTTCAAGGCTGTGATAAATGACATAACAGATGATTGATGGCTGTTTTACCTGCTGCCTCCTCTGTACATGCTAAAGCTTATAAAATGCTATTTGAGCAGAGAGAGGAGGCAGATACCTTTGCCAGAAAGGAATAGAACTTATCATTAAATATCTGGTTACAAATGCACGCAATAAACTGGAAAAATAACAATAGGGGCTGCAGGCAGATAACTGACAAGTTGACAGCTTTTTGTTTTAAGGGCGGACTTGCCTTTTAAATAAGCAAATTGCTTCATGTGGCTGCCGGAAGATCATTTATAAAGGGTGGTAAATATCTCTCTCTCCATAACCAAAGCTATGGTTATAGTTTTATTGATCAATAAGGAGCCAATTCAGGTTCAGTAATTAGTGAAGCTAATTACAGACACCCAAGCTATTAGTAATAACTCATTATCATCGCACTACCTTAATAATGAACTAGTGAGAGTTTAAGAAAAAATTGCTACACTTTCATTACATAAGATATATCAGAGTTTATCATCCTGTTTATATCAAACCTCTTAAGCACTTGGTGAATATCAGCTTAGTGTCTTAACATGAGTAACAGGGAGTATTCAACAAAGACTGAATGAGGCACATTATGGTCACTCACCATATTGTGCTGGATCTACATAAACCACAGCTTTGCCACAAAGAAATAGAGAAATTTGGCATTCATTTCACCAAGGGATGCAGTACACTCCATTACTCTCAGTTTGTTTACACAGACAGCTGCTTTTTGTCTGCTTTATGTGCATTCGGCTAAAATGATCTGTAAATGAATTTCCCTACCTGTAACAGATTTGTAATTATCACAGTAATGAAATATCCCAATTAAACAAATTGGCCTATTTAATGTATGAGTTGTTCAAAGAGTCAGTAAAGTCATTACTTTAAAAAGCCTTTTAATTGCGAGATAATCAAAGATCTCTCGCTACATTAAGAGAGATATTTCTAATATGACATTTCATGCAGAGATGCAGATTAGAGATGTTAAAAAAAAACACGCCTTTACTCATTTATTACTGTTTGAATTTACTAAATCATGTGTGTTTAATTAATTTAGATTTGCTGAAAATAAACATGTTTACATATTACTATCTAGTAACAAAATATTTTAATTATAGGTTCCGTCTTACATACTTAATTCATTCTTTTCTCATTGAATCTTAGTTAATAAGGTGAATTCCTAATAAATGAAATACGAGAATGTAATGACATTTTAAATATGATTATACATCAATCTTTAGCTTAGCTGCATGGGTGGTTATTAGTTTGCAATAAATAATCATTTACACCGCTCCTACTGAAATTGCCCTATGTGAAGTTACAATTAATCTGTAATATTAAATATTTACTTTACATCTTGATAGGTTAGATTAGGGGGAAAATGGTGTACATTTCTGGTGACAATGGCACATCCATAAACCAGTTTATCTTTAAAATTTGCCATTTGCCGACATGTATTTCTGCAAGTCAGTGGGTTAAAGTACAATTAAAACAGTAACATAGTAACACAGTAAGTGAGGTTGAATAAAGACACACATCCATCAAGTCCAATCTTTTCACCCTCCTTTTTAACCCTACCTAACAGTTGATCCAGAGGAAGTAAAAAAAAACAAAAAAACAGCTAAAAAAGGGGGGGAAATTCCTTTCTGGCTTCAAATGGCAATCGGAAAGTATCCCTGGATCAACCAGATCTACAGTATATGTATTAATACCAGTAATTCTCAATATTTTTTACTTTTAGAAACTTATCTAGCCCACTTTTAAAGCTATTTAATGAACTTTACATTACCACATCTGCTGGAAGACAGTTCCACCGTTCTCACTAAAAGAAACCTTTCCCAACCTGAAGATGAAACTTCTTTTCTTCCTGTCTTAAAGGATGTCCATGTGTCCTCTGATATGACCGATTAGTAAACAATGTACTAGAAAGTTTATTGTATGGCCCATTAATATATTTATATAAGGTGATCATATCCCTACGTAAATGCCGCTTCTCTAATGTAAACAGCCCTAACTTGTCTAATCTGCCTGCATACAAATTATAAAAATACGATAATCAGAGAATCCCCTTCTATTGCACTAAAAAGTGCTAAGACAAATAGTAAGATGAAATTCTGAAATAAACATTTGTCGAAATTTAGACTCACTTAGTAAGTCAGGTGATCCGGGTGCACATGCCCCAGACCCATCTCTAAGGACAAAATCCTCGAAAAATTTCTGAAAATCAAGTGTGGGTATATCACAACCAACTCACCTGTATTCCTGGGTGGCCCAGGTGCAGCACACCCTGGACCCCTCGCTTGATCCGCATCAAAGCTTCAAACACAGACAAAGTATCGAGCAGCGCACACCGGTAAATAAAAGGCTGCAGTCGTTTTCAAATTTATTCAAACATCGCTAAAACGGCATGTACATATTGAAGAGCGTGGCCTTACGCGTTTCGGGCCATAGGCTCTTACTCATAGGCTAACCCTGAGACGCCATTGTCCTACTTCTTAAACCGGTGAATGCCACTCCCTTGATCCGCCCCCAGACCTGTATGCCGTGCGGAGAAAGGGTGAGGAGCACCTGAAACTATTAAGACCTAATACCAAAAGGTAATCATACCACTAAAAACCCAATGTGCACAACACACCACATAAAATGGAATAACATGAAATAACAAAGAAAACATTCACTGTATAATATGATAACAATGTACCCAAGGAATAAATATATCTCTATCTATTTACATATACAAACTAACATAATAATGTAAATATATATATTAGTAACGTAAAGATGGATGAGAGAGGAATATCATGTTACACTTATACCATGTAAAAGCTGCAATATTTGCTGGTAGCATTCGTAAAATATAACTTTTATAAACAGAAGAGAATCTAAATGCTAAAATAATAAATAGACATCTATAAAGGGATATATAGAGATGTTCCTTACCATGTAATAATTAACTGGTCACGTATAACATGAAATGTCACATATGGAGTTAACACCCAAAGGGGTTCTAGTCTCTAGTAAGAAAATCCACTTCACCTCACATTTTAATAGAATACTAGTCCTGTCCCTTTTCCTAGGGTCTGGTCTAATTGCTTGAATGCCCTGTGCGGAAAAATCACAGATATTACCTCCATTACATTTTAAGAAGTGTCTCGCTACAGGGCTCTGTATGCGTTTATTCTGCTCTCTTATTCTATTCTTTAAAGGCCTTGTTGTACAAACTACATACTGAATTCTACACTTCGTGCACGCAACCAAATAAACCACAAATTTAGTATTGCAATTAATATATGATTCAACATTATATTTCTTGCCCGTCACTGAGATGATAAAAGTGTCTCCCTTAATAATGTGTGAGCAGGTTTTACATCTCAATGACCCACATGGATAGGAACCCTTAAAACGTAACCAAGTTTGCTGGTGCTGGTGGGGATTGATATATAGGCTCGGGGATAATATGTCCCTGAGAGACCTAGCTCTCCTAGGGACAAAATTGTAACCATCTTGCAAGATCCCTTTAAGAACAGGATCCTGATCTAATATAGGTAAATATTTCTTCATAATTTTAACAATAGCATCATATTGCGGACTATAACGAGTGACAAAAAATATTCCTTTTGTTGTTTTTAGATTTAGATGCGTTTTTAGAAATTCCCTTTAACATTATATTCCTATCTATATTAGCAGCTTTTTTACAAGCACTATTGAGCAGCCGATGATCATATCCCCTAGACAAAAGTCTAGACTTCATAGAGTCTGCTGCTTCCTGAAAGAAATCTAAAGTGGAACAATTTCATCTCAATCTACTGAACTGACCAGAGGGTATGGCCCTAATACTATGAAGAGGATGGCGTGATCTAGCATGCAATATAGTGTTTTTAGCTGTGGGTTTGCGAAAATCAATAGTTACCAACTTATGATCAATGGCCTAATGGTCAGGTCCAAAAAAGGTTTAAGAAGTAGGACAATGGTGTCTCAGGGTTAGCCTATGAGTAAGAGCCTATGGCTCGAAACGCGTAAGGCCACGCTCTTCACTATGTACATGCTTTTTTAGCGATGTTTGAATAATCTGCCTGCATAGTCAAGCCCCTCCATTCCCTTATTATTATTATTTTAGTTGCCCTTCTCTGAACTGCTTCCATTTCCAAGATGTCCCTTTTGTATATGGGATTCCAAAATTGCACCGCATATTCCAAATGAGGCCTTACCAGTGCCTTGTAAAGAGGGAGTATACTTTTTTTCCCCTCTTGAATCTATTCCCCTCTTTATACAAGACAATATCTTGCTAGCTCTAGCCGTTGCTGCATTGTTTGCTATAGCTAAGTATGTTATCTATCAGAACCCCAAATCTTTTTCCAGTAAACTACTTAAGATGAAAAAAATTACCCTACATACTTGGGATCTATTAATCTGCAATATTAATTGCATTTGATAAGCTTACACTATCTAATTTCACCAATATTCCAGCACTTTCATAGTCTAGCACCACAGAAACAAAGTTTTTTTCCAATTTAATACAGTACTAAAAAAACTTGTTATAGTAATGTAAAGCACCCCCCCCCAAACCCCAGTTTCGTGTTAAGCATAATTGCCAAAGATGCCCCTGAAGGGACTTACCTGACCTGGTCCCTCACCGCTCCTCCACTGCTCTGCAGGCTGCGGCTTTCTATCAAGACGCGACATCGCGCCCAATTTCCTGACAACCGCGACCAGGAAGTGGCTCACTGCTCCTGTTCTTGCTCGAAACATGCTTGCAACAAAAGCAGGGGGTGGCACCTAGGCAGCCCCTTCAGAGGCATCTTTGGCAGTTATGCATAATGCGAAACTGGGGTTTGGGAGGTGCTGTACATTACTGAAAAGTTTTTTTTATGCTGGACATGCCCTTTAACTTTTCTAAGCTTAAGACAGCAATAATAGGTGCTAACTTGCTGTCTTATCTTACCTAAAAGTTAATATTTTTCACTATTTTAATTATACCTGCATCAGTAGTCCAAAATCAACTTCAAAGTCAACTTTTAAGAAAGAGAATGTTATAGGCTGGACTTCATAAAAGAATGAGACAATAGCTTTCCATTATCATACTGATTTTGCAGTGTTTGTAAACTGATTCTTCAATATTTGGTTGAGGCAAAGGTGCTGTGCTCAACACCACCTGTCCTTTATTATGTTTTTTTCATAAGCATTAGTTAATAATTTATAAGTTGGTGTGGATTCTGCAGTTATATGAGAGGCCTTTAATCCTTTAATAAATTATTCAGCGCATGCAGTAACACAAAAAGAGTGCACTGGAAAGTTTATTCTAAAGAACACACATGGAGATATCTACAAAGTTAATGATAAAGGAAAGAAAACTTTGAAGACAAAGAATTTACTGTTTATGGAGGAACTTCAGAAAAAGTTAAGTCAACGACATGAGGAAAAGTCTCGTAAAGTCAGGTTTAAAATATCATCTGCTTATAGTGGAAGGGTTCTCAAACAGGTCTTTGAAGATGGTTATGAACTGGAGTCTCCTGAAGAAGAATATCCTCATAGCTTTCTGCATGAAAGTTTTGAGTGCTCTGAGCAATATTACAGCTCAGATGAGCCCTATAAGAGGTTCTATCCAACCACTCGCCTGACAGCCAAGCGAATAAGTGTTTTCAGAGATGGGACCACCTACAGTTTATCTGGAGACCCAGTATTGTCTGATAGCCATGGAATTAACCAGACAGTAAGTAAAGAGTGTCTTACATGTTACTACAATAATAACTGTTGTATATATGACAGTGGAACATTTCTTAAGGCAATTTCCTGTAGAATGACCCATTATGTTAAAGATACTGTTTTTATTTATTATTTTAACAGCTTTACTTGACGCTTCTTTCCAACAGTAGATTTTGGTTGTCACTGGGATAATAGGAGTTGAATGGCTTCAAGATGGACATCTTTGATAAAATTGATGTCCAAAGCTGACAGGCAGCTCATAGTAAATGCATTAGAACATGAATATTAGCGTAGATTTGACAGAATGTTATTTATGTGCCTTTATATAATTACTACTTCTCTATTATCTTTGCATTTACAAGACGTGCATTGTGAATTGCTCTTTGTTGCAAATGACTAGCAAAGCTCTTAAGTAATTATTATATACTGTCAGGGTTATTCAATAAAAGTTCTTATCATTAAAAATGGTGCTAATTTTGCCCCAACCAATCAGATGTAAGCTTACAAATGTTAAATATGATCTGATTGGTTGGGGCAAAATTACCAACATTTTAAACAATAAGAACTTTTATTGAATCTCCCTGATGTTTAAATACAGTTCAAAGATGCTTGTTGGATGCCAGCAGTTGACATTTATCATGACTGTAAAATAAAATACATTAACTTTATTAATCTCTTTGGACAAAAAAGAAATGCAGGGAATTGGAAAATGTAGCACACCTGGACAGTTTCTACAACATTATGTGTAGAAGATTTGTAACAATTCAACAGTGAAAATGAAGTTTGAAGCCATCATGGTGCTATTTTTAATTCTCAGAGCCATTTGGACAAGGCTAAATGTACATATTTCTATGCAAGATGTAACATTCTGTTTCTCTGGGTTATAAATGTAAATTAGTAGCTTAAGGTATAACAAGGCTGAATAACTGTTTTAATACCAGCATGAAAACATTTTTGCACAGTTTGGCACCAGTTTCCATAACCAAAAATTATTTGTACTACAACCCCTCCCAGCAAAGATCTACTCCAATCCTACAGTAACTAAACAGAGCACTAAATAGACAGAAATCTCCTTCTGCACAAAGAAAAAACAAGCAGCCCCTAAAAAATGTAGTCAGGGCTTGCTTGTGAAGGTTCTCATTCATCCAGGTCATGGTATATCTGTTGTATTCAATTAGATCAACTGGACTTGAAATGTAGTTCTTGAAGACGTTTCGCTAGTCATCCGACTGGCTTTCTCAATTCAGAATGACTTGTACAAGAATCTGTGGCAATTATGTACCCTGGAAAATCCCAATTAGCATATCACAGCCAGGTGTTAAGGGTCTGATTAGATAGTGGCTAAGAGGTGTTATAGGAACGCCCAGAGTAATGTAACATGTTAACATACTGGCGAAGGAACGTGACTGGTTCAAGAGAGGTGTTAAGGAGGCCATTTATGTGAAAATAAAGAAACCAAGCCTAAATAGAGGTGGGGGGGTTCAACACCAACTGTCTGCCATGTACAATGCTGTTTTAACACCTTACTCTGGGCGTTCCTATAACACCTCTTAGCCACTATCTAATCACACCCTTAACACCTGGCTGTGATATGCTATTGGGATTTTCCAGGGTACATAATTGCCACAGATTCTTGTACAAGTCATTCTGAATTGAGAAAGCCAGTCGGATGACTAGCGAAACGTCTTCAAGAACTACATTTCAAGTCCAGTTGATCTAATTGAATACAACAGATGTAGTCAGGGCTTGCATTGCCAGATCAGCAGACATTCTTGCACATGAAATTATAGCACTTTCACAGGATTGCAAAAAGAAACCAAAATTATTTATTCAAGAAACCAATAATTTTTTTACTTTAAAAGTTGTCAATACATTATCAATTCTTGAAAATAAAGTAGCTGCATAATTCTAATTTTTTGAGGCCCATCAAGATATAAAAGCCGTAAAAATGCTTAAAGGGTATGTCCACCCTAAATTTTATTTTTTTATATAAGATTCCCCATGGCTGCCCAGCCCCAACCGCTTTATTTATATGTTCAGAAAGCCCCCCAAACTCTACTTACCTCCCCCTTTCCCCTCGCCGCGCTTCCGGCCCTCTGCTTGCGAGAAAATGCAAGCAGAGGGTGGGACCGCAGCCGTCCTGTGATTGGCTGAGCGGCAGCCAATCACGGACGCGGCTGCCGGCAGCTCACTTCGGCGGAGGAAAGAGGAGAAGGTAAGTAAGTTGGGGAGCTTTATAAACATATGAATATAGTGGTTGGGGCTGGGCAGGCATGGGGAATCTTATAGTTAAAGCTTAAACTAGGGGAGGGAATCGGGAGAAGGGAGGGGGAGAAGGGCTGCAGTACGCATGCCAACTTCTCCCGAGGCCAGGTAGGGGCAGAGTCCTATATGGACTCTGCTATCCTCCTGGTGGGCAGTTTTTGGGATTTGGGGGGGGGAATACAGGAGAACCATATGGAGCTGGGATGTGAGGTAAGGATTACACTACACTACATAATGGGGCCAGTAGTTGGGGGGATTATAGTTTTGGGGGTGGACATGCCCTTTAATGTAATGTTTCTTTCACTGAAACATATTTGCTTATAGGTCTAAAAACCTTAATATAAAATAATACACTGCTATCTGCAAAATACAATTTCTTATAAAAAAAGATGCCTTAAAATGGGTCAACAGTCAAATCCTACAGAGAAAACATGTTTTGTCATGTAAATATGATTTACTGCCCATTTCTTTTAATATAATTATTTAATGATCTATAAATAATTAATGTATATTCCTCCAGATGATTACGAAACGTATTACCCATAATTCTCAGTACAGGAAGTGTACACATTTTAAGGGACATACTTGTACTGTACTAATGACTTTTCCTCATCTTAATCTATAATTAAATGCATGTATACATATACTGTGAGGTGTGTGTGTTGCTGAATGCCTTCAACCCAGCACTTGTTTTACTCAGACTCATATCCCCCTCGTAACTAACACTTTTTTTTTTTAATCAGACCTGACTATATGTATAGCCAGCACATGTAAAGGGATAAATTCCCCACCAGATAGTTTACACAGCTTGCCCTCTCTGTCACCTCGAAATTGTTACAGAAGAATGGTAACTTTTCTGTACAGCAGCACAGTTTATGTTAATATAGCACTTGATTGACCTTCAAAGTGGAACACGATGGAACACTGCTTTAGGTAGACACAATTTGATTTTTTTCTACAAGCAGAATCTAAGGATAACATTCTAAATCCAAACATTACCAGAGCTGCATTACTAAGTAAAACAAACACTTTTAATGCTAGCTTAAGAAAAAAAACCCACATAAAACATCTATTCCAATTTCATCCATCACAATGATTCATATTTTAAGGTCCCCTGAGAAGCTTTGCTTGAGTACTTTGGATATGTAGATCAGAACTTCTCACTATACTTAAATCTTTATATGATATATGCAGCATATAGCAGCATGTGGCTCACAGTTGAATTGCTCTGCATCTAATCAATTCCATAGCACAGTATATTACTCAGTGAACTGAATAAAAAATAGGCTCTTCACATAGCATGCTAATGTTGTAGCATCTTATATAAGGCACAATGGGCCCTATTTATAAAAGATCGTTATCGAAAAAATAACGATCGCTATCGTAAAATAACGGCCGTTATTTTCCGATAACGACCGTTATTTCCCGATAACGACCAGTATTTCCCAATAACGACTGGTATTTTCCGATATCAGAAAATAACGGTCGTTATTTTACGATTGCGGTCGTTATTTTTTTCGATCGCTATTTTTTTTAAATAGGGCCCAATGTGGCTGATAACAGGAGCAGAATGCAGCTAATCTGAAAATGTAGTCGACATTTTCACGTTAAAGTATTAGCAGCATGCTTAATGGTCTTAATTTTTATAAACTGTAAGTTTAAAATATTTGATTAACATTAAATATTTAAAAATGTTAAAGCTAAAATGGAAAGGATAAAAGAAGAGACAAAATAGGAAGATATGTTTTTCATTCAATGCCAAAAAATAAAACTACTCTAGCAATCAAACTTCTTTCTTGTTGCTAGGGTAACCCACCCACTGAAAGTAATTTAAATGTCTGGTAAGGGATCAAAAAGAAAATGATATAATTCAAAAAAAAGCACAAAGAAATAAATCATTAAATTATATATATAAAATAACTTATGGTAAAATATGGTTTCTTAAACTATGTGGCCTTCAGAGAGCCAGAGGTGTGCCACTAAATATTTATATTGGGAATTTTCACTTGACAAACTTTTTTTCTTTTAATGTACTGAAAAAGGGTTTATTTGATAAAGTTTTGTAGTTTGTATTAAAGGCCAAAGAAAAAAGTAAAATTTTTAAAGGATATGCCAACCCCCAAACTAAAATTTAACCCACTACTGGCCCCACTGTACAATTAAAAAAAATCCTTACCTTACATCCCTGCTCCTTATGGTTCTCCTGCAGTGCTTCTCCAAAGTCCAGAAAACTGAAGAGTAGGAGCTGTCTTCCTGGCCAAACAGTTTCTGTCTCTGATCTGTCCTCTCATTTGCTTCTGGCATGCACAGGGGAGCACTAATCCCTTTTCCTCCCACCATCCGGATCCATCCTCCACCACCCAATAGTGTAGTGTGAAATCCTTTTAATATAACGTAGCTCCCCCTTGTCCAACCCCAACTGCCGCATTAGTTTTTTAAAAAATTGAATCTGAATCATACTTACAGCCCTTTTCTCTGATGGCTGCTGAACTGCAGGGCCTACCTAACAATGGCTGGTTAACTGGAGGGCTCACCTAACAGTGGCGACTGACCAAACAGTGGCTGCTGAACTGAAGGGCTCAACTAACAGTGGCTGCTGAACTGCAGGGCTAAACTAACAGTGACTGGGGACCTGGAGGGCTGAAAAATATGCCACATGGAGGGTAATATATGTGCAGGAGATTGGTAATGTAAGTGCCCAGAACAGAGACTGGTAATCTAAGTGCCCGGAACAGAATAAAACTCCTGAGGAAGCTGAATGAAAAAGGTGTTTGCTCTGAAATTGTTTTTATTTTATAATACAGAATGCCGGGGGGAAAATGGATCGTAAAATGTGTTCTGCAGTTTTTTTTTTTAAATAAACAGACTTAGTGGTTGGGGGTGGGATAGGGTGCCCTACCATATCTTAAGAGGTTTTAGAGGTAGGGCACCTGGCAGAAAAGAGGGCTACAGAGAGATTGAGGGAGGGTGTTAAAGGGCTCATGCCACTGTCCTCTCAGAGGACAAGGAGGCGGAAACCTTTCACAGAGGACATGTCCTTAAAATATATGTTTTTTACTATTGATGTATCATGTATCATTAAACTGATATTTAACACTTTTTAATACTATACTTTTTATTATTTTTTCTATCGCAATAAGGGACACAGTGCGTAGACACACAAAACACAAGATACCTATATTCCTCCAGGTGAAACCAGTGACTTAACAGTGAAACAGTACTAAACCCTGACAGCTAAACATTATTAAGCACAGAAATAAGATTGTTGTTGGTAAATGTAAGTGCCCAGAACAGTGACAGGTAACTGTAAGTGCCTGAAACAGAGATTAGTAAATGTAGGTGTCAGGAACAGAGACTGGTAAATAGTGTGGATATCTGTGGGAATACACACTAGTTTTTCACAGCACAGCCTGTGTTCTATCTTGGTTTCTCCACATCCTCTATTTTCGGACTATAGAGACTGGTAAATGTAAGTGCCCCATACAGAAACTGGTAATGTAAGTGCCCACACAGACTTGTACTGTAAATATAAGTTGCCCACATAATCTGGTAAATATAAGTTGCCCACACAGTCTGGTACTATAAATAAAGGTTGCCAACAAAGTCTGGTAAATATAAGTTGGCCACACAGTCTGGTAAATATAAGTTGACCACAGTCTGAAAAATATAAGATGCCCACACAGTCTGGTAACCATAATTTGCCCACTCAGACTATAAGTGCATACAGAGAGGTTAATATAATTTGCCCCCACAGATTGGTAAATTAAATTATCCACAAATACTGGTGAATGTAAGTGCTTCTATTAGCTTCTATCTGAAGACCAGAAAGACAAGAACCGAGACCCGGAATTTGCGTCCGTTCTTGCGTTTGCATACGGGGTGTGTAATTTACTAGGGGTGTGTGTGTTAAACACATACAGGGTTATTCAATAAAAGTTCTTCAGGGTTATTCAATAAAAGTTCTTATCATTTAAAATGGTGCTAATTTTGCCCCAACCAATCAGATGTAAGCTAACAAATGTTAAATAAGATCTGATTGGTTGGGGCAAAATTAGCACCATTTTTAACGATAAGAACTTTTATTGAATCTCCCTACTTATCGGCAAAAAAGGTGCTAACCAATCATTTACCATTGAACATTTTTTTACTTTTATTAAATAACCCTGATAGATTGCCGCTATTCTAATGTTTTCACAGGGGTCTGAGACAAAATTATCACCTTGCCTCATGAGAGCAGGGGGCCTGTTATTGGGGCACTAGATATTGAAAAAGCTTTTGATAGCTTAGACTGGCAATATATGAAAGAACTCTACTAGCATATTAATTTCCACATTTTTTTTAAAGTAATAGAGGTATACTACAACAGCCCCAAAGCTATATTAAAACTCCAAACCACAGAAACAGCCCCAATAAACATAGAAAGGGGCACAAGACAGAGCTGCCCACTATCACCTCTATTATTTATACTAGCCATGGAAACGATAGCCCAAACTATAAGAAATAACAGCAACATACAAGGCATCACAATAGCCAACAAAGAATACAGAATCAGCTTGTTTGCAGACAACATTGCTCTAAAACTTTCAACCCCATTAATAGCCCTGCCTAACTTATTTAACACTCTACAAACAATTTCAACCATATCTGGACTCAAAATCAACCAGTATAAAACAGAAGTAATGGGAATAAATCTCACAGACCATCAAAAAAAACTATTAACCCTATTAACAATTTTAATCTAAAATGGAAAGATGAAGGCTTCATATATTTAGGAGTACAGATAACACCAACATATGAAACAATATCTAAAAATCAGACATAACAAGATGGGACAATTACAAATATAATGGATGGGCAGAATAAATACTTTTAAAATGAACATACTACCACAAAAGCCTGTGGCTAGACCCAATACAAAATCAAACAATAAAATTTATATGGCAAAATAAACAGCCAAGAATAGCTAAATCAATATTATACAGACCTAAATCCCAAGGAGGAATTGGAGTACCAAACCTTTATAAATAATACATAGCAGCCCAAATAACACATCTAGTCACCTGGCAAAAAATAACCAACTTACCCAGATGGGTTGAATTGGAATAAGACCTCACCCACCCTATATCCATAGAATCAATAGTGTGGATACCCAACAACAAAAAAATATTAACCTTGCCAATGAGTCCATGCACCCAAACAACACTAAGACTATGGCAAAGAATCAAAAACAAATACAACTGGATATCAAAACCCTCACTCATGCCAACCATCACACAAGACCCAATATTCAAAGCAGCCTATCTACAAAAAAGGATACATGTGGTGGGAAAAAACAGGAATATACAGACAATATACAGCCATTTTTAATAATGGCTCAGGACTAGAGCTTTTGAAAGTTCGGTCCGTTTTCGAACTATATGGAAAGTTGGAAAGTTCTAAAAAGAACCTATTAAAGTCAATGGGAGTCAAATAGTTCGAAAAGTTCTAATGAAATACAATTAAAATATCAATGGTAACTTAATGTAAATGGCTGTGGGACCTGGGAAATGGTCTGGGGAACACGTTCGAATATCCAAGACATTCGAAAATCAATTTTACCCTCACTCGTGCTATTTTCGAGCTTGTTCGCACCTAGGTACCATGTACTTGTGGATTCGATGCCCGCGTATAGGCTTTAATGGACACTTTACTTGTAGATTCGATGTTCGCGCCTAGATACCATGGACATTTTACTCGCGGATTCGATGCTCGCGTATAGGTTTTAATGGACACTTTACTTGCGGATTTGATGCTCACGTTCGAGCCAAGATGGACATCCAAAGTGCATGGGAGGTGGATCTAGCAATAGAATTAACAGAAGAGCAATGGGGGGAACCTCTGAAAATTTAAACAAGGGCAGTATAAATGTAGCACTAAGGGAAACATCCCTAAAAGTCATGTATAGAACATACAGAGTGCCAACCCTATAAGGTGGAAATGCCAAACAGCACAAAAATTATGGGAAAATATTTTCAAAATTATCTCAGAAATCTTTTATGTCCAGTGTGACCCCTCTCCATTAGCATTATTGGGACATAACATTCCAGAACCGAATAGACAAAACAACAAGCTACCTCACTCTGTTTTTATTTAATTTGTCTGTCTCCCACACACTGAATAGTATAACTAATTGTAGTTGTAATCAGGCCAGTTATATCTGTAAGAGCCCAAGTCAGTTTCTGGCCTTGGTCAGTTTCTGGTCAGCCTTTTTCCAAGTGTGGCAAGTGTAGGGTTGAATTAACACCAGAATTAAACCAGAAGTAACCTGAAGTGCCTGACACTGACTCTGCTCATTGGATCATACCATTGAACCCTTCTCATTGTATTATTACCCCATCATCATTTTCCATATAACCTTGCTCTTAATCTGCCTGGTTACCTACGTACTAAGCTCTGCCACCTCACTGCAAAACCCCACAGTTGTTAAGTCTGTTTACATTGCATCCTCCATTTTATCCTTCGTTGCTCCCCCCCTTAATCTCTACCCCTAACACTGCACTGTCTAGCCTCCCTTCATTGGTTAATCCCTTTACTTTCCCCCTAACGAGCTTCACCACTATAACAAAACAGGGACTTTCATCTCTCCTATCCAGGACACGTCTCACCACCATCCCTCTCGACCCTATTTCCTCTCATCTTATTACCCCGCTCTCCTCTTCCTTCATTTCAGCCCTAACCTCTCTCTTTAACTTGTCCCTATCCACTGGTATTTTTCCCTCTATATTTAAACATGCCGTTGTATCTCCTATACCTAAAAAACCCTCCCTTGACCCTTCTGCTCTCTCCAGCTACTGGCCTGTCTCCCTTCTCCCCTTTGCTTCCAAACTACTGGAAAGACATGTCTATGCTGACCTGGTTAGTCACCTGTCTGCTAACTCTCTCTTTGACCACCTCCAGTCAGGCTTCCGCCCTAACCACTCCACGGAAACTGCCCTCACTTATAGTGACCAATGATCTACTTAGTGCTAAATCTAGAGGTCACTACTCTTTGCTTATTCTTCTTGACCTGTCATCTGCTTTTGATACTGTTGATCACCCTCTACTTCTTCAGATCCTGGCCTCCTTAGGTATCCAGGACACTGCACTTTCTTGGCTATCCTCCTATCTCTGTCATAGGACCTCTAGTGTTTTCCACTCCTCATCCCCTCCCTGTGGGGGTCCCGCAAGGCTCGGTACTCGGATCTCTTCTTTTCGCCATCTACACCTATGGCCTTATACAACTCATTAGTTAATTTGGGTTCCAGTATCACCTGTATGCGGGCGATACCCAAATTTACATCTCTGCCCCAGATCTTCCCATGCTGACATTCCAGGTCCCCGACAATCCCCGATTGTGCCATCTCTGTCTTCATGTCCTCCCGTTTCCTCAAACTAAACATGGACAAGACTGAACTTGTCCTTTTCCCACCCTCACAATCTGTTCCCCTCCCTAGTCTTACTATTAATATTATCCTAATGCCCTAATCATATTCTGGCTAGACTACTGCAACACACTCCTGTGTGGTTTACCAAACAACCGCCTGGCACCGCTTCAATCCATTCTCAACTCTGCTGCCCAGCTCATTTATTTCTCTTCTCGCTTCTCTAATGCTCTATCAGTCCCTCCACTGGTTTCCTATCACACAAAGGATTCAGTTCAAACTGCTTACCTTATCCTATAAAGCACTATCCAACACAGCCCCACCATATATCTCAGAGCTAATCCAGCGATACCGTCCCAGGCGCAAATGATACCCTCCTCCAATCCACCTCTTCCCATGACCGCATTCAGGACTTTACTCATGCTGCTCCTCTGTTCTGGAACTCCCTTCCTCCATCTGTCACTCACCATCCCTTAACACCTTCAAACGTAACCTTAAAACCCACCTTTTTAGGCTAGCATATAACCTGGCCTAAACATTACACCTCTTAGTACCCAATATGATCCAACCCGCCTTTCATGCTCTACTGCCAATCTATGTACAGCCTACCAATTCCGGCAACCTTATGTCTCACCCCCATATCCTCTAGTCTGTAAGCTCTTTGGGCAGGATCCTCTTTCCTATTGTATCACGGTATTGCTGTAAGAAACTCCACACTCTGTTTACTTATTATACATATTATGTATTACCTGTGTATGTAATAAGTATGACTTTGTATAACATGTATTACCCTGTATGTAATGTATGACTATGTAATTGTAAAGCGCCACGGAAGATGTTGGCGCTATATAAATCATATATTATAAAATAATAATAATCATAATAACCCAATACCTCATGTTAGCCACAAAAATCCATATAGGAGCTCAGTGGAGAAGGCAAACACTGGATGTATCAAAAGAACTAAATAGAGTAAACTATATAATGATTAATAAAAGAATCTTCCGCGTGCTACAAGATTCTCTGCACCTGTTTATAAGAACATGAACCCCTTGTACAGCGAATACTCAGTAAACCTCCCCTTCTAGATCTCACAACACCCAGCTCTTTCTCAAATCCTCTACAACAAAATGGACGGTATGCAATTTATGGACCTTAAACTATAACAAAAGGAATTGAATGTCTTTTTTGATTATGAATATTTTATTCTGAACTTGTGATACCAGATATATAATTTTCATTTTATTCTTCTTTACATCTTTGTTAATATATACCTAATGTATACAACATAAGCAATTATAAATGTCTATATATAATATATGATACATTAAAATACATATATGATATGTTCTGAAGCCCGACTTCACAACAAATATAGTTGTCATAATATAAATGTATAACAAGGTTCTCTTTTCCTCCTCTTACTCTTAATAACGTATTGTATAAACTATACTCTAGATAGAATTTAAGAGAGAAATTTTACTGATGTGTTGCTCAATAATAGTTATATTGTATCAACTGTCACTGATGTCTAAAATGTTTTATAAAAATGTACAATAAAAAAAAAATACATATATGATATGTTAAAATAAATCATAAAATCCCCCCAAAAAATTATTAAACACTAAAATCCAAGTATCCACATCTACTACTGCTGTGCCAGGGTCAAAATTTCTACTCACTTCCTCATAAAATCCAAAAAAGTTTATTTGATGAGATCTATTCCTCATAAATCAATGCTGATTACTACTTATAAGGTCTTATTTTCTTCCTTCAGCTGTTCCTATTTTTATGATCATTGATAATAAATAATAATCATTATTTAATAGTCTGATCCTTAAAAGGAGAATCATACTCCATTTATTTGTTTTACAATAATAAAGAGACTTCAGACTAATGACTCTATAAAATCCCTTAAGCAAATGCTATTTGAGGCTTTTAAAGAATTACACAATGAATGCAGAATCAGCTTGCCAGTTATAGATCAGTTTTGGTTTTATGGCGCTATAATCAGTAACTCATGAAGCACCATTTGAGAGACATCCCTAAAGTACCAAGTTAGGATAAAGAGCTACACTCCAAATTTGCCCTTCCCTACAGCTGCCAGTTCTTTAAATGTGCTGCCAATGGGAGGATATACTTCTTACAGAGCATGTTGTCCTATTGGTTTGGCCATCCGATCAGATTATATCCTTTCCACAACATAAAACAGAGCATTGTTGAGCAGTAAGGGCAGCTTTAATGGAATAATTTGGCCTATAAGCTGCACCCTCAGGGACAAGGACCTAGTGTTTAGTTCCACACCCTGTGTACAGCTTAATGGAGGGGTGATTTAATATTTTTGCAAAAGGTTAAAACGAACAGCATATTTTCCTTTTAATCCATATATATCAGTGAAACTGGAAAAATACTGTAGATTGAAGGAAGGGGACGCAGGTTTACTGCATACACGAAAGTGATTTATTCTTACACAACATGTTTCGATCCTCAAACGGATCTTTGTCAAGTGATCTTCCTTCAATCTTTTTTTCCGTGAGAAATACTGCTGGGAACGGAGCAGCAGGGAGGAGAGACCCTAAACCCATACCTGGCAGCGAAGTGTGCACCTTCTAATACTTCCATCAGTGAGCCCTACAGAAACCATACAGAAATATATACTTTAAAAAAAAAAATCAAACTATTAAAAAAAAAAAAAAAAAAGTGGACACATTGTCAATAGGAGTTAAGAAATCCAAAAGTTCTGCCTAAAATTAATGTATAAATAGCAATGTCAACTTGGGGAAATAGTCTGGGGAAAATCTTTAAAGGGAATGGCCAGCATAAACATTTTTTTTTTACAGTCATGTAAAGCATCCCCCCACAATTTTCACAATATGTATAATTGCCAAAGATGCCTCTGAAGGGACTTACCTCTGCTTTTTATGCTGGACAAGCCCTTTAAGAAAACACTGCCCAGTACTGGAAACTGCAATTTTTAGAGATTTTTGCATTTTCTAAAAAACAGATCCGCAGAAAGATACAAAAGGCCGAGTTCTGGCGGATCCGTGAAAGCTGATTCGGAACTGGGTTCAGGTTCATCTTTACTCATAAACAAAAACAAAACCTTTTCATCAGTTAATGTATATAATAAACGATACAATTTACCCTCTCAATTAGTTATAATAAAAGCAAATAGAGTATCTGGATTAGGTGTTTGTGGCCTTGATCGTCCCTTAATTGGCAATGTAGTAAATGGATTACAAGTATGTTCTAAAGTAAACTTACACTTGTTTATCTAGGGTCCAGGTGTATAGAACCTGGACCCCACCACTTTGTGTGCTCGAATTTCCTATGTGGTTTTACAAGTATCATGGCTTATTCCTAGTAGATGTATGCAAGATCGTACTCACCGTTCCCTGTACATTCCCCGGGTGCTGCCTGTATCCCAGTCTGAATGGAACTCTATTCCTTCTTGGTGGCGCTCACTAGAAACGGTACATAGTTGCAAACCGTAATTGATGGTGTGGATAATGAATTACCCAATTGAGTACAGCAATAGTATTTTAACAGTATGACAGATTACACTATAACTACCTCCAGTACTGCATATTCCTGATCAGTGCGGTGTGCAGAGCCTCTACAAGTGATTGACTCCTAGTAATAATATAAGCTACACAAAAACATGAGAGCATACACTAAAATACTTTACTATATACATAGTACAAAAAGTGATTCTGCACACTTACAGCTTAGCACACCTTGAAACATAGGTGCTGGGTGCTAACAGGTAAATAGAAAAAAGCTGTGCACACCAGACTTAATTGCAACTGGTGTTTATTGATACAGTTCAACAAACACCCTGTAACGTTTTGCATATGGTATATGGCTGAGTGTTTGTTGAACTGTATCAATAAAGACTGGTTGCAATTAAGTCGGGTGTGCACAGCCCTCCCCCCCTTTCTACATACATACACTATAGCCCCTTACTCTGCTGAGGGCTCTGATAAGAAACATGCAGATTAAGGTGCAAGTACAAAAAAAGTCAGTGATTCTTCTAATAAAAAAAAAAAACCTAAAATCATAACTAATGCTCTTGACAGTACTATGTCTCCTTTAGTCCAAATACCCAAATCTACACTGATATCTCCACCTATAGCCTGTATCTCACAGAAATAAAATGAAGTACAAGAGGTAAAGTCAAGTCAAGGGACAAGCTAAAGTTCATACAAAGGATCAATAATATGAGGTAGAAGAGAAGTTAGAATTCAGGCAGAAGTCAGTTCAGGTAGCAAGGATCAGGTAAAAAGTTGGCAATGAAAAACAACTAGAAAATACCACTTGGCAAAGAGGCAAGCCATACGCTATATCGAAAGTGATTGGCCAATCACAACAGCACCTCCCATGCTGGTATGGGGTTTTTGGGGGCACAACATGGGCAAATAGGCAAACAAATGGCACACAAAAACATACCAATAATTTATGTCAGTATAATGTAAGGTATACGCAACAGCTATTAAAATGTGTGTGTTTTTAACTATGAATTTTAAGTTTATAGAATTAGCCAACAAGATTAGTTGAAGAGCATTGCCTGGCTGCATATACTAAAGACCATTTAAAGAAGCATAACATACATTTTATTCCCCAGCCTGAGACAATAGAGCAGTGGATGAGTTTGGACTGTGTCCAACTTAAGCAGGGGTGTATATAGATCTTTTGTCACAAATAACAAAATTTAAACTATGCTAGTGGCCCTCCAACCAGTGGTAAAACTGGTGTAACATTAGGCTGGAGGGACTAGTGTAACACTAGCTTAAGGTCTGGTTTAACAATAGCTAGAGGGGTAGTTAAACACTAGCTGGAGGTCTGGTTTAACACTAGCTGGAGGTCTGGTTTAACACTAGCTAGAGGGGTGGTTAAACACTAGCTGGAGGGCTGGTTTAACACTGCTGGAAGGATAGTTTAACATAACACTAGCTGGAGGGAAGTTTAACACTAGCTAAAGGACTGGTTTAACACTAGCTAAATACTGGCTTAACTCTAGCTAAAGGACTGGTTTAACACTGACTGGAGGGCTGGTTTAACACTGACTGGATGGCTGGTTTAACACTAGCTGGAGGGCCGTAACTTACTCTGTCTGACTACATATATGCAGTCCATTCTCTTGTAGGCTCCCCCCCTCCTCCCCGTCGGCGACGAGGCCATAGGAAGGCACGCTCTGCAACAAGCGTGCCTTCCTATGGCCTCGTCGCCGACGGGGAGGAGGGGGCGGAGCCTACAAGAGCAGCGTTGCTGCAACACGCTGCTGAAGGTTTCGTGAATCCCGGGGTGAGGACCTAGCGTTCAGTCCTCACCCTGGGTAAAAGTTACTACATGAAGATCTGGAGCGGAGGGAAGGTGAGTATAATTGTCCTTTAAATGTATTCAATTATAGATTATGAGGCAATGTCATTTTTTCAGTATAGTGTCCCTTTAAGTTGCATACTTGCGAAACAGGGATGGTTGGGAAGGGGGGCACAGCATCTGTGAACTGGGGCACATTGTGCCGCAGTGTAGCGCCTCCACTGGAGAGACAGCTCCATGCATGAACCTGTGAAATCTGCACAGCAGTAGAACTCACACATGTACTGAAAACCCAAGTACTGTCAGAGAAAACTATAGACCCAATAGCAGGCCGAGACAAAGGCACACCATGGGAGTGAAGAGCAGGTAAATGATTCCTGTCAACAACAGATAAAACACATATACAGGGAAATTCAATAAAAGTTCTTATCGTTAAAAATGGTGCTAATTTTGCCGCATCCAATTCTTATTTGCTGCATCCAGATCTTATTTAACATCTGATTGGATGGGACAAAATTAGCACCATTTTTAACGATAAGAACTTTTATTGAATTTCCCTCTTATCTATTTTATTTTACAACCTGTAAAGTTGCTAGTTACAAAACCTTGACAAAGAAATCCACCTTTTCAATCATTTAATTCACATTTCCAGCAAAGTAATAGTATCTTCTGTTTGTTTCTTAATAATTTCCACAGTTTTCATTTTGTATCAACATATAGAAAGCCAAAATTTACTTACAGTTTCTTTAATACTGCTCATGTTTTACAGAGTGATGTCATAGACTTTGGCAAAATTATCATCTATACCAGTAATCTAAAGATTATACGCTACCCAGTAGACAAAAAGGAACCACCAGACCACCAGAAAAGTTTATATAAAGGAGGTTGTGATGAATATGAAGGGAAGTTCTGCTCTACAACCGACAAACACAAAAATCCCTCTGAGGCTAAACAGGTAAAAAATCACTTCATGACAATGCTGGACTATACATGCAGGGTATATGCTATTACATATAGGAAAGGTGTGTATGTATGGGTGGCATTTCTCACTATTACCAGCTAAATTACCATAAATATACACATCTAAAATATAGTAAGCACTTAGGTATATTAGGTACATAGTAAAATGGGCATACTTAATTGCTCCAGACGCTGGCAGCCAAATTCCATGCACAGGACTCTTATTTATGAGGAGTGGGCCCTCTCATTTGTTAGAGGCAGGGTGTTGCTGAACTACCATTTCAGGTAGAATGCAATAAATGGATCGACAGTGGTTATTGAACTTAAACAATAGCTTATTTATTAACAGACCAATATTAGTAAGGCTTGCAATAAGCACAATAGAGGTGGCATAGCATGACACAGATATAACATAAATACTCACAAACTAATGGAATCAGAAACAGCATAAATAACAATCTGCTTGTAAATGTCACCCCAGCTCTCAGGTCACTGTAGTGGAATCTTCTACCTCTATGTCTGGCACTATGTCCGTATTCTTGGGTGGTACACCCATGACTCTAAACTCTTTACTAAATCTCCTTGTTGAGGTCCAGGCTGGTCACTAGCTAACCTACTCCTTTCTATCACTCCTGGACTGATCTATAACAGAATCTAATCTCACACTAACTGGGCCTACGCCTACCTGATATCTAGGTCCCAGGCTCTTCCCCTCTCCTCTGGGGAAACTCCAGGAAGCTAAAAAGAGGCTGAGCATATGAGTGCTTCCAATTTTATACTTTTACACAGTGGCCTCTACTGGCCAAATCCCGAACTGCCAGAACAAAAAGAATAAAGGGGAACTTATTTATCAGTTCCCTACATTCTCCCCACTGGTGTATTCCTTGAAAAGATTTATTCACACATTAAATTTAACATCTGCTTCTCAGACGATATCTGGTCTAGCACACCACTTTACAATAACATGAGTATAAAGGAAAATACAAATTAATATATCCTGCAGAGTAGAAATATGATTAATAACACAAAGGCATCATATAAACAAGTCTAGCATGAGCATCAATTAGATTCATCAAAGCATAAGGCACAGCATAACAGGGCTTCTCCAAAATGTCATAAGTGGAAAAAGGGGGTGATCTCCTAATACGATCACCCCCTTCTCACATTTCCAGGAATAGATATAGACCATATATGGCCAGAGTCAGCAGGAGTGCTTGGGCTGTCAGCCATAACAGGAACAGGGGACAGTCAATTTTCAATCTTTGGCTGAAATGGAGGAGTATCAGCATCTAATACATCCCTCTGAGGCAAACTACCATTTGCCACAGGTTGCAAAGGGCTATCAAGTGGGGATGTAAACCAGTCATGGTCAGCAACTTGTCCATCATCATAGTCAGTGGGAATATAATTCGCATTAGCTGCAGTATTAGGGTTCCCATCAACAGTGGAAACTTTGGGTACTGGGAGCAAATGATTTCTGTACCAGATTTTAATCCTTCCCTTTGGATCACGGATTTGGTACACAGGAATATTAGGTAGCTTACCCACCACTTCAAAAAACTCTTTCCTTCTTCTGTTGGCCAACTTATGTTTAGAAGCTGGACCCAAATTACGGAGAAGTACTTTGTCACCAAGCATCAGTTTTCGGTACTGTATCAAAGTATCAAAACTTTTGTTTCCAGCATTTATCTTTGCGTCATTCTCCTCTGGCAATCAGTAAGCCTACTTTAAGCTTGCTTGGAGACGAGCCTTATAATGATAATGCTCTTAACATCCTATCCCTTCAATGGATACACCCAACTGGATGTCAATTGGGAGTCGAGTTTCTCTCCCGAACATGAGGAAATAGGGGGAGAACCCAGTTGAATTAATATGCAAGTAATTATATGCATGAACCATCGCACCCTCATGGCGACTCCAAGATTGCATAGCCATAACTGAGAGGGCACCCAGCATATCCAAGAGAGTGCGATTAAAGCATTCAGGAAGGGCATCCACCTCTGCATTTTTTTCAACATTCATTAAACTTAACAACTCCTTTATCAGTCGGCTCTCAAAGTCTCTCCCTTGGTCTGAGTAAATTCGGTTGGAAAGCCCATAATGTACAAAGAACTTCTCCTACAACATTTTAGCTACCGTCCCAGTTTTCTGATCTTTATTGGGATACGCTTGGGCATAATGTGAATAATGATCAGTCACAATCAGAACATTGCAAATCCCACTAGTGTCATAGTCAATGCACAAAAAGGTCCATGCATACCAAATCCATAGGTCCAGTACTTTTTAAATGTTCCATTGGTGCAGCCTTAGAAGGCAGGGTCTTTCTTTGCAAACAGACTACGCATCTCCTGCAACAGTCGACCACTGTTTCCTTCATCCTGAGCCAGAAAAAACGATCCTGCACTAGGCCATACACTTTTTCAGTTCCTAAATGTCCATGCTGATCATGTAAACTTCTCAAGACAGCTTTTCTGTGAACTTGGGGGAGCACAAATTACCTCCTCCCTTGATGATCACAAAACAGATGAACCATATAAAGCCCATAGATAACTTTCAAGTTATCCAATTATTTAAGGAAAATGGTACTTTTCTTTGGTATAGTTGATTCCTCTGATATAGTCATATCAGAGGAATTGTAGGCATCTTCTAAGATTAGAAGAAAAGAAGTTTCATCTTCAGGTTAGGAAAGGTTTCTTTATAGTGAGAATGGTGAAACTGGGGAGCTCTCTTCCAGCAGATGTGGTAATGGCAAGTTCATTGAATAGATTTAAAAGTGGACTGGATAGGATTCTAAGGCTAAAAATATTGAAAATTACTGCTGTTAATACATATACTGTAGTTCTGGTTCATCTAGGGATACTTTTCGATTGCCAGTTGGAGTCAGGAAGGGATTTTACCCCCTTTTTAGCTTTTTTTTGCCTTCCTCTGGATCAACCGTTGCATTATAGATCGCACCATTATAGATCGCAGCATTATAGATTGCATTATGTGATTTTGCCTTTGCTGTATATAGTGCTATTCTTAAAAAAGGGAGAGTTTCTTAAAGAAACACTAAATGAAAACATATGGATCAAGTTATAGGGCTTCTGGCCATTAAAGTTTCCTGGGCCCTCAGAAGGAGCCTTTGGGATAGTCAGGCCCTGATTTCTAGCACACTTTTTAAATTTAAGCACATAAGCCCTTGTAATATTATGAATATATCCCAATGATTACCCAGAACAACCCTGACCATACAAACAGGGAAGGATAATCAAATAGAATTCTGCACAGGAGGCCACCACAAGACCATCTGCTGCTCTGTGTGTCTTAGCCCATTAAATAGCACATTCCTCATCTGCACAGATTTGAGGAAAGCATCAGCTGCAATAAACATGAACGCAAAAACTATTGTTAGAAGTTTCTTGATTGTAGAATGCGACCACACTCTTGCACATAATAACTTGTAGTTTGATTGCAGCCTCACAGACCCAGTGTTACAAAGAACACACATCAGCCTGATGCAGCCACATGTGGGAACTGTTGCATCACTTCAATGTTTCCGGATAGAGGGGAAGTCTGGATTCTTTTTTTTTTTTTTTTTGCAGAGAGAGAGAGATAGAGAGAGAGAGTCTGGAAAACAAGGCAGAGCTGCAGGACAGTCAGAGGGAACCATCTGAGAAGAGGAGGGATCCTGTCCCCCTCTCTAGAAGTAAGTGACACTGTTGCAGTGAGCTGGGTTTGCTGTGCTGGATATGGGTGGGGCTAAAGAATGTTAATAGATTCCACTGTAGCCTGTCAGATCCTTGGCATTTGGTCCTGCTGCTGCTCTGTGGATCTGCTGCCATGCTGACCCTTTGCCACTGCCATGTCATCTAGCTCTGGGCAGCCAACACAGGGAGACCCTCCTCGTTGTATACTGGCAGGTAATGGGTTCAGTTCTCACACTGTCACTGGAGCTGATTGCAAAGTTTACAAAGTGTTAAACTTCTACAGGGCTAATGTTATTAAATAGGCTGAATTTCCTGTTTTCTTTATTAGATTTAAATGGCATCTGCAGGTTTGTATTTGTTTTTAATTTGTAGATGGAAAAGGAGAGCAAATGGCAGTGTCTGATCATTGTTTACTAAGATGTTCTGCGGCAGCTTTTAAAAGTAAAGGGCCCCTTGGGTCCGGTTATGCCATGTGGACAAACAGGGATATTGCCCTGGGCCCAAACTGGTAAAGGGCACCCAAACCATAGGTTTTAAATGGTGGTGGGGGGACCCTTAATACCATGTTTTGCCCAGGGGTCCCCACTGGCTTTAAACCCCCCTGATAAACTTTTTACACCTTAACCAAGACCCCCCCAAGCATGTGGGTGCAGGAGACGTCTACTTAACAGCTGTTCCATCTTGTGAAGACCCCCAAGGTAAGAATGGTGAAAGTAGGGCTATGGGGGGTCCTGGTTGTGGGATAAAAGTATATCAGGGGTGAACATGCCCTATAAATGCCAAACATACATAACATTTAGTGTTTTTCTATGAAATTCTGTTTTTTGTAGTTGTTTTTTTAGATAAATCTATAAAAAAAATGTATCTACTATTGTAAATGGTTTAGTCTGTGCATTCCTTATACATATGATGTATATTCAGTTTGTACTGAGGATACAGTCCTATAACATTGGGACATAGCTAGGAGTCACATGATTGTAACAAAGGAGGGTCCACCCACAAAATAACATCACTGGACATTTTCCAATAATTCATGGGGCTGAATTTAAGGAGTTTATCTGCAGGTCTCTTTTTTTAAAGGGGGATTTGATAAGTAACTTTATATATAGTAATATAATTTGCTTATGGATGCCATTGCATCTATGCATTTAAAGGAGAAGTCCAGGTTGTAATTAAGTTGTTTGCATGGGCACTGTTTTATTAATCTGTGTAGGTTCAATTCCTTGGTGAAACAACCATATGCATGCTCAGCAGAGCTAAATGCATAGTGGCTTATGGACAAGTCGCAAGGTCCCGCTAGAATGCATAGCAGTGCATGCAGGGTTTTTGCAATGTGCAGCCGTGCGTTATTTGCTATGTGCGCTGAGTTCCAGTGCGTATCTGTATTAAAAGGAAGGCATGAGATACCAAAAAGTTGTGCAAGCGTTCCAATAACGGACCAGAGCGCATCACACATAGTGGGACCACTCGGATTGCATTGCTTGGGGACATAGCCCCGAGACCCAATTTTCAATTCAATTGTAATGCACTATGTTGGGTTGTGTGGTCCACTGAACGCTGCAGGGTTGCGGCTGTGATTTACTAACATTCCTAAATTTACCCTAGAAATCAGTTGGATCAGTGTGGGCAAAATTATTGGATCGTGTGTACCAGCCTTTGTGAAATAGTACACATGTTTGACTGCAGAATAAGGGTATCTAATCATCTGTGTGGGTGCAGCACTCATTTAAAATCTATTTACTTGTGTGCATTTAGTTGAAAGGGATAAGGATGTCAATTCTTCAGTTTTTCCCCAAAACATCTAAAATGTATATTTATATATATATGGCAAAGTACCAATTTATTAAATGCATGGTGCAGGGCTACACTGAAACAATGCATCCTATTTCTAATGGACATAAGGTTCGTACCCATGTGCGATCTCGGGTGCCGACCTATGACGCACGATGTGTATGAACAGCTGTTTCGGCCTGTGTATGGGCACTTTATTGGCCAAAACGGACGCTTGTTCGGAGATCCACCTGGCGGATTGGGAAACCATCCCTGAACGAACGTCCGTTTCGGCTGATAAAGTGCCCATATACGGGCCGGTTATCGCCCAAAACGGCCGTTCGTACACATTGTGTGTCGCAAGTCGGTACCCCCGATCGCATGTGTGTACAAACCTCTACTCACTAGCCTTTCAGCATGCTGGTTTTTAAAAGGAAGAGGTGGCAACCTTAACTTTAACTTGATTTAGAATAATATGCATTATGCTGCCTACATGGTTGATTAGTTAAATGGGCCAGGCCATAACTGTTGCTAGGAACATTGGATAGAAACTTCCTGCATTTTTAAAGGGCATTTATAGCCTTTCTCACCCACTTCTCCTCCGAAGTTACGATACCTGACTTGCTTAGTCCTGCCCCAGAGTTGTGTCCGAAGGACTAAGCAAGCCAGGTATTGGAATTTCGGGTGTGGTGGAGATCTAAGGTAAGCCCAGGGGGAGGATTTAGAGTTTTAGTTCCTCATCCTCACCTTAATTGTCCTTTAAGTACATCTATAGACATTTCATAAAATCAACGATCAGATGTTTAGTAGGTATAGGGCCAGCATTATTGTTCAGTGGAAAAGATCATTATTTTTAAAATTCTTATAGGGAGATTCAATAAAAGTTCTTATTGTTAAAAATGGTGCTAATTTTGCCCCAACCAATCAGATCTTATTTAACATTTGAAAGCTAACATCTGATTGGGTGGCACAAAATTAGCAACATTTTTACCAATAAGAATGCACTCTACCTTGGAATGTTCTTAACTGTAATTTCTACTGATTGGCTGTTAGATGGGTCAAACATGCTCAGATCTCTACTGAGCAACTGAATAAACCCAGGTCAAGGGTAGGAGCATAACAGTCTCTATTAGGGGACCTGCAAACAGGAAGTCAGTATTTCAGAAGTATTTATTTATACACTGACAAAATGCTAAAATGCTGAATGGGCAGGTTAAGGTTATTGGGATGGAAAAATACTGCTCTTTTTTTTAAAAGTATATGTATTTTGCACTTCCCCTTAGTTAAACATTGTGATAGATGAACAATTTTAGTGCTGAAATGTTTCAGAAGGCTCCGTCCCATTATTCTGGTTTGACACCCCTGCCTTAAAGGATCATTCACACTACATAAAGCAAACGCACAGCAAAAACACATGCAATTTGTTTGTGTGGTTGTGCATCTTTCTGTACATTTGCATTTTTGTGCTGTAGGATGTACACATTGTTGCCCCTAAAGATGCAGTTATTAAAAAATGATGTGCTGAAGAGTTGTTTTTTTTGTATAGTAACCCTTTAAAGGGACTGTAAACTCCCCATCATCCATATGTGCTATTCGTTTCTATTATTCACATAGTTATTTTTATGGATTTAGTGTTCCTTTAAGTCTATTTTGGACTGAACTACAGTACAATTGAAGGTTTGTCAGGGCATAAAGGGCTACTATAATTATGGTACTATAACGAAGAAATTACTTTGCCTCAACTTAATCTTGAGATTACTACATGTAAGTAGTAACTCTGTGGTGTATGTGTTGCTGCATGCCTTCAATCCAGTACTTGATTTGCTCAAGCTTAGTATCCCCCCTCCCTCTCTTAACCGACAACTCCTTTCATCTGACTAGACTTTTTATTAGGGCAATCACTATGAGGCAGCATTAGGAGAGGGAATTTCCCATCATGCAATTCACATATACCAACTGTCACCATTCCAGTTACAGCAAAACTGCACCCAGCAGAAGAGTTTATGATAATAAGGCACTTGACTAATTGTGACCATAGACACAATGATCACGGTCATATGATCCCAATGTCTAACGATCGTCGGATTGTGTATGGACAATCAAACGACGATTGCCCAATATTCTTTCATATTGGGCCAGTTGAAAAATGTTTGCCCAATGGTCAGTCTGATTGTAGGCCCGCAGATCATAGTGGCTATATGACCACCATAACAGCTGAAATCTAAGCTGGTTCAGACTGGATATGTACGGTAATAAAATAGAGGACAGAACAACAAATAACATTACAGTGATAGTTAGGAAGAATTATACTTTCCGCTAATGGGCAGGTAAAAAAATATTTTTTTCAGTATAGATGCCCTTTAATTTTGCCAGTGTGTGTCAGAGACATCCCAGCAACCTAAGCAAAACTCTGGCTTATCAGTTAGAGCTCTTTGTAGTCCACAATATCAGCTGTAGACTCAGACTGCAGAGATGGAACTCTATTGTAAAAGATCAATAGTAACATTGTAATCATTGTACTGTTAATAGCACAAAGCAGCATTAGGAAGAGCAAATGTGGGCTAGTGAGGCTATGGACGATGCACAACATTATGGTATTTAGTACATTTTCTTGGTATAATGTTACTTCTAAATAAATAATAGTGTACTCTAGCTAGTTTGTGAGCAATTAAGAAACCCAATGGAAATGTTCAGATTGCTCAACTTCCGTGAAGTTGCCCAGCACTTTACCACCAATTCACACCTACAGTCTGCTCAGTCAGGCCTGCCATACACACACATAGATCATGATTTTATCATACAAAACATTTACAAAATAACATGGAACGTGTTTGTGACAGAAGCACTGTTCCTAGAGACCAGTCATCTTGAGAATGTCAGCTATAAAACAGGTTTGAACATTTTCCATTGGTTACCTATAAAATTTAAAATGAAGTAGCACTTGAGAAAGCGCCTGACTGTGCTGTGCTGTGTTTGTGCTGTTAATAAAGTCAGTTGTTTTTGATCCTATGAAGACCAATCTTACCTACAGTACCTTGTTTTATTACCTCTAAAATGTGTGTGTGTAAAGGTGCCGATATGCTGTAACTTTAAATTCCTGTGTTGACCAATTGTGGGTGTGGGTGCGGGACATGTCTGAAGGTTGAACTATATTTAGACATTTGATTGATTAGACAATCGAAAATTACAGATCTGCTAACATATTCAGGAGGATTCTCAGTCTATATAATGTACAGGGATGCCCACCCTGACTGCTATGTCAAAATGAATATCTTTTCCACCATTGATTTTATGTGTGGATGACCTATTCTCAAGGTTGGTTAGTGCCGGATCATGTTTGGGGAGAAACTACCAATTAAGTGATGATAGTTGAGTAACAAATGCTTTTTTTTCTGCTAGCCCTGTGATCAGTGTCATCACCAGCACCACTGCTCTGTCCCCAAGTCTCAGGTTGGAGCATGCAAACTGCTGGGACAGAGCATCATCAGCTGCATCAAAACCCCTACCCCAGATTTCATGATCATTTTTAAAGCTAGCCACAATCCTGAAAATAAAACTTTCTCTCCCTAAGGTGTCCAGAGGTAACAGAAATGGCAGAGAATGGTTGGAGCATGCATACTGCTGGGACAGAGCATTATCAGCTGCATCAAAACCCCTACCCCAGATTTCTTGATCATTTTTAAAGCTAGCCACAAGCCTGAAAATAAAACTTTCTCTCCCTAGGGCAGGGATAAGCAACCAGTAGATCTCCAGATGTTTAAAAACTACAACTCCCAGCATTCTTCTACAAACACTCTGTAGTTAGGGAAATCTGGGAGTTGTTTCCAAACATCTGGAGATCTACTGGTTGCCTATCCCTGCTCTAGGGTGTCCAGAGGTAACGGAAAAGGGCAGAAAATGGTTGCAGTAGGACAGTGCACTCAACTGTGTTGAAGAAATCCGGCTAAGTGCACCGTTCTTCCTTTCTTTATCTCTATTCTGACTGGGATGCACCTCGGTTTTAGCCAACAAAGCTGGAGTGCTACTAACTGATAATATATATATTTATATTTACCACTAACATACCCTCCAATATTGCCTCCTTTGTAATAAATATACATTAACTGTTAAGATACAAATTTACATTTTGTGTGTATGATATAGCAATGCATATATCAGACATCCCACCCTAGCAAACTTACTATCCTGGACACAACTCCAGGAACCCTGCTCCCGGACCATTCCACCCACGGCAGCCTAATTGGTTACCAATGTGAACCAATGGTTTTTAATACTTTTTATTTTTACAGTTTAGTCCACTTACACTTAAATCTCTGTTCTGTGTATGAGAGGCAGGACCTGCTGCCACATAATCAGTGCAAACAAGAGTTTTGTGCTGAAATATGATTGGCTGTCAGCTTCTAGGGGACAAGGCTGCAGCTTCCTTGTTAATTTGACTTGCAGTGACAAATTATTGTTCTTTCTATTTCTTCTTCTTCCGTTCTATTCTTCTGCTTTTTTAGACTGGATCTCCTCCCACAGTTTTTGAGTAAGCGACCTGAAATTTGATACAGACTTGCCAGACACACAAAAAGAGTGCTATTACCTAGCTAAGGAATCCATGGAAGCGTTACAGTGTTATCGACGGATTTCGGGATATCTTTACCCAATAGACTATAATGGGTACAATCCTCAAATGTGGATGTTAAGGGTCATGTGATCAGAACAGTTATTTTCATTGTCATAAACACAAACACTGATACCCCCACCCCCACACAGACAGAGGTACACACACCTACTGACCTGTCCCCTACCCAGCCATACTTAAAGGCAAACTTCAGTCACAAAAACTAATTTTGACCAATCATCAAATAAGTTGTTTTTTTTTACCCCCTAACCTGACACAGGTACAGGTACAAACAACTATTCACCTACCCTTTCATTCCCATGGCAGTCATACTGAAATGGGAACATTTGATTTCCAATGCATACATTCAGCCCTGCGCTCCCGCGGCTATCCTCACAGCCGGCAGCTGCTTTTGTGATTGTCTGACTGGCAGCCAATCACAGATGCGGCTACCGGTCCGGCTCCTCTCTGCTGTTTCCGGTTAGCAGAAAGGGGGGACGATAGCAGCGGGAGCGAAGGGACTGTAAGTATGCATCTGAAACTTTTTTTTTTAAATTAACATGGCAGTTGGGGGTGGGCAATGGAAAGAGGCATTATATAACTAGAAAGGGAAAGTTTAAGTATAAACTTTGAATTTGTCTTGAAAGGCCACATTTTGGAAGGGAATGTGTGTGTTTGTGCTGCAGATTTTAAAACTCAATAATGGCAATGATGAAGACATTGTTGTTTTTTACTTACGGTTTAAATATGAATGGGTAGCTCATTTGGTGTGTGTACCTGTGTCAGTTTGGAATTTAAAAAAAACAAACTTTTGATTATTGATCAAAATTGCTTTTTTGGCTATAGTTACCCTTTAAGTTTGGCTGCCACAGAAATGGAAGGATAGGTCAGTAGGTGTATGTAGCTCTATCAGGTTGGGGGTTAAAAAAACAAACTTTTTTGATGATTGGTCAAAATTAGTTTTTTTGACCTTAGTTACCCTTTAAGTATGGCTGCCACAGTAATAGAGGGGTAGGTCAGTAGGTCTTTGTACCTGTGTCAGATCAGTAGCACTTTTACTATTTGTTATAAAGTAATTTTGCCACAGGAGTGCTCACACAGCCCCCTTTTTGTGTATATATTGTAGCAGAGCTTGTCTGCAGGAAGATTGACCAAGCTTCCATGTGGTAGTAGCACCCCAACATGTCCCTTTAATTGGAGGTCTTATGCCTTGAATACCAAGCATTCGATGGCAGGCCTCTTCCCTCCCTTTTAAAAGCCAGTAGGCGGGGGAAGTGATAGCCTGTAATACTAATCCAATACAAGGTCAGGGAGACAACCTATCCAAGAAAATGCAACCAAGCAGGGAGTGTCAGCCCAGGTAAATGACCCAAGGTAAACTGTTAGGACCTTCCATACTGGGGTTACCTTGACGTGGTTGGAAGGCTTTTCACTGGGTAACTAAATATCCCCCATGTTTTTACTGTTTGCACTAGCATAGATATTATGATATATGGGGCCCAGGAATGTGCATTGATCATCTCTTTTCTTGTTTGTTCTAATGTTTTGGTCAGAACAGTAGCACTTACACTATTTGTTATAAAGTAATTTTGCTACAGGAGTGCTCCCACAGCCCCCCCTTTTGTGTACCTCTGTCAGGTACACATTAGTATGCTGCCACGGAAATGGATAAGTAGATCGGTAGGTTGTTTGCCTGTGTCAGGTTGGGGCTTAAAAAAACAAACTTTTTTGGTGGGTCAAAATTTGTTTTTTGACTATAGTTACCCTTTAAGTATGGCTGCCAGTTTTTTGACTATGGCTTCCATGGGAATGGAATGGTAGGTTAGTAGGTGGGTGTACCTGTGTCTGTGTGCGGGGTTAGGATTTCAGAGTTTGTGTCTATGACTATGAAACAAACTGTTTTGAAATATCCACATTTGAGGATTGTTACCATTATATTCTATTGGAATGTCCCGAAATTCGCCAATAACTCCGTAACGATTCCGCAGATTCCTAAGCTAGGTAATAGCACACTTCTCCTATATGTCCCGCACGTACCGAATTTCATGTCTCTAGCTAAAAAACTGTGTGAGGATATACAGTCCAAAAAAGCGGAAGAAGAAGAAATAGAAAGAACAGTAATTTGGCTCTTCAGGCCAAATTAAAAAGTTGAATATTTGGGTGGACATGTCCTTTAAACTTTCCCCTTCTAGTTTTGAACTGTTTTACACTAGAGAGCATAGAAAAACTGCAACAGTATTCAGGTGTTCTTAACAATAAATCGTACTGATAGGTAGTATGTGAGAGTGATAGGGCACTTGTAAGATGTTCGGGGAAGGCCTTTATGTAAAGTGCTGTTTATAGGTGTGTCTGTGGTTGCAGGGAAGCTGCCAATCTCTTTTTCCCATATTGATCACTTATTTTGGCACTTTTAATTAGAAGCACATCAGGTTTTTAAGACCTGGCACTCCCACAGTTAATGTTACAGTTAATATTTTAAACAGTCCTTGTTTTAGTTTTTTTTTAGCATGTTTTTTCCCCCAAAAGAGGTGTGTCCTGTGTTTAGGAGCGGGGTTAGGGCACCAGCCTTTCTGTCCCGTCTTAAAAGTTAAGCAAAGATCAGTAAACACACAGTCCTAAGCGTTCTCCCTATACACAGCATATACACAGCATAGGGGGAACGCTCTGGACTGTGTTTCCCTCGGCCGTGGCCGACTCCCCTATAGGGAGACTAGAACGGCCGCGCGCTCGTTCGGGAGAGTAGCTACACACACTGCCGATCTGATGGTATTGGGGCTTTATCACTAGTGTGTAACTAGCTTAAATCTAGCCCTGGCTGTTAAATATGTTTATTAAATAAATACAGTACAATCTCTGTTGATCCCATCATTGATAACAATAATCATCCACGTCTAAATCTATTCTAGTCAATTACAAAGAGTAGTATGTTGAATGAATAATTTATTGAATCTCGGAGCTGTCACTTTTAGGATAGCAGTATATAGAGTTACAGTTCAGTCTTTTCTTTCTTAAAAAATAGTTAAATGATTTTTCTCAACTAGCACCTCCTCTACTAAGATCATTACAATATATCTAGAGCCCTGCCTTACCTTTTTAGCAAAAAAGCATCAACCCTGGGTTTTCAATAAAAAAATAATAATATATAAAACAAGTCCTGTCTGCAAGTCGGACAAATGGTTCTATACTATATTGCATGTTATTTTGCCAGTGGTTCTAAACACATGCATTAGCCATAGGACATGCAGGAGAAACATTTTATGTCATGGTCCATTTCTCTAGGAAGGCTGGGAGTGAGAAATCATAATTCATTTGTTATTAATTAAAGGGCAACTGTGGTCTCAAAACAAGTTAGGATTAAATGAAAGCCTGCAGTATTTCCTTTACACTGAGCCAACAATCACATCTCTGGCTTCACCCTGTGAGAAATGATATAGAGGTGAATGTTCAAACTTCCTGTAGGTGAGTGACATCACCTTACCTCTGCTGGCCCTTTTCCCTCCAGGGGAGAAGCATGCTCAGTAAAGACTTATTGCTGGGGAATCAGGAAGGAAAAAATTGACAGTTGAGAAGGGGAGCCTATTAATGCAGGCAGAGGTTGGTCACATGGCTAAAAACAGAAAGAGTTCAACCAGGAAGTTACATTGCTGAACTTTTGCAGCAATAACTTCTCACAAATTTTATCTAGAGATGTGATTTAGGTTTTATTTTGAAGGTACGATGGTGTAAAGAATATGGCCTTGACGGCCGTGGTACTCACGAGTACGCTTTCAGAAGGATGCTGATAGTCCGGAAAATGCAGGATACAGAGGCTGCTGGGAACAGTAGGCTGGATTCTGGAACAAGGTGCTGCTGGGAACTGTAGGCTGGATTCTTGAAACCAAGATGCTGGAGTAGTAGTACTGGAACAAGTAAGCACAGGAACAGGCTAGGTAAGTGGTCACAGGAACAGGCAAGGTAGGTATTGTCACTGGAATGGGAAATGTAAGTAGCAGGATACGTACAGGAGCCAGGGGTAGCGGAGCTACAATCAGGCACCGAGAGGAGGACGCCGCCGGATTTTCAAGGTTCGCGCCTGGAGATGCGGTGGGACATCATCACGTCGGCGGCGCTGCCTACCCGGAAGCGTGGATCGCAGAGTGGCGCTGGATCGGAGCAGCAGGTAAGTTTGTGACAGTACCCCCTCCTCTATAGGGGGCCACCAGACCCAACGGACCAGGCTTATCCGGAAATCTGTGAAAATTCTTGGTCAAGCGAGGAGCATGCAGATCAGAGTGTTTAATCCACAATCTTTTATCAGGGCCGAAACCTTTCCAATGGACTAGATACTGGAGAGATCTCCTAAAGAACTTTTTCAACCTCAAATTCTTGTTGCCCGTCAACAGAAATTGGAGTGGGAGGCTGAAGAGGGGTAGAATATTGATTCGAGATTACTGGTTTAATGAGGGAAATATGGAACACATTAGGGATCCGCATGTTGGTAGGGAGTTGGAGACGAACAGCAGCAGAACCAATTAGTTCCAGAATAGAAAATGGACCGATAAATGTGGGTCCCAATTTAGCAGAGGGAACACATAGATTAATATGGGCAGAAGAAAGCCACACTTTATCTCCCACAGAGTAGATCTTGAGAATAGATTAAAATGTTGTTGAGATATACGACCACTGAGTTACCTAGAAGATCTGGAAAGATGTCGTTAACAAACTCTTGGAAAACCACTGGGGCATTACAAAGGCCAAAAGACATCAAAAGATATTCGTAATGGCCATTACGAGTATTAAAGGTGGTTTTCCACTTTTACCCTTTGCGAATGCGGATTAATTATATGCTCCTCGAAAGGAGTTTAATTTCACAATTAGTGGAAGAACAAAGAATAGGAGAAGAGAGACATTTGGAAAAACAAGAAGAACTCCAAGATAGTAATTCATTGTTAGACCAGTCTATGACAGGGTCGTGAACACCGGGCCATGGAAGTCCAAGGATCAGAGGAGCAGAAGCACTGTGGATCACCAAAAAAGATAAACGTTCTTGATGGAGTATGCCGATATGAAAAGAAACTTCATACGTGGATTTGCAGATGAATTCAGAAGCCATGGGGTTATTATCAATAGCCAGAACCTGAAGAGGTTGCTGCAGGTGAAGAAGAGGAAGCTCCAATTGTGCTGCAAAGGTAGAGTCAATGAAGTTTACAGCAGCACCAGAATCGACAAAGGCCTGGGTGAAAAAGGTTTTAGCATTAAAGGAGATAGTCACAGTTTCAGTGGTTCAAATTTAGTAGGAGACTTGAAATGACCTAGAAGGAGCTCCTCTTTAACTTCTAGGTCATGGAGTTTCCCGACTTCATGGGACAGTTCCTTGCAAAGTGCCCTTGTCCGGCACAATAGAGACAAAGTCCGTTAGTATGTCGACTTGACTTTTCTTCAGGGGACAGATGAGTGCCGTAAATTTGCATAGGTTCTTCAACCGAAGATACAGATTGGGGAGAGGTCTGAGCAGGCAGAGGAAAGGTCTTAGAGAAATTGGAATGAGCTGCAGACTTTTCTGCCTGCCATTCACGAAAGCGGGTATCAATTTGGATGCAGAGAATAATTAAATCTTTCAACGGGGTGGGTAATTCTCTAGACTTACCCACCCCGTTGATCCTTAAAGGGCATGTCCACCCCCAAAACTAAAATTTAACCCCTTACTGGCCACATCAAGTAGTTTAAAACAATCCTTACCTTACATTCCTGCTCAAAATAGTTCCCCTGCTGTGCCCCTCCAAAGTCCAGGAAACTGCTGTGTAGGAGCAGTGTGTGACTCATGCTGTGCCTGAGACTTCCTCAACCTCATCAAGGTTGAGGCATGCTCAGTGCAGCCCTCCCTGCCTCTCAGCCAATCACGGACGCAGCTGCCGGTCCCGCCCCCTGCTTTCAATTCCATGCAAGCAGAGGGCCTGAACACTGCAGCAGGGGAGAGAGGGCAGGTAAGTAAGAATCGGGGGACTTTCTAACAATTATATTAATGCGGTTGGGGCTGGGGGAGCATGCCCTACCACATATCAAAAGTTAAATTTTGGGGTGGACATGCCCTTTAAGGCGGTCAGAGAGTCCCTGCCAAAAGGCTGCAGAAAGTGCCTCATTATTCCAGGAAGTCTTTGCAGCAAGGGTACGAAATTCAATAGCATATTGTACTACGGAACGAGACCCTTGGTGGAGCTGCATCAATCGGGACGAGGCAGCCAGGGTTCTTTCTGGTGCATCGAAGACCTTGCGAAACATACCCAGGAAACTGGTAACATTATTGACTAGAGGATCATCCTTCTCCCATAGGGGAGAAGCCCAGGCCAGAGCGTTGCTCTCAAGCAAGGCTATAATGTAACCAACCTTTGCTTGATACGATGCAAAATGAGATGGTTAAAGTTCATATTGGATTAATGAAACCATGGCAAGCCTGAACATTACCATCAAACCGGGAAGGCAGAGGTATGCGCGGTTCTCTACAAAGAGAGGGGTCGCCAGATCCAGACGGTGAAGGAGGCGGTGTAGAACCAGGAGCAGAGGCTGAAGCCGGGGGAAGTCAGACAGCGAGGGTGTCCATGTATTGGGCCAACTGTCCCTGATGGTGTTCAAAAACGTCCATGCGTTTGGACAAGGTTTAGAGTGTTTTACTCAACTCCGCCATAGCCCCCTAAGGCGTTTCCATGGCCTGATTGTACTGTAAAGAATATGGCCTTGACGGCCATGGTACTCACGAGTACGCTTTCAGGAGGAGGCTGATATTGAAAATAGCTTCTTGTCCTTTTGGCAAGTATCTGTTCTTATCAGAGGAGAGGGAATTGGAAGCTTCTAGATGGAGAGGGGTGAACTTCACACTCAAAAAATGTGAACAGGTCTGCATTCTATGCAATTTGCTAAAAGCATATGGAAGCCCAGGCCTCTATTGTGCACTACTATTCACAATAGGCATGTGGTTTTAATCCCTTCACAATCTGGTTTCCCCCTACGGGAACCAAGTAATTTTTTGCATTTACTGGCTATGGCTTGGGCCTTAATTGGTGCATCCCATTAATTGGCCTGGGTGAATTGTCACCCTTAGGAAAACCCCTCCCTATAACAGGTAGGTATCGGACATCATTATTATCCCCTCCCCTAGTAACATTACTTAACACTATATCCCCACCACCAGATAAGTAACCATTAGAGATGGGATCCGGGTTCGACATGGAACCCCTCTGTTCCGAAATCCGAGAAATAGCCCCGAACGTTCGAAAATTATCAAAAATTAATTCCAGTTTCGGATTTTCGAGATTTTCCCTAAAACCGGGAATCCAAAAACCGAATGAAACTAGTGAGTTTCAGACATCTCTAGTTAGTCATACTGATTTCACTCAGATAAATATTTATGGAACTATATTAATCATCCCTGGCTACAATTTTTTTTTAGTGTTAAAAAATCCTTACCTTAGGCTAGATTTAAACCTGCTAATTGAGGTGTCTTGACGTAAAGAGAGCAACATTGAATCAGAAGGTAGAACACCTTGATATAAAATCAGTAATCTGTGTCTCACCTCTCATTTTGACGGCATACTCCAATTCATCCATTTATCTATTTGCTGTAGCCTGCAAAGTACACCTGGGTCTAAGGTTTAGTACGAAGATTACTACGAACTCTAGGGCACCCTGACTGGGCAATGCATTATAGATCGCACCATTATAGATCGCAGCATTATAGATTGCATTATGTGATTTTGCCTTTGCTGTATATAGTGCTATTCTTAAAAAAGGGAGAGTTTCTTAAAGAAACACTAAATGAAAACATATGGATCAAGTTATAGGGCTTCTGGCCATTAAAGTTTCCTGGGCCCTCAGAAGGAGCCTTTGGGATAGTCAGGCCCTGATTTCTAGCACACTTTTTAAATTTAAGCACATAAGCCCTTGTAATATTATGAATATATCCCAATGATTACCCAGAACAACCCTGACCATACAAACAGGGAAGGATAATCAAATAGAATTCTGCACAGGAGGCCACCACAAGACCATCTGCTGCTCTGTGTGTCTTAGCCCATTAAATAGCACATTCCTCATCTGCACAGATTTGAGGAAAGCATCAGCTGCAATAAACATGAACGCAAAAAATATTGTTAGAAGTTTCTTGATTGTAGAATGCGACCACACTCTTGCACATAATAACTTGTAGTTTGATTGCAGCCTCACAGACCCAGTGTTACAAAGAACACACATCAGCCTGATGCAGCCACATGTGGGAACTGTTGCATCACTTCAATGTTTCCGGATAGAGGGGAAGTCTGGATTCTTTTTTTTTTTTTTTTTGCAGAGAGAGAGAGATAGAGAGAGAGAGTCTGGAAAACAACGCAGAGCTGCAGGACAGTCAGAGGGAACCATCTGAGAAGAGGAGGGATCCTGTCCCCCTCTCTAGAAGTAAGTGACACTGTTGCAGTGAGCTGGGTTTGCTGTGCTGGATATGGGTGGGGCTAAAGAATGTTAATAGATTCCACTGTAGCCTGTCAGATCCTTGGCATTTGGTCCTGCTGCTGCTCTGTGGATCTGCTGCCATGCTGACCCTTTGCCACTGCCATGTCATCTAGCTCTGGGCAGCCAACACAGGGAGACCCTCCTCGTTGTATACTGGCAGGTAATGGGTTCAGTTCTCACACTGTCACTGGAGCTGATTGCAAAGTTTACAAAGTGTTAAACTTCTACAGGGCTAATGTTATTAAATAGGCTGAATTTCCTGTTTTCTTTATTAGATTTAAATGGCATCTGCAGGTTTGTATTTGTTTTTAATTTGTAGATGGAAAAGGAGAGCAAATGGCAGTGTCTGATCATTGTTTACTAAGATGTTCTGCGGCAGCTTTTAAAAGTAAAGGGCCCCTTGGGTCCGGTTATGCCATGTGGACAAACAGGGATATTGCCCTGGGCCCAAACTGGTAAAGGGCACCCAAACCATAGGTTTTAAATGGTGGTGGGGGGACCCTTAATACCATGTTTTGCCCAGGGGTCCCCACTGGCTTTAAACCCCCCTGATAAACTTTTTACACCTTAACCAAGACCCCCCCAAGCATGTGGGTGCAGGAGACATCTACTTAACAGCTGTTCCATCTTGTGAAGACCCCCAAGGTAAGAATGGTGAAAGTAGGGCTATGGGGGGTCCTGGTTGTGGGATAAAAGTATATCAGTGGTGAACATGCCCTATAAATGCCAAACATACATAACATTTAGTGTTTTTCTATGAAATTCTGTTTTTTGTGGTTGTTTTTTTAGATAAATCTATAAAAAAAATGTATCTACTATTGTAAATGGTTTAGTCTGTGCATTCCTTATACATATGATGTATATTCAGTTTGTACTGAGGATACAGTCCTATAACATTGGGACATAGCTAGGAGTCACATGATTGTAACAAAGGAGGGTCCACCCACAAAATAACATCACTGGACATTTTCCAATAATTCATGGGGCTGAATTTAAGGAGTTTATCTGCAGGTCTCTTTTTTTAAAGGGGGATTTGATAAGTAACTTTATATATAGTAATATAATTTGCTTATGGATGCCATTGCATCTATGCATTTAAAGGAGAAGTCCAGGTTGTAATTATGTTGTTTGCATGGGCACTGTTTTATTAATCTGTGTAGGTTCAATTCCTTGGTGAAACAACCATATGCATGCTCAGCAGAGCTAAATGCATAGTGGCTTATGGACAAGTCGCAAGGTCCTGCTAGAATGCATAGCAGTGCATGCAGGGTTTTTGCAATGTGCAGCCGTGCGTTATTTGCTATGTGCGCTGAGTTCCAGTGCGTATCTGTATTAAAAGGAAGGCATGAGATACCAAAAAGTTGTGCAAGCGTTCCAATAACGGACCAGAGCGCATCACACATAGTGGGACCACTCGGATTGCATTGCTTGGGGACATAGCCCCGAGACCCAATTTTCAATTCAATTGTAATGCACTATGTTGGGTTGTGTGGTCCACTGAACGCTGCAGGGTTGCGGCTGTGATTTACTAACATTCCTAAATTTACCCTAGAAATCAGTTGGATCAGTGTGGGCAAAATTATTGGATCGTGTGTACCAGCCTTTGTGAAATAGTACACATGTTTGACTGCAGAATAAGGGTATCTAATCATCTGTGTGGGTGCAGCACTCATTTAAAATCTATTTACTTGTGTGCATTTAGTTGAAAGGGATAAGGATGTCAATTCTTCAGTTTTTCCCCAAAACATCTAAAATGTATATTTATATATATAAGGCAAAGTACCAATTTATTAAATGCATGGTGCAGGGCTACACTGAAACAATGCATCCTATTTCTAATGGACATAAGGTTCGTACCCACGTGAGATCTCGGGTGCCGACCTATGACGCACGATTTGTATGAACAGCTGTTTCAGACGATAATCGGCCTGTGTATGGGCACTTTATTGGCCGAAACGGACGCTTGTTCGGAGATCCACCTGGCGGATTGGGAAACCATCCCTGAACGAACGTCCGTTTCGGCTGATAAAGTGCCCATATACGGGCCGATTATCGCCCAAAACGGCCGTTCGTACACATTGTGTGTTGCAAGTCGGTACCCCCGATCGCATGTGTGTACAAACCTCTACTCACTAGCCTTTCAGCATGCTGGTTTTTAAAAGGAAGAGGTGGCAACCTTAACTTTAACTTGATTTAGAATAATATGCATTATGCTGCCTACATGGTTGATTAGTTAAATGGGCCAGGCCATAACTGTTGCTAGGAACATTGGATAGAAACTTCCTGCATTTTTAAAGGGCATTTATAGCCTTTCTCACCCACTTCTCCTCCGAAGTTACGATACCTGACTTGCTTAGTCCTGCCCCAGAGTTGTGTCCGAAGGACTAAGCAAGCCAGGTATTGGAATTTCGGGTGTGGTGGAGATCTAAGGTAAGCCCAGGGGGAGGATTTAGAGTTTTAGTTCCTCATCCTCACCTTAATTGTCCTTTAAGTACATCTATAGACATTTCATAAAATCAACGATCGAATGTAGAATCTATCAGATGTTTAGTAGGTATAGGGCCAGCATTATTGTTCAGTGGAAAAGATCATTATTTTTAAAATTCTTATAGGGAGATTCAATAAAAGTTCTTATTGTTAAAAATGGTGCTAATTTTGCCCCAACCAATCAGATCTTATTTAACATTTGAAAGCTAACATCTGATTGGGTGGCACAAAATTAGCAACATTTTTACCAATAAGAATGCACTCTACCTTGGAATGTTCTTAACTGTAATTTCTACTGATTGGCTGTTAGATGGGTCAAACATGCTCAGATCTCTACTGAGCAACTGAATAAACCCAGGTCAAGGGTAGGAGCATAACGGTCTCTATTAGGGGTCCTGCAAACAGGAAGTCAGTATTTCAGAAGTATTTATTTATACACAGACAAAATGCTAAAATGCTGAATGGGCAGGTTAAGGTTATTGGGATGGAAAAATACTGCTCTTTTTTTTAAAAGTATATGTATTTACACTGAACTTCCCCTTAGTTAAACATTGTGATAGATGAACAATTTTAGTGCTGAAATGTTTCAGAAGGCTCCGTCCCATTATTCTGGTTTGACACCCCTGCCTTAAAGGATCATTCACACTACATAAAGCAAACGCACAGCAAAAACACATGCAATTTGTTTGTATGGTTGTGCATCTTTCTGTACATTTGCATTTTTGTGCTGTAGGATGTACACATTGTTGCCCCTAAAGATGCAGTTATTAAAAAATGATGTGCTGAAGAGGAGTTGTTTTTTTTGTATAGTAACCCTTTAAAGGGACTGTAAACTCCCCATCATCCATATGTGCTATTCGTTTCTATTATTCACATAGTTATTTTTATGGATTTAGTGTTCCTTTAAGTCTATTTTGGACTGAACTACAGTACAATTGAAGGTTTGTCAGGGCATAAAGGGCTACTATAATTATGGTACTATAACGAAGAAATTACTTTGCCTCAACTTAATCTTGAGATTACTACATGTAAGTAGTAACTCTGTGGTGTATGTGTTGCTGCATGCCTTCAATCCAGTACTTGATTTGCTCAAGCTTAGTATCCCCCCTCCCTCTCTTAACCGACAACTCCTTTCATCTGACTAGACTTTTTATGAGGGCAATCACTATGAGGCAGCATTAGGAGAGGGAATTTCCCATCATGCAATTCACATATACCAACTGTCACCATTCCAGTTACAGCAAAACTGCACCCAGCAGAAGAGTTTATGATAATAAGGCACTTGACTAATTGTGACCATAGACACAATGATCACGGTCATATGATCCCAATGTCTAACGATCGTCGGATTGTGTATGGACAATCAAACGACGATTGCCCAATATTCTTTCATATTGGGCCAGTTGAAAAATGTTTGCCCAATGGTCAGTCTGATTGTAGGCCCGCAGATCATAGTGACTATATGACCACCATAACAGCTGAAATCGAAGCTGGTTCAGACTGGATATGTACGGTAATAAAATAGAGGACAGAACAACAAATAACATTACAGTGATAGTTAGGAAGAATTATACTTTCCGCTAATGGGCAGGTAAAAAAATATTTTTTTCAGTATAGATGCCCTTTAATTATGCCAGTGTGTGTCAGAGACATCCCAGCAACCTAAGCAAAACTCTGGCTTATCAGTTAGAGCTCTTTGTAGTCCACAATATCAGCTGTAGACTCAGACTGCAGAGATGGAACTCTATTGTAAAAGATCAATAGTAACATTGTAATCATTGTACTGTTAATAGCACAAAGCAGCATTAGGAAGAGCAAATGTGGGCTAGTGAGGCTATGGACGATGCACAACATTATGGTATTTAGTACATTTTCTTGGTATAATGTTACTTCTAAATAAATAATAGTGTACTCTAGCTAGTTTGTGAGCAATTAAGAAACCCAATGGAAATGTTCAGATTGCTCAACTTCCGTGAAGTTGCCCAGCACTTTACCACCAATTCACACCTACAGTCTGCTCAGTCAGGCCTGCCATACACACACATAGATCACGATTTTATCATACAAAACATTTACAAAATAACATGGAACGTGTTTGTGACAGAAGCACTGTTCCTAGAGACCAGTCATCTTGAGAATGTCAGCTATAAAACAGGTTTGAACATTTTCCATTGGTTACCTATAAAATTTAAAATGAAGTAGCACTTGAGAAAGCGCCTGACTGTGCTGTGTTTGTGCTGTTAATAAAGTCAGTTGTTTTTGATCCTATGAAGACCAATCTTACCTACAGTACCTTGTTTTATTACCTCTAAAATGTGTGTGTGTAAAGGTGCCGATATGCTGTAACTTTAAATTCCTGTGTTGACCAATTGTGGGTGTGGGTGCGGGACATGTCTGAAGGTTGAACTATATTTAGACATTTGATTGATTAGACAATCGAAAATTACAGATCTGCTAACATATTCAGGAGGATTCTCAGTCTATATAATGTACAGGGATGCCCACCCTGACTGCTATGTCAAAATGAATATCTTTTCCACCATTGATTTTACATGTGGATGACCTATTCTCAAGGTTGGTTAGTGCCGGATCATGTTTGGGGAGAAACTACCAATTAAGTGATGATAGTTGAGTAACAAATGCTTTTTTTTCTGCTAGCCCTGTGATCAGTGTCATCACCAGCACCACTGCTCTGTCCCCAAGTCTCAGGTTGGAGCATGCATACTGCTGGGACAGAGCATCATCAGCTGCATCAAAACCCCTATCCAGACTTCTTAAGCATTTTTAAAGCTAGCCACAATCCTGAAAATAAAACTTTCTCTCCCTAAGGTGTCCAGAGGTAACAGAAACGGCAGAGAATGGTTGGAGCATGCATACTGCTGGGACAGAGCATTATCAGCTGCATCAAAACCCCTACCCCAGATTTCATGATCATTTTTAAAGCTAGCCACAAGCCTGAAAATAAAACTTTCTCTCCCTAGGGCAGGGATAAGCAACCAGTAGATCTCCAGATGTTTAAAAACTACAACTCCCAGCATTCTTCTACAAACACTCTGTAGTTAGGGAAATCTGGGAGTTGTTTCCAAACATCTGGAGATCTACTGGTTGCCTATCCCTGCCCTAGGGTGTCCAGAGGTAACGGAAAAGGGCAGAAAATGGTTGCAGTAGGACGGTGCACTCAACTGTGTTGAAGAAATCCGGCTAAGTGCACCGTTCTTCCTTTCTTTATCTCTATTCTGACTGGGATGCACCTCGGTTTTAGCCAACAAAGCTGGAGTGCTACTAACTGATAATATATATATTTATATTTACCACTAACATACCCTCCAATATTGCCTCCTTTGTAATAAATATACATTAACTGTTAATATATGCATATATCAGACATCCCACCCTAGCAAACTTACTATCCTGGACACAACTCCAGGAACCCTGCTCCCGGACCATTCCACCCACGGCAGCCTAATTGGTTACCAATGTGAACCAATGGTTTTTAATACTTTTTATTTTTACAGTTTAGTCCACTTACACTTAAATCTCTGTTCTGTGTATGAGAGGCAGGACCTGCTGCCACATAATCAGTGCAAACAGAGTTTTGTGCTGAAATATGATTGTCTGTCAGCTTCTAGGGGACAAGGCTGCAGCTTCCTTGTTAATTTGACTTGCAGTGACAAATTATTGTTCTTTCTATTTCTTCTTCTTCCGTTCTATTCTTCTGCTTTTTTAGACTGGACCTCCTCCCACAGTTTTTGAGTAAGCGACCTGAAATTTGATACAGACTTGCCAGACACACAAAAAGAGTGCTATTACCTAGCTAAGGAATCCATGGAAGCGTTACAGTGTTATCGACGGATTTCGGGATATCTTTACCCAATAGACTATAATGGGTACAATCCTCAAATGTGGATGTTAAGGGTCATGTGATCAGAACAGTTATTTTCATTGTCATAAACACAAACACTGATACCCCCACCCCCACACAGACAGAGGTACACACACCTACTGACCTGTCCCCTACCCAGCCATACTTAAAGGCAAACTTCAGTCACAAAAACTAATTTTGACCAATCATCAAATAAGTTGTTTTTTTTTACCCCCTAACCTGACACAGGTACAGGTACAAACAACTATTCACCTACCCTTTCATTCCCATGGCAGTCATACTGAAAGTGTACCTGCAGCACAGACACACACATTCCTTTAAAAAATGTAGCCTTTCAAGCCAAATTCAGAGTTTATACTTAAAGGGCATGTCCACCCCCAAAACTAAATTTGCCCCAGTGCTGGCCCCACTGTGTAGTTTTAAAAAATCCTGCTACTTATGGTTCTTCTGCAGTCAATGTCCAAAGTCCAGGGAACTGACCAGTCGGAGCTGTCTTTCTGATGAAAGGTTTCTGCCTCTGATCTGTCCTCTGAGGACAGTAGCATGCGCAAGGGAGCCCCCCCCCCTTTCCCTCCCTCCGGATCCCATCTATCTGCCTCACTACCTACCATAAAACACTATTAATATGGTGTTCCTCTCCCTTGCCCACCCCCAATGAAAAATTTTAAAACAAAAAAATGATTTCCAATGCATACTTTCAGCCCTGCGCTCCCGCGGCTATCCTCACAGCCGGCAGCCGCTTTTGTGATTGTCTGACTGGCAGCCAATCACAGATGCGGCTACCAGTCCGGCTCCTCTCTGCTGTTTCCGGTTAGCAGAAAGGGGGGACGATAGCAGCGGGAGCGAAGGGACTGTAAGTATGCATCTGAAACTTTTTTTTTTAAATTAACATGGCAGTTGGGGGTGGGCAATGGAAAGAGGCATTATATAACTAGAAAGGGAAAGTTTAAGTATAAACTTTGAATTTGTCTTGAAAGGCCACATTTTGGAAGGGAATGTGTGTGTTTGTGCTGCAGATTTTAAAACTCAATAATGGCAATGATGAAGACATTGTTGTTTTTTACTTACGGTTTAAATATGAATGGGTAGCTCATTTGGTGTGTGTACCTGTGTCAGTTTGGAATTTAAAAAAAACAAACTTTTGATTATTGATCAAAATTGCTTTTTTGGCTATAGTTACCCTTTAAGTTTGGCTGCCACAGAAATGGAAGGATAGGTCAGTAGGTGTATGTAGCTCTATCAGGTTGGGGGTTAAAAAAACAAACTTTTTTGATGATTGGTCAAAATTAGTTTTTTTGACCTTAGTTACCCTTTAAGTATGGCTGCCACAGTAATAGAGGGGTAGGTCAGTAGGTCTTTGTACCTGTGTCAGATCAGTAGCACTTTTACTATTTGTTATAAAGTAATTTTGCCACAGGAGTGCTCACACAGCCCCCTTTTTGTGTATATATTGTAGCAGAGCTTGTCTGCAGGAAGATTGACCAAGCTTCCATGTGGTAGTAGCACCCCAACATGTCCCTTTAATTGGAGGTCTTATGCCTTGAATACTAAGCATTCGATGGCAGGCCTCTTCCCTCCCTTTTAAAAGCCAGTAGGCGGGGGGAAGTGATAGCCTGTAATACTAATCCAATGCAAGGTCAGGGAGACAACCTATCCAAGAAAATGCAACCAAGCAGGGAGTGTCAGCCCAGGTAAATGACCCAAGGTAAACTGTTAGGACCTTCCATACTGGGGTTACCTTGACGTGGTTGGAAGGCTTTTCACTGGGTAACTAAATATCCCCCATGTTTTTACTGTTTGCACTAGCATAGATATTATGATATATGGGGCCCAGGAATGTGCATTGATCATCTCTTTTCTTGTTTGTTCTAATGTTTTGGTCAGAACAGTAGCACTTACACTATTTGTTATAAAGTAATTTTGCTACAGGAGTGCTCCCACAGCCCCCCCTTTTGTGTACCTCTGTCAGGTACACATTAGTATGCTGCCACGGAAATGGATAAGTAGATCGGTAGGTTGTTTTCCTGTGTCAGGTTGGGGCTTAAAAAAACAAACTTTTTTGGTGGGTCAAAATTTGTTTTTTGACTATAGTTACCCTTTAAGTATGGCTGCCAGTTTTTTGACTATGGCTTCCATGGGAATGGAATGGTAGGTTAGTAGGTGGGTGTACCTGTGTCTGTGTGCGGGGTTAGGATTTCAGAGTTTGTGTCTATGACTATGAAACAAACTGTTTTGAAATATCCACATTTGAGGATTGTTACCATTATATTCTATTGGAATGTCCCCAAATTCGCCAATAACTCCGTAACGATTCCGCAGATTCCTAAGCTAGGTAATAGCACACTTCTCCTATATGTCCCGCACGTACCGAATTTCATGTCTCTAGCTAAAAAACTGTGTGAGGATATACAGTCCAAAAAAGCGGAAGAAGAAGAAATAGAAAGAACAGTAATTTGGCTCTTCAGGCCAAATTAAAAAGTTGAATATTTGGGTGGACATGTCCTTTAAACTTTCCCCTTCTAGTTTTGAACTGTTTTACACTAGAGAGCATAGAAAAACTGCAACAGTATTCAGGTGTTCTTAACAATAAATCGTACTGATAGGTAGTATGTGAGAGTGATAGGGCACTTGTAAGATGTTCGGGGAAGGCCTTTATGTAAAGTGCTGTTTATAGGTGTGTCTGTGGTTGCAGGGAAGCTGCCAATCTCTTTTTCCCATATTGATCACTTATTTTGGCACTTTTAATTAGAAGCACATCAGGTTTTTAAGACCTGGCACTCCCACAGTTAATGTTACAGTTAATATTTTAAACAGTCCTTGTTTTAGTTTTTTTTTAGCATGTTTTTTCCCCCAAAAGAGGTGTGTCCTGTGTTTAGGAGCGGGGTTAGGGCACCAGCCTTTCTGTCCCGTCTTAAAAGTTAAGCAAAGATCAGTAAACACACAGTCCTAAGCGTTCTCCCAATACACAGCATATACACAGCATAGGGGGAACGCTCTGGACTGTGTTTCCCTCGGCCGTGGCCGACTCCCCTATAGGGAGACTAGAACTGCCGCACGCTCGTTCGGGAGAGTAGCTACACACACTGCCGATCTGATGGTATTGGGGCTTTATCACTAGTGTGTAACTAGCTTAAATCTAGCCCTGGCTGTTAAATATGTTTATTGAATTATGTTGAATGAATAATTTATTGAATCTCGGAGCTGTCACTTTTAGGACTGCACAAACTATGAAGAAGATCTGAAAGCAAACAGTCCAAATTTTGCGTAACATGGAAGGGACAGAGGAAAGAACAATTGAGAGGGAAGAATCGGATAAGAGAAATGAGACAACACAGGAGAGCGAGCAATAAAACCCCCTAGAAGTTAAATATAGTCTTTTGTAAATGTGATAACTGGAAACCGCAACAGTCGACGTGGAACGCGAGAGGTATACAATAATGGTGGCAGAGAACATATGTAAAAGTGATAACTGCAACGTGAGGTGGGGGGTTCTAGGTAAGACTTCCCGACAGCATGGATCATAAGTGCTGGTCCGCGAAAAAAAACCCACAAGGAAGAAAAACCAGAGGAGAGATACGAAAAAAACCCCTTACTGGCCACATCAAGAGTTTAAAAACAAATCCTACCCTTACATTCCTGCTCAAATGTTTCCCTTTGCTGTCCCTCAAGTCCAGTAACTGGCTGTGTAGGACAGTGTTGTACTCATCTTGCCTGAGACTTTCCTAACCCATAGTGTTGGGCAGCTCTACCAGTGCACCCTCCCTGCCTCTCAGCAATCACGGCGCATCTCCGGTCCCGCCCCGCTTTCATATTCCATGCAAGCGAGGGCTGAACACTGCGCAGGGGAGAGAGGGCAGGTAAGTAAAGAACTGGGGACTTTGCTAACAATTATATATGCGTTTGGGCTGGGGAGGGAGCATGCCCACCACATATCAAAAGTTAAATTTGGGGTGGACATGCCCTTTAAGGCGGTCAGAGAGTCCTGCAAAAGGCGATAGAAAGTGCCTCATTATGCCAGTGAAGTCTTTGGCCAGCAAGGGTACAAATTCAATAGCATATGTGTACTACGGAACGAGACCCTTGGTGGAGCCTTGCAGTCAATCGGTGACGAGGCAGCCAGGGTTCCTTTGCTGGTGCATCGAGACCGTTGCGAACATACAGGAAAACTGGTAACATTATTGACTAGCGGATCTCCTTCTCCATATGGGAGACCCAGGCCAGCAACGTTGCTCAAGCAGGCTAATATGTACCCAACTTTGCTTGTACGACTGTCAAAAATGAGATTTGGGTTTGGTCTCAAACGGCCTCTATTTGGGCGGTATTAATGAACCATGGCAAGCCCGAACATTACCACTCAAACCGGGGAAGCATGAGGTATGCGCGGTTCTCTAACGAAGAGCGGGGTCGCCAATGGAGACGGGGAATGGAGGCGGTGTAGCCAGGAAGCGAGGCTGAAGCCGGTGGGAAGTCAGGACAGCCGAGGGTGTCCATGATTGGGCCAACGGTTCCTGATGGTGTTCACAAAACGTCCATGCGTTTTTGGACAAGTTTAGAGTGTTTTAACTCAACTCCGCCATAGCCCCCCTAAGGCGTTTGCATGGCCGATTGTACTGTAAAGAGTATGGCCTTGACGGCCATGGTTCTACGAGTACGCTTTCAGGAGGAGGCTGATATTTGAAATAGTCTCTTGTCCTTTTGGCAAGTATCTGTTCTTATCACGAGGAGAGGGAATTGGAAGCTTCTATATGGAGAGGGGTGAACTGTCACACTCAAAAATTGTGAACATGTCTGCATTCTAATGCAATTTGCTAAAACGCATATGGAGAAGCCCAGGCTCTATTGTGTCAACTATTCACAATAGGCTGTGTTTTAACTCCCTTCACAACGGTTTCCCCCTAAGGGAACCAGTAATTTTTTTTTTGCATTTACGGGCTATGGTTGGGCCTTAATTGGTGCATCCCATAATTGGCCGGGTGAATTGTCACCCTTAGAGAAAACCCCTCCTTAAAACAGTAGGTATCGACGTATTCATTACCCCTCCCCAGTAACAATTACTAAAACACTATATCCCCACCATCCAGATAAAAGGACACCTAGAGATGGGATCCGGGTCGACTGGACCCCTCTGTTCCGAAATCCGGAAATAGCCCCGAACGTGCGAAAATTATCAAATATTAATTCAGTTTCGGATTTTCGAGATTTTCCTTTAACAACCGTGATCACAAAACCGAATGAAACTAAGTGGAGTTGTCAGGACTCTCTTCTAGTTAGGTCAACGGATTTCATTGCGAATAAGATATCTTGGACTGAAGCGTAGGTGGTATATCCCTCGGTGACAATTTTTGTTTGTCAGTGTCTTAACTGCACATCCTACTCTTAGCGAGCTCACGATTTAACCTGCGAATGAGGTGTCTTGCGTCAAAGGAGAGCAATGAATCAGAAGGTAGAACACCTTGATATAAAATCCAGTATCTGTGTCTCAACCTCTTCATTCGAGGCATAAACTTCCAATTCCTCCCCTTTTATCTATTTGCTGGTAGGCTGCAAAGTACACCTGGGTTCTACGTTTAGTACGAAGCTTCTACTACGAACTGCTAGGGGCACCCATATTGGGCTCAAGTGATCCGAATAGGCTTAGTGGCCCGTATGTGCATGTGTGAGGTTTTGTGATATTTGGCAGCACCAAAAGGGGAACTAAGTCTTAAAGAAGAAACCAGTTCACTCACAAAATGAACTAATTCCTTTAATTTATTTGAAGCCCTGGGGTTTAAGGGCTTCCCGTAGTATACTCGAGTCTAAAACCGAGTTTTTCGGCTGAAAAATCAGTCCTGAAACTGGCCTCGTTTATACTAGAGTTCCAACATCTTACCCTGAGCATTCCGCAGAAGCACGATCTTTCCTGTACTGCGCGCCGGCCCCCTGACGCCACTGCCTGGGCCCGATCAGTGACTCAGCCGGGCGCCAGTAAAGGATGACGCGCGGCTGACGGGAATGCTAACGGATACGTAACCTTCAATGGCTGCCAGGAAAGCCCTTGGATGGATGAAGCCCTTGGATGGAGGAGAGCCCACAGGAAGAAGAAGGGAGACCACAGGTAACAAACTGAATGGTGGGAGGGTGAGGAGGGCATTTAAGTATGTTTGGGAACTAAACTCCACGAGCATATTAGCTGGGAGGTTGTAGTTTTCCCCCCCCCCTCCCAAAACATCTTGATGCCAAGTGAGGGGTGCATTCAAGTGTTTGGAAACTACAACTCCCAGCTAATACAGCTGCTGGGAGTTGTAGTTTCGCAAACCTCTTGAAGCCACCCTCACTTGGCATTCAAGATGTTTGGAAACTACAACTCCCAGCTAATTAAAGACCTTGTGGGAGTTGTAGAGTTTTCCAAACATCTTGAATGCCAAGTGAGGGCGGCATTCAAGAAATGTTGGAAACTACAACAACTCCCACGCATGCTTATTAGCTGGGGAGTTGTAGTTTCCAAACATCTTAATGCCCACAGTTTCTACCCTCGGTTTATACTCGACGTCAACAACTTTTATGAGGAGTTTTTAAGCTGAAATTGGGCTACCCGTGCGGTTTATACTTTGGGTCTGTTTATACTCGATATATACGGTATGCCTTAGCTTTGTTTCTTCAATCATAGCTCAGTGATCGGGAAACGAAGATTCACAGAAAACTTACTTCGTTCACTGTGGCACGGTAAAAAGGTAAGTTTCTTGAATCTTCGTTCCCAGATTCTGTAGGCTATTGATCTGAGATGGGAGGTAAGGCATACTCCTTAACCCCCGGGCTCAATCAATACAATAAGTTGAATATTCACTTGGGAGTGAAACTATTCCTTTAATGAGACACTGACGATTCAGATTGAAAACGAAGTAGCCAGGGATTATTATATATACTAGTTACATAAATACTGACCCTGAGTAAATCTGTTGACATATGCTATAAAGTAATATACAAATAAGTTAATGGCGGTTATAAAAAAAAATCCCACAAAAATACCCACCGCCATCCACATGTGTAACAAAGCTATAATATAATTACGATATCCTACATCGCTGCATACTGTAATGTTCCTTCTATAAAAAGTCTATAAATGGAGGAAATGCTTAATAAGGGCTTTCTTTTAATGTAAAAATGATTTGTGTATTTTTTGTGTAATTCTTATTGATGTTGGTGATGGTGCGACGGTTACTAATCTGGTGGTAGGGATATGGGGTTAAGTCAAGAAATGTTACTCGGGAAAAGGAAATTAATGACGTCAGATACCTACCTGGTTTTTTTCAATGACATCATATACTGAGGACAGCTGCTTGTGTTTGCCAAATCAATGTGTTTCAGCTGCTTGTGTTTGCTAAATCAATGTGTTTCAGCTGCATCACGGCCGTCATCAGGAGCAGAGAACATATCATGAACCCTCCCTAATAAAGGTAAGTAATCTCTCCGCTTTAGCATCCTGCACCATGTATAACACACAATAATAAAGTATTAAAATATATAAAAAGTATATATATATTATTCATATCCAACATAGTTATAATTGGGAATATTTAGAAATGGGACAGAGAACAATTCATTGTTATTTCATTGAGATCTCTAGGGGCCATAATATGTACTCTAATAAACCATTTAGACACAGCCATTATCAATATTTTATTACAATCTCCCCTTTTTGGAGTACTGGGATGTGATCAAAAACTATACATTTCAAAGCTGGAAGATAATGCCCTGCATATTTAAAGTGATGTACCACAGAGAGCAGCAAATTTACCCATTATTTATGTTAGTGTTTTAATCCTCAAGCGCTGATCAGATTAAACAAGGATGTCTAGCCATTTGTTCCCTAAATGGTGTAGTTGTTTGTTTACAATTCAAAGGGTATGTCCACCCTCTTTTTCAACTGCACAAACTATGAAGAAGATCTGAAAGCAAACAGTCCAAATTTTGCGTAACATGGAAGGGACAGAGGAAAGAACAATTGAGAGGGAAGAATCGGATAAGAGAAATGAGACAACACAGGAGAGCGAGCAATAAAACCCCCTAGAAGTTAAATATAGTCTTTTGTAAATGTGATAACTGGAAACCGCAACAGTCGACGTGGAACGCGAGAGGTATACAATAATGGTGGCAGAGAACATATGTAAAAGTGATAACTGCAACGTGAGGTGGGGGGTTCTAGGTAAGACTTCCCGACAGCATGGATCATAAGTGCTGGTCCGCGAAAAAAAACCCACAAGGAAGAAAAACCAGAGGAGAGATACGAAAAAAACCCCTTACTGGCCACATCATAGAGTTTAAAACAAACATCCTTACCCTTACATTCTGCTCAAAATAGTTCCGTTGCTGTGCCCCATCAAGTCCAGAAACTGCCTGGTAGGACAGTGTGTACTCATGTTGCCTGAGACTTTTCCTACAACCCATACAGTTGGGCATGCTCACTGAGTGCAACCCTCCCTGACCTCTCCACAATCCGCGACGCACTGCCGGTCCCGCCCCCTGCTTCATATTCCATGCAAGCAGAGGGCTGAACACTGCGCAGGGGAGAGAGGGCAGGTAAGTAGAAAGATCGGGGACTTATGTCAAATCAATTATATATGCGTTTGGGCTGGGGGGAGCATGCCCACCAATATCAAAAGTTAAATTTGGGGTGGACATGCCTTTAAGGCGGTCAGAGAGTCCCTCAAAAGGCATAGAAGTGCCTCATTATTCCAGAAAGTCTTTGCCAGCAAGGGTACAAATTACAATAGCAATGTACACGGAACGAGAACCCTTGGTGGAGCCTTGCATCAATCGTGAGAGGCAGCCAGGGTTCCTTTTCTGGTGCATCGAGACCTGCGACACATACCAGGAAAACTGGTAAACATTATGACTAGCGATCTCCTTCTCCATATGGGGAGCCCAGCCAGAAGTCGTTGCTCAGAGCACGGCAATGTAACCAACTTTGCTTGATACGACTGCAAAAATGAGATTGTGGGTTGGTTCTTAAACGCCTCTATTTTGGCGGTGGGTCAATAATGAACCAGGGCAAAGCGCCTGAAACATTACCACCAACCGGGAAGGCATGGGTATGCGCGGTCTCTAACGAGAGAGGGGGTCGCCAATCGGGACGGTTGGAATGGAGGCGGTGTAGCTTCAGGAAGCAGAGGGCTGAAGCCGGGGGAAGTCAGACAGCGAGGGTTTTGTCCATGATTGGGCCAACTGTGTCCCTGATGGTGTTCAAAACGTCCATGCGTTTGGACAGTTTAGAGTGTTTTATCAACTCCGCCAAGCCCCCCTAAGGACGTTTCCAATGGCCTGATTGTACTGTAAAGATATGGCCTTGACGGCCATGTATACACGAGTACGCTTTCAGGAGGAGGCTGATATTTGAAAATAGATTTCTTTCCGTTTTGGCAAGTATCTGTTCTTATCACGAGGAGAGGGAATTGGAAGCTTCTATATGGAGAGGGGTGAACTGCACACTCAAACAATGTGAACATGTCTGCATTCTATGCATTGCTAAAACCATATGGAGAAGCCCAGGCTCTATTGGTGTCACACTATTCACCAATAGGCTGGTTGTTTTAATCCCTTCACAAGCGGTGTTCCCCCTAACGGGAACCAAGTAATTTTTTTTTGCATTTACGTGGCTATGGCTTGGGCCTAATTGGTGCATCCCATTAAATGCCTGGGTGAATTGTCACCCTTAGAGAAAACCCCTCCCTTAAAACATGTAGGTATCGACGTAATTATTATCCCCCTCCCCTAGTAACAATTACTTAACACTATATATCCACCACCACCAGATAAGTAAGGACCTAGAGATGGGATCCGCGGTTCGACTGACCCCTCTGTTCCGAAATCCGGAAATAGCCCCGAACGTTCGAAAATTATCAAATAATTAATTCCAGTTTCGGATTTCGAGATTTTCCCTTAACAACCGGGAATCACAAAACCGAAATGAAAACAGTGGAGTCTCAGGACTCTCTTTATTAGGTCACTGGATTTTCCATCAGATATAAAATCTGTGTGGATGAAAAGTGATGTATCATCCCTCGGTACAATTTTTGTTTGTCAGTGTCTTAAAACTGCACACCTCCCTACTTCTTAGCCGACTATCGATATTTAACCCTGCGAAGTGAGGTGTTTGACGTCAAAGAGAAGCAAATTGAATCAGAAGGTAGAACACCTGATATAAAATCAGTATCGTGTGTCCTCAACCCTCTTCATTTGAGGCATAACTTCCAATTCCATCCCTTTATCTATTTGCTGAGGACTGCAAGTACACCTGGGTCTAAGGTTTAGTACGAGTTTTACTACGAACTGCTAGGGGGCACCCTTGGCGGCAATGTGAATCGAATTAGGCTTAGTGCTACGTTTATGTGCATGTGGTAGGTTTTGTGATTATTTGCAGCACACAAACGGGGACTAAAGTCTTAAAGAGAAACAGTTCACTCACAAATGAACTATTCCTTTAATTTATTTTGAAGCCTGGGGTTAAGGAGCTTACCCGAGTATACTCGAGTAATAACCGAGTTTTTCAGGCTGAAAAATCAGTCCTGAAACTTGGCCTCGGTTTATACTAGAGTCAACATCTTACCCAGGAGCATTTCCGGCAGAAGCAACGATCTTCTCCTGTACTGGCGCGCCCGGCCCCTGACGCCACTGCCTGGGCCCGATCAGTGACGTTCAGCCGGGCGCCAGTAAAGGATGAGTCGCGCAGGCTGACGGGGAAATGCTAAGGAGTACCGTAACCTTCAATGGTCTGCCGAGGAAAGCCCTTGGATGGATGAAGCCCTTGGATGGAGGAGAGCCACAGAGGATAGAAGGAACCAAGGTAACAAACTGAACTGGTGGGAGGGTGAGGAGGGCATTTAGTGATGTTTGGGAACTAAACTCCACAGCATTTATTAGATGGGAGTTGTAGTTTTCCCCCCCCCCCCTTTCAACCAAATCTTGAATGCCACAGTTGAGGGGGCATTCAAGTGTTTGGAAACTACAACTCCCAGTAATAACGCATGCTGGGAGTTGTGAGTTTTCCAAACTCTTGAATGCCACCCTCACTTGGCATTCAAGATGTTTGGAAACTCAACTCCCAGCTAATAAAGTGCTGGGAGTTTGTAAGTTTTCCAAACATCTTGAATCCAAGTGAGGGCGGCATTCAAGATGTTTTGGAAACTACCAACTCCCCGCATCTTATTAGCTGGGGAGTTGTAGTTCCAAACATCTTAAGCCAGTTTCTACCCTCGGTTTATACTCGCGTCAACAACTTTTTATAGGAGTTTTTAAGCTGAAATTGGGTACCACGTCGGTTTTATACTTTGGGTCGGTTTATACTCGATATATACGGTAGCCTTAGCTTCTGTTTCTTCAATCATAGCTCAGTGATCCGGGAAACGAAGATTCAGAAAACTTACTTCGGTATCACTGTGGCCACGGTAAAAAGGTAAGTTTCTTGAATCTTCGTTCCCAGATTCTGAGCTATTGATCTGAGAATGGGAGGTAAGGCATACTCCTTAACTCCCCCGGGCCAATCAATACAATAAAGCTGAATTAGTTCACTTGGGAGTGAACTATTCCTTTAAGAGAACGACGATTCAGGATTAAAACGAAGTAGCCAGGGATTATTATATATACTAGTTACATAAATACTGACCCTGAGTAAATCGGTATGACATTGCATAAAGTAATAGTCAAATAAGTTAATGCGGTTATAACAAAAAAAGCCACAAAAAAATACCCACCGCGGCATTCACATTGTAACAAGCTAGATATAATTAACTATATCCTACCTCGGCTGCATACTGTAATGTTCCTTCTAAAAAAGCTGATAAATGGAGGGACAAAATGCTATAAGGCTTTATTTTAATGTAAAATGATTTGTTGTATTTTTTGTGTAATTCTTATGAGTTGGTGATGGTGCGACGTTCTAATTGGTGTAGGGATTGGGGTTAAGTCTAGAATGTTACTCGGTGGAAAAAGGGAATTAATGACGTCAGATACCTACCTGGTTTTTTTTTCAATGACAATAATATACTGAGGACAGCTGCTGTGTTTGCCAAATCAATGTGTTTCACGCTGCTGTTTTGCTAAATCAATGTGTTTCAGCTGCATCAACCGGCCGTTCATGCAGGAGCACGAAGACCCATATCATGAAACCCTCACTAAAAGAAACAGGAAGTAATCTCATCCGCTTTTCTTTAGCATCCCGCACCATGTATAACACACAATAATACAGAAGTATTAAACATATATAAAAAGTATATATATATTATTCATATCCACATAGTTTATAATTGGGAATATTTAAATGGGGACAGAGAAACAATTCATTGTTATTTCATTGAGCTCTCTAGGGCATAAAGTGTACTCATATAAACCATTTAGACACAGCCATTATCATATTTTATTACAATCTCCCTTTTTGGAGGTACTGGGATGTGATCAAACAACTATACTTTCAAGCTGGAAGAGATATGCCCTGCATATTTAAAGTGATTTACCACAGAGAGCACAATTTCCATTATTTAGTGTTAGTGTTTTTAAAATCCTCAAGCGCTGATCGATTAACGGATGTTTAGCCCATTGTTCCCTAAATGTTGTAGTTGTTTGTTTTACAATTCAAAGGGTATGCCCCCCTCTTTTTCAAATTTTTAAACATACTGTAGGGCAGGTCCCCCCCCACCCCCATATTTTTTTTTATACCATAAAACCGTCTCCTCTTTACTTTACAGCACCTCGTTCCTTTGGCTGTACGGAGGTCCGGCTCCCCTGCCCGCCGGAACTGTAAGCAGGGGCCGGACCGGCAGCCGCGGCTGTGATGGCTGATAGCATCCATCACAGCACGGCTGCCATCAGTGAGAACGTCTGCTGGATACGAGGTGCTGTAAGTAACGAAGGGAGCGTTGTTTAGTATTAAAATGAAGTCGGTGGGGTGGAGGGGACCTGCCCTGCTGTATGTTAAAATAATTTTATGCTGATCTAAAAAATGCAAGAGGAGGCATCGGGAGGAGGTGGGGGAAAAGGGTCTCCAACTGCGCAAGTCTCTATACTCCTTGGGCCATTTTAACATACTGTAGGGGAAGGTCCCCCCCACCCCCATATTTTTTTTTACAAAAACCGTCCCCTTTACTTTACAGCACCCTCTTTCCTTGTGGCTGTACTGGAGGTCCGGCTCCCCTGCCCGCCGGAAACTGTAAGCAGGGGCCGGGAACCGGCAGCCGCGGCTGTGATGGTGAGTAGGCAGTCCAATCACAGCCACGGCTGCCATCAGTGAGAACGTCTGCTGGATACGAGGTGCTGTAAGTAACGAAGGGAGCGTTGTTTGATGTATAAAAATGAAGTGGGTTGGGGTGGAGGGGACCTGCCCTGCGTATGTTAAATAATTTTAGCCTGGATCTATAAAATGCAAGAGGAGGCATCGGGATGGAGGTGGGGGAAAGGGTTCTCACACTGCGCCAAGCTCTTATACTCCTGGGGCCCAACAGAGGCAGAGGACCTTTAGCCAGGAAGGATACAGCTCCTACCCTACGTTTCCTGTGACTTTATTCATGGATACGAGAACCCACAAGGAGGCAGGGAGTAAGGTAAGTTTTTATTTAAATTGTAGACACGGTGGCCAGTAGCAGGGGGAATTTTTGGTTGGGGGTGGACATGCCCTTCAAATACAGTCTACACGACCTGTGTAGTCACCAACTGTCAAATCAAGGCTGCGGCTGAATCCGGCCTTCTTGCTGTTGTTGTGGGACCCCGGTGGACTGTTACAGATCAAATCTATCACGTTGTCATGTATTGTGCAGTCCCAAGCAGTAGCAAACTATAGCAAACAGATCTTTTTAAACAGCTGTATCTGGGCTCACTGATTGCATTTCTAGGCATGCAACCATAGTAATGTAGGAGTACGCTGCTTGGGATGCAACAAATGGATACAGCCTAATAGGCTTGATTGCTCACCAATGTCCAAATGATTATCCCGGCACTGGGGAGAAGTTTTTTTGTGTGACAAAAGAACACTTCTATTGCAGTTGGCCATTCACATTACTTGTGGTCAGAAAAGTAAGGGTGGGTGTTCCACGTTTAGCACATGATTGTGCCATTAGGCAGATGTCCCAGTCCAAAACGTGATGCTTCACAACCCATTCCTTGCTAAGACTTGCACTAGGCACAAGGTGAGGCAGAGTCCCAATCTGCACCGCTATGTTTCTGCCAATCACTTAGCCTGTAAGTTACTTTTGATTACCCAAAAATGTGTTTACCTATATGGGACACAGAGGCAGAGACCTTTAGGACAGGAAGACAGCTCCTACCCTACAGTTTCCTGGACTTTATTCATGGACTACAGAAGAACCACAAGGAGCAGGGATGTAAGGTAAGGTTTTTATTTAATTGTACAGCGGGGCCAGTAGCAGGGGAATTTTTAGTTTGGGGGGTGGACATGCCCTTTAATACAGTCTACACAGACCTGTTAGGTCACACGTGTCAAACTCAAGGCCTGCGGGCTGAATCCGGCCCTTCTTGCTGTTGTTTGTGGGCCCCGGTGACTGTACAGCATCCAAGATCTATCACGTTGCTATGTATTTGTGCAGTCCCAAGCAGTAGCACAACTATAGCAAACAGCTCTTTTTAAACAGCTGATCGGGCTCACCTGATTGCATATTCTAGCAGGCAGATCCATAGTAATGTAATGACGCTGCTTGGGACTGCACAAATGGATAGCAGCATAATAAGGCTTGGATGCAGTCACCACTGTAACAAATGATCTAGCCCGGCACTGGGGAGGAAGGTGTGACAAAAGAACCTTCTATTGCAGTTGGCCATTCCATTACTGTGTCAGAAAAGTAAGGTGGGTGTTCCACGTTAGCACATGATTGTGCCATAGGCAGATGTCCCAGTCCAAAACAGTGTGCTTCACACCCATTCCCTGCTAAGACTCTGCACTAGGCACATCACACCCATTCCCTGCTAAGACTCTGCACTAGGCACAAGCGTGACAGAGTCCCAATCCTGCACCCGCTATGTAATTCTGCCAATCACTTAGCCTGTAAGTCTACATTTTATCCAAATGTGTTTACCTATATGGGGGTGTGAGAACCAGTAAGCATCTACCCACAAGTCAGACAATTAAGAGCAACTACAGCAGCCCATCATAATCAGATGACCCCAATCCTTTAATGGCCTATATTGACCAGTAGATTTCTGCCCCTTCTATAAGCAAACCTAATATTGTTCTTACTCAAGGAAAGTTCTGTATCCTTACAAATAAGGTTCCATTGTTTTTACACAATATCTTACATTTGTTTACTGATCAGAGAATATTTTGATGAAAAACAAATTGCCCTGTCATCTTTTTAGGCACTGTGTCTTGTCCCAGCACTTCCAATTAGAGATCTGGCAAAGCTGTTCTTCTTTCAAAATATCTTCTCTATAGCCTCTATCCAGGAAACAGCAGTTCATATCATATATCATTACAGTTCTACTATCGGTAATATTTTTTAACACCCTTAAAGGGTATGTCCACCCTTAAAAAAAATTTTCACCAATTCCCCGCCCCCCAGCCCCAATCGCTAAATGCCCTTAGTATTATCAGAAAATGCCCCAACCTTTACTTACCTTCCCTTGCCGCGCTGGGCCCAAGCCTCTGCTTGCGAGAAATGCAAGCAGAGGGGCGGGAATGCAGTCGCGTCGGTACTTGCTGCCGCTGATCGGAAGTTCAGTGCGGCTGAGGCAAGAATAAGTACGTTTCGGGCATTTTCTAATCTCTAACATAGCGGTTGGGCTGGGACAGGGGGAATCTTTGGTGAAAAGGGTTTTACACTAGGGGGAGAGAAATCCTAATGGGAGGGAGATGGAGGGGGAGAATGGCTGCATTATGCATGCCACACTTCTCCCGAGGCATGTAGGAGGCAGAGTCCTATATGACTCTGCTATCCTGCCTGGTGGGCACTTTTGGACTTTGGGGTGGGGACTACAGGAGAACCTTATGGAGCGGATGTGAGGTAAGGATTAAATACTACATGATGGTGCCATATTGGGGGGGAATATCGTTTTGTTGGGGGTTGACATGCCCCTTAAATATTGCACTCTAATAAGTGCTGCAGAATGATGAATTGTAGCATGTTATGTTTTTTTACCGTATGAGTATTAATCATTATCGACATTTTCTTGATATGAAGTTTTTAAATCTCCAGGTTACAGCTGTAGGTCAACTTCTGAGGTGCAGTAACCTGTACAGATTTCTCATTGCCATTCCAATTAATAAAAAGAATCTATAAAGCATTAAAGGACAACAATATCACCCCGATTACATGTCCATACTTCCAGCAGCTGAAATCACTTACTCACGTTTACAGCCATGCTGCCCTCCTTTAGCTATCACACAGCAAAGATGAGTGCTAAAAGCCTGCCTCCTAGAGGGCCCAGGGCCTTGATTAATATAGCATTTGTCATTAACTGGTGGGAATTTCTGTTACAACCTCTCTCCTCCTCCTCTGCCAGTCAAACAAATTTGAATTTATATATATATTATTCAATCCAACATAGTTATTAATTGGGAATATTAGAAATGGGACAGAGAACAATTCATGTTATTTCATTGAGATCTCTAGGGCCATAATAGTACTCTATAAAAACCATTAGACACAGCCATTATCAATATTTTATTACAATCTCCCTTTTTGGAGTAACTGGGATGTGATCAAAAAACTATACATTTCAAAGTGGAAGATAATGCCCTGCATATTTAAAGTAATGACCACAGAGAGCAGCAAATTACCATTATTTATGTTAGTGTTTTAAACCTCAAGCGCTGATCAGATTAAACAAGGATGTCTAGCCATTGTTCCCTAAATGGTTAGTTGTATTGTTTTTTGTTACAATTCAAAGGGTATGTCCACCTCTTTTTCAATTTTTAACATTACTGTAGGGCAGGTCCCCCCCCACCCCCATATTTTTTTTTACCAAAAAACCGTCTCCCTTCTTTACTTACAGCACCTCGTTCCTTTGCTGTACTGGTCCGGCTCCCCTGCCCGCCGGAACTGTAAGCAGGGGGCCGGACCGGCAGCCGCGGCTGTGATTGGCTGAGAGGCAGCCAATCACAGCACGGCTGCCATCAGTGAGAACGTCGCTGGAACGAGGTGCTGTAAGTAAAGAAGGGCAGGTTGTTGTGTATAAGAATGAAAGTGGTTGGGGGTGGAGGGGACCTGCCTGCTGTATGTTAAAATAATTTTATGGATCTAAAAATGCAAGAGAGGCATCGGAGGGAGGGGGGGAAAGGGGAAAGGGTCTCCATGCGCAAGTCTCTATACCTCCCGGAGGAGGACAAACAGAGGAGAGACCTTGGACAGGAAACAGCTCACCCCCCTAAGTTCTGGACTTTATTCATGGACTACAGAAGAACCACAAGGAGCAGGGATTGTAAGGTAAGGTTTTTATTTAATTGTACAGCGGGGCCAGTAGCAGGGGAAATTTTAGTTTGGGGGGGTGACATGCCCTTTAATACAGTTACACAGACTGTTAGGTCACACGTGTCAACTCAAGGCTGCGGGCTGAATCCGGCCCTTCTTGCTGTTGTTGTGGGCCACCGGGACTGTACAGCACCAGATCTATCACGTTGCTATGTTGTGTGCACTTCCCAAGAGTAGCACAACTAGCAAACAGCTCTTTTTAAAAACAGCTGATCGGGCTCACCTGATTGCAATTCTAGGCAGGCGATCCATAGTAATGTAATGACGCTGCTTGGGACTGCACAAATGGATAGCAGCATAATAAGGCTGATGCAGCACCACTGTAACAAATGATCTAGCCGGCACTGGGGAGTGGAGGAAGGTGTGACAAAGAACCTTCTATTGCAGTTGGCCATTCCATTACCGGTCAGAAAAGTAAGGTGGGTGTTCCACGTTAGCACATGATTGTGCCAAGCAGATGTCCCAGTCCAAAACAGTGTGTTCACACCCATTCCCTGCTAAGACTCTGCACTAGGCACAAGCGTGACATGTTATGTTTTTTACACGTAAGAGTTATTAATCATATCGACATTTTCTTGATATGAATTTTTAAATCTCCAGGTTACAGCTGAGGTCAAACTTCTGAGGTGCAGTAACCTTGTAAGATTTTCATTGCCATTCCCAATAATAAAAAAATCTATAAAGCATAAAGGACAACAATATCACCCCGATTACATGTCCATACTTCCAGCAGCTGAAATCACTTACTCACGTTTACAGCCATGCCCCTCCTTTAGCTATCACCACAGCAAGATGAGGTATAAAAGCCTGCCTCCTAGAGGGCCCAGGGCCTTGTACATAGCATTTGTCATTACTGGTGGGATTTCTGTACAAACCTCTCTCCTCTCCTCTGCCAGTCAAACAAAAAATTGAAATCCCTGTTGCTAAGAAACAGCCTACACAACAAGCTGATCAAGGGGTGGGTTGAGAGTGTTTTTTCGCATGCTAGCTTTGAGTGACAGTTACAGACAGACAGAATCGTTACACCCTCTTCACAGCAAGGCTAATTGAATGCAATTTTTTAAAAAATTCATTGAGGCAATACAGTTATCCTTTAAAAGAAAAATATATAACTGATAAAACCGAGGGTAAATTTTTTTTCTCCAAAATAGTGCGTTATAAATGCCAAAGAAAGGGACAACATTGCCCGTTCTCTTCTCTTTGGATACGAAAACTGTCCTCTATCTAAATAACTCCATCAGTGCTAGTAGCTGCAACTAGTTTCATGAAAAAAAAAACTATATGAAAATAACCAAGTGTGAACTGTAACACTATGGACTCATGTCTAAATTACAACCAAAATACAATTATTTGTGGATTATGCTTGTGAAGGTTCTCATTCATCAAGGTTATGGTATATCTGTGTTTCAATTAGATAACTGGACTTGAAGTTTAGTTCTTGAAGACGTTTCGCTAGTCATCTGTCTGGCTTTCTCATTCAGAAGACTTGTACAAGAATCTTTGGCAATTGGTACCCTGGAAAATCCCATTTAGCCTATCACAGAGGTGTTATTAGGAACGCCCAGAGTAAGGTGTTTAAAACAATTGACATGCAGCAATGTCACAAGGTTAGAGCTTTTGTAAGAACAACCTAAATAGGTGGGTGCACATAGTTTGCATGTACAATGCTGTTTACACCTTACTCTGGGCGTTCCTTAACACCTCTTAGCCACTATCTATCACACCCTTACACTGCTGTGATATGCTATCCAGAAAGGATTTTGCGCGCGTCTGGTACATAATTGCACAGATTCTTGTACAAGTTTCTGAATTGGAAAGCCAGTGATGACTAGCGAACTCTTCAGACTACATTTCAGTCAGTGATCTAATTGAATACCAGATATACCATGACCTGGTGAATGAGAACCTTCACAAGCATATGTCCTTTATCCTTAAGATGCAGGACACGGTTAGTCCTGACCGAATTGGCTCTTCTGTGGGGCCATACATTGATGCAGTTGCTGTTTGGTCTCCCCACATAAAAATCAGAGCCTTCTTCATGACCACTGCAGATGATGTCGCTTTCTTGTGTTTCGTTGGTCTTGGTTCTGAACATGCTGCCTCATGTGTTGTTTGGTTAAGCAGACAGGGATACTGTGTTTTTTTGAAATTCTTAATTTCTCGGAGACCCCTGCTACAATGGATGACCATGTTCTTTCCCTGTCTTGCTTTTCTCTTCGCTGTGTTTATTCTGTCTTTTCTTTCCTTCTACTCTTTTGACAAAGGCCTAGTCTTGATATCCACAAGTTTTAAGGGCTCCTCTGAGATATTTCATTTCTTTAGCCTTCGCCTCTGTGCTAGTGGGGATGTTTCAGCTCTGTGTTGCAGGGTTCGATGACACCCAGCTTGTGACTAAAGGTGGTGGGAGTCAAACATCAAATACTGATCTGTGGGTGTTGGTTTCTGTTAAACCTCTACTTCCAGTTTAACATTTTCTTAAGTTCTACCAAGCAGTCCAAGAAAGCCAGTTTGTTGTTTTGTACCTCTTCCCTTGAAATTTGATGTTTTGGTCTACCGCATTGATGTGTTCTGTGAAAGCTTGTACTTCCTTCTGGTGGATTTTAACCCAGGTGTCATCCACATATCTGAACCAGTGGCTGGGTGCTATGCCCTTAAAGGTATTAAGCGCCTGTTTTTCTAGAAATACGATATCATATACGCAGTGCAGTTCAGAATTCTCTGATTTGTATGTGGGGGAGACCAAACAGCAACTGCATCAACGTATGGCCCAGCACAGAAGAGCCAATTCCTCGGGTCAGGACTCAGCCATGTACCTGCACCTTAAGGATAAAGGACATACCTTTGAAGATTGTAATGTTAACACATTGGCAATGGAACGTGACTGGTTCAAGAGAGGTGTTAAGGAGGCCATTTATGTGAAAATAAAGAAATCAAGCCTAAATAGAGGTGTGGGGGGGGGGGGTTCAACACCAACTGTCTGCCATGTACAATGCTGTTTTGACACCTTACTCTGGGCGTTCTTATAACACCTCTTAGCACTATCCATCACGCCCTTAACACTTGGCTGTGATATGCTAAATGGGATTTTCCAGGGTACATAATTGCCAAAGATTCTTGTACAAGTCATTCTGAATTGAGAAAGCTAGTCGGATGACTAGCGAAACGTCTTCAAGAACTAAACTTCAAGTCCAGTTGATCTAATTGAATACAACAGATATTTGTAGATTATTTTTTATTATCACCTTGTCTGTATATAGTGCTCTGAGCATTACTGGTACTTTATATATAAACATATACAAACTTACAGCAGAGCAGTTTACATTTATTACATAGCTTATGTTTTCTTCTGTGTTTTTCAGGAAGATGAGAGCTACCAGTGTTCACAGTGCAAAGGATCTGGCAGTGCTCCGTGTTCTTTGTGCCATGGAAGCAAGTTTTCTATGCTTGCAAACCGCTTTAAAGAATCATATCGATCGTTGCGCTGCCCTGCTTGTGATGAGAAAGGACTTCAGCCTTGTCAGATATGCCGTCATTAACACTGCAATATGATGTATATATAGACGTGTGTGTGTTTCTTATCTTTGCATCCCGATTAAGAAATGCAACAAGCTGCTTCATCTTTAGCTTCTGTGATGTATTTTAGTCCATTAAAATTGCATTCAATACTCACACATGCACCAGTTTAGCACCTGTATTAACTATGTTTTTGAGTCTTAATATTGTTAATTGTTTTCTAATTGCATTGATTAAGTCATTGCTTTTCATATAGTAAGTTGACCCTTTTAAGAGAGCTTTTAAAGCAACCTTGCTGTATCTAGGGAAGAGAAAATATAACTGTTTAAAGGAACACTAAACAGATTTTGTGTACTTTGTTAAGTACATAAAATATGTTTCTATTATTCACAGGGAGATGAGAATGCTTATTCCCACCTCCCTGTGAATAATAGAATGCCCAGGGGACACTGCCAAACTTACCTTACTGGTGCTCCACTCGCAGCTGCTTCTGAACTGACAGCCGCGCTGCCCCGAACAAGCGGCTATCTTTGGCCGTGCGCGCCAATACACAGGTAGGCACGATCAGGACAGCACGGCTGTCAGCTCAGAAGAAGCTGCGAGTGGAGGTTGGTAAGTAAGTTCAGCAGTGTCCCCTGAGCATTCATTATTCACAGGGAGGTCGGAATAAGCATTCTCACCTCCCTGTGAATAATAGAAACAATTTTATGTACTTAAAAACCCTGATTTAGTGTCCCTTTAATCCTTTGATTTACATACACTATAATGTTACATCAACCTACTTTATTCTGTGATGTAATTTTTCCTATGCTAGTTCAACAATAAAAAAAGAACTCTTAAAGGAGTCCAATTCATGGAGAGGTTAACTGGGAACTACATTTAGTCTCTTAAAGTTTTAGGGACTTAAGAATTTTGTAAGCAAAATGTAAAATGGTTGACTTTACCGTTTTCATACTGTTCATCCCCATCCCTCTCCAGAACCATGCTGCACTTGCAGTGTTTAAGGAAATAAAAAATAAAAAAAGAGTTAAAGGGGAAGTTCATACAAATACTTTTAAGGAAAAAAAAAGCAGTATTTTCGCATTCCTAATGACCTTAACCTGCCCATTCAGAATTTTGTCTGTGTACAAATAAAATGATTCAGAAATAGATTTCCTGTTTGCAGGACCCCTAATAGAGACTGTTATTGTCTTGCCCTTCACCCTGCGCCTGGGTTGATTCAGTTGCTCAGTAGAGATTTGAGCATGTTGGAACCATCCAACAGCCAATCACTAGAAATTACTGTTAGGGACATGGCTGGCTGCCCCCGAGTCGGAGGGGGTAGACCATGCCTTTCCAATGATGTCAAGGTGGGTGGGGCAAAGGCAGGGCCACAATCAGAGGGGTGTAACTGGGTGGTGCTGCCAGGGCCAGTCGCTGGATGGGATTTCAGCCCTGACCATGGGACTCGGGATTTTGTCCCTGGATGGGGCAATCCCATCCAAGTAGCAACCCTGATCATGATCCACCACAGGCTCCTCTGACATTTCCCCACTGTTTCCAGCTTTAACTGAACTATAGAGTGCATGTGTGCTATAGTTAAAGGGTATCTCCACTGGAAAAAAAAATTGCCGATGGACTTTGTCTTCTATGCACATCGCACTTGCGCATATGCATACAAGACTGAGTCCGCCTGGACCTGTCAGACTACCAGGCGGAAGAGCAGCTTAAATTCTCTTCTGGCTCCTGAAGGTTTTATTGAAGAACAGGAGGGAAGACACAGCTCCTTTACCTCCTGTCCTTCAATTAATACAAAACATGAATAGTTCCCTTTCTTGGTCAACTTGTCCTTTAAACTGATGGTTTCAGTAGTTCTATTGACAAGTGGGGAAAATGTGTCCCTTCAATGCAAACAATGACGGCCCTTTTGGCATGCTGAGTTTATCCGTTTTGAAAGGAGAAAAGTTGAAACCCCAGTGGATACTGGTTACATTGAAAACAGAATGAATCCTCACTTCCTGTTTACATTGACACTGTGTTCCAGTGATCTGGTAACCCTAGCACGAGACAAACATCAAAATAACCTCCACTTCCAGCAGCTCCTCCAGTAGTGAACTCTCGGCACCAGAGATATTATTACGTCCCCTCGCTTGAACAGTGAGCACGACAAAGCCGTATTCCGTTCCCCGCCCCTTGACACACATTACAACATCCAGCCCTCTGGGCGGGCGGCGTTCTGATTTCCTAGAAGTTCGTGCGGCACGTGTGTTACCATGTCTGTGTTGCTCTTTTAATAAAGTTATTCACAAAGAGGATTTTAAAAAAAAAATGGCGTTTTAAAATAGAGGAACAGCATGTGAAGTAGAAACGGAGAATGGGGGTGTGAAAGAAGAAGGTTGTGGGGGACGGCTGGACTGTGGTGGGCGCCATGGGATCTCGGTGGAGGTAGGAAGTGTTTATCCTATCCTTTCCAACAGGTGTTGACCAGTTACCTCAATAAGGTGATGTGAACGGGCGAAACGTCCGATAATCCCCTCTTCTAATTGGCTCTTGTCTGACCCGCCTCTTCTGGCTGCTCCTGCTGTTTACAGTAACATTCAATTTTGTGGAATGGGGGCATTATGGGTAATGCAACAAGAGGCATATAACATTCGTTTGATACCTTAAAGGAAAACTACACCCTCCTAAGAACATCTTTTAGAAAGAATGGCCTCTTTAAATTATGTTGATATAGTTTGTCCTATGAACTCATTACTGTGTGCCTGCTATGCTTCTGGATGCCTCATGGAAACTGAGCAATTTAGAAACCTGTACTGAGCCTGGGCATGCTCAGAAAATGCAGACCGGATTAACATTCAGCCATTGGCAGGTATCCCACGCCTCCCGGATCTTCCGGTAGTCTCCTGAGAATTGGAGTTCAAAATCTCCCCGTTACGCCCCCTTTTTTGCGGCCACGCCCCAGACCGCCAACGTCACGCCCCGCAATGCCCATAACTCCGCCACCCCCTCGCGTGCATGCCCCGCACACTGCGTGATGTCAGTGACGTCACGCAGTGTTGACACACCCCCTCTCCCACCCTGCCCGGAAGCACAAATTGGCAGGGTGGGATGTCTGCATTGGCTGTGATGTCAACTGTAAAATCCATAACTGACAGTTGCTAACTGGAAGAACCAGGAAGCAGAAACAGGGGAAACAGGACATTGTGCAGGATTTCAGGTTAGACTTACATATTTCAGGTTTCAACTATTACCATTTAGGGTTTTTTTGGGGGGGGTGATTTACCTGTATGTATGTTTTCATTTTGGGGCTGGCCCTTTAAGTTAAGATGCAACAACCAATGAGATGTTAACTCACTGCAGTAAAACAGTAAAAAGCTAACATATGATTGGTTGCTGCAGATTCATAGCACAGAACTGTTGTGCCGCTTATTTTGCATAATCCCCATTAAGTTAATACATTATGTTCCATGAGCCTTTCTATAAAATACTATTTTTAGAATGATGAGACATACCGTATGTGAATGCTTCGTATGGATGGTGTATGTAGGACGTATGTGCTACCTGCTTGAGAACTACTGGTCTTCTTAACCCCCTATTTGCAGACATTGTAACCATATGGTAGGAGAATTTTTCAGCATTTCTTATTTACATCCCAGTATCGATTGTTTTTACTTTAATATAAACACAGGGATTTAAAACTTTTCTTCATGTTTATGTATCAAGCAGGTTTTATTTATTTCTGAAAGATGTGTTGGTCACAAAATTGTAAAAAAAAAACTTTGACTCTTCAGAGTAAAACAAAGTTAGAGACCTTTCCTTTTGTCCAGGAGACACTGCGATACTAAAACAGCACTTTGTAGAATTTGAAATGAAACGAAAAGGTATAAACAGCTCTTACAATTCACATAGGATAGCAGCTTTGCTCGCGTAAAGGGGGGTGCAGTAAAGTCTATAGTCATAACTTTTCTGGCTGCGCTCTCAAGCTGTTGTAATCATTTTGTAGCAGTAACAGCGTAGCGGGGGAGCATGGGGTAAGCGTTGATTCTTGAATGCTTTGATGCCTTGACGCAGAAAATGTTAACTTAAGCATGAAACATAATACTTACTGTAATCATTTTGAACTTTGAGCAGGTTTATAACTCGTACTAACCAAATAATACAGATAGTATACATACTATACTAATACAAATACAGATAGTGTGGATTTTAAACTCATTTATTATCAATGTGATAAATCATGGTTCTGTGTGAATGTAATAATAGGGAATAAAAGAGACAAAAAAAAATAAACATAATGAAAATTCAAGATGTGTTCTAAGCCAATGTTTGTCACATTTCTAAATTCATTGTGGTTTTGGTCTCCCAGACTCCTACACATTCAGCTGTTTTATTTAAAAGGACATCATTTTTATGTCCAGGGCAGTCTACTGTGGGGTCTCGATTTCTGGCAGGTATCCATGTTTTCCTCCTGGTTTACAAGCTTCTTACAAGCTTAAAGGACAACTAAAGCCACAGAGCACCACTAAACCAGAAGACAGAACACCTTGATAGAAAACCAGTAGTCTGTGTCTTACCTCTCCTTTTGATACAGGCGCTGGGAAATTTACCTAATTAACATATGGTTTGTGCTTTACTTCACAGCATTCTAGTATCACACAGTTTGGTCAAGGACCATTATGTTCTACACATGCTCAGTCCTTCGCTATGGCAGAAACTTGTTACAGTTGGTTTATTTCTCCTTTAATCATATGCCTTGGCCATGCTTAAGTTTGTCTTGATTTTCAGTGTGCGCACGACAAAGTTCTTGGGAAACTCCAGTCAATTATTGTCCATGGTGTCAGCCATGATTATCATTTGAGTGATAATTCAGGCTGGCAAAAAATATTTTTAATGAGAAAGTGGATCAGTTGGGGCTTATGTCTCAAGAAAGGGGTGAGTCATTTATTATTGGGGAATGGACATGCCCTTTAATTTTACAACATGTTAAATGTGTAATTTGTCTATTGCACTCTTCAGTAATTTGTGTTTGTCTTATAACAATTCAGAAATCTTCTTATCTTTTGGCTTTTTAACTTCTGTTATACTCCAGCTCTCCAAGTAATAAATTGTATCCCTGTACAGTCATAGAAAAAGGAAAAGGTAGTTTTAATGGTATATTTAAACAATGCTTTAGTTTGCATCAACAAATCACAGCTAAAATATATATTAATATTAAACATACCAAGGGCATCAACAAATGCACCATTTGTTAAATGCTAATTTGCAATAAGCCTTCCCCTTGGTGAAGACTGCACATTTATTTTCTGCCACAAGGCTGGCAGTTTAAGTGTATCTTTATTTACTGAAATGTTTTTGCCAAGAGGAAATTTCACTTTTTTTTTCTTTGTCAATGTTTGGGAGAGTATGGTACAGTCCATAAAAGATAAGATTCACCTTGAGGAGTGGGCTATAAATCCAGCTCCCTTATGTTCCGAAAGCTTTATAAGCAAGAACAAGAAGATAACAACTTGAATTCTAAGCATGGAAGTTTGATTCTCTGTTTTTTTTATATCCTGAGCACAAAACACATTGTGAATCACCTGGAGGCCAGACAGTAAGGCAGAGGAAGGATAAACATTTTTTCTGTTTTTTTGTATGTACTTACCTTACAATTGTTACCTGCCTAATGTGTAAAAGAAGGAAACAGAATTTGATTTAAAATGATTGTGAACACAGCAGATCTGGATTAATGCTGTTATAAAAAGTGCCTCTGTACTGAAAAATAAACAAATGTAAGTGCTTTGCTTAACCTTGCTCCATTTTTATGAACTGTAAAATTATTTTTTGTACTTAAAATAAAAACTGAAGAGTAAGTAATTGCTCCTAGATGTCACCACTGTTGAATGCCAGTAACTGGTATTTTAAAGGGGAAGTTCAGTGCTAATACATATACTGATAAGAAAAAAAGAGCCGTTTTTTTCCATCCTAGTGACCTTAACCTGCTCATTCAGCATTTTGTCTGTGTATAAATAAATGCTTCCAAAATACCGACTTCCTGTTTGCAGGACCCCTAATAGAAACTGTTATGGTCTTGCCCTTGACCCAGCGCCTGGGTTGATTCAGTTGCTCAGTAGAGATCTGACCATTTTTGATCCATCCAACAGCCAATCAGTAGAAATTACTTTTAGGATTCCAAGGTAATGTGCATTCTGGGATAAAGAAGGGCCGTTACAGAACCTAAAATGTCAGCTCACTGATGTCAACAGCAGGGAATAGCTAGGGGTATAATTTCAACTTGGTTTTCAAAATGGGCGAGAATATGTATTATAACTAGGTATGTATAATATAATCTAAGAATTTTAAAAATAATGATATTTACCACTGAACTTTCCCTTTAAAGTATGTGACTATTGGGGCTCAGAATCTTGTTAACTAGCATTTTAAAGGGCATGGCCACCTTTAAAACCCCCAAAAATTGTAAGTAATCTGCCCACAACCCCAAGTGCTATCTTTACCAGTTTATTACATGCGTTTGTAACCTGATATTTAATAAAAACTACTTTTCTATTCTGGGAAAGGTATCTGTCTCCTCCATCTGCTCAGAGAGCTTTTATAAGCTTAAGCATTTTTAGAGGAGACAGCAGGGTAAATCACAGTCAATCATTGGCTGTGATGTTCAGCTTACTTTGTCAAAACTGAGGCAATAGCTATCCTTAAATATCTGGTTAGTAATACATCTAATAAAGTGCTAAATATATCCATATATCCAAAATTTATACTTAACTTTTTTCAGTTTAATTGAGGAATGGGAGGTTCTTACCTCCTGTTCTTCAATTAAACAGCCAGAAGACAGAAGCGAACAGAGAGAACTTATCTGTGCTCAAACTCCTCTGCTGTTCCTCTGACAGGCCCCGACACTCTCTTGTATGTATGTGTATGCGTGTACATTGGAAGGGTGTGTTGGGTAAACATCAGAGGAACAGCGGAGGAGCGCGATCAAGGGTAAGGTCTCTTTGTATTAGTGTTAGGAGTGGATAGTGATCTTGTCTGTTTATGTGATCTGTGTGTCCTCTGTCTTTCCTCTATTGCTGGCAGCGAACCTCTTTTTTCATTTACTGTTTTTCCTACAGACAAGGTGACTAGACTTTCAACCCTATGATATGGTGAATAAAACAAGTAGCCATAGAGCATTAAGAATACCTGTCTGCTGTTATGCTGTGTAAGATAACGGTGCAATCTGATTGCATAGTCTGAGTGTAATTGGTTATTTGTAAAACCGCAGCAGGAGTGTTTAAGATGTTTTATTACTTTATACCATATTCTGTTGTAACAGTCTTGATTGATCTTACAACATTGTACAATTTCTTTTATACATGTGATGTACAGAAATGTTTATTTATAGATAAGAACTATCTGTATTTTGTTATTTATGTATGTGTTCTTTAAAAGCTAAGGGTGCTGGGAAATCCACCCCAGCTGTAAAAGTTAGTGCAATTGATTATTCAGAGAGACTCCTGAAGTCAGAGCGATCAGTCTGACTGCAGTTTGAAACAAACCCTGTTGTGTTTGGGAGTTTACACCACTGTCCATAGTGTAAATTGCTGTTTCTTTTCTTATATTTTACTTTTCCTATTAAACTGAACCTGCACCAAACGCCAACGACTGAGTGAAAGACATCGTTTTATTTTTTATACGAAACCCATGTCCTAACAATTAGGACACTGATTAGTACGTAAAAAAAGCTAAAAGCTTAATGTAAAATATTAGCAATCCATCTCCATTCCACCCCCAAATCTGCAATGAAGTTGACAGACCAGCTTCTCCTATTGCCAGCACATTTGAAGCAGGACTGCAAATGGATCTTGGTGACATGTCGGTTTACACATATTTCAAACAACAACATGAAATAACAGTCATAAACCCCAGGTGTCCCTGTCTGGTTAGGCTAAGTATAAGTCTCCTTTACTATTGTCTGCAAACACCCCCAAACTTCAAAATAAGGAATGAAAATGCATTCCATGTTAAAATTTTAAAGTTAAAGGGCAAGTCCAGCCCTAAAATGAGAACTTACATACAGGTAAATCACCCCCCAAAACCCTAAACGGTAATCGTTTGAAATCTGAAATATATAACCTGAAATGCTGCACAATGTCCAGTTTCCCCTGTTTCTGCTTCCTGTTTTTTTTCAGTTAGCAACTGTTAGTTATGGATTTGACAGTTGACATCACAGCCAATGACTGAATGTTAATCCCGTAACTGCCTCTTCTGAGCATGCCCAGACTCAACACAGGCTCAGTACAGGTTTTTAAATGGCTCAGTTTCCACGAGGCCTCCAGAAGCATAGCAGACATACAGTAATAAATTAATAGGACAAAGTATGATATATCAACATATTTTAAAGAGGCTATTCCTTCTAAAATATATTCTTATGAGCGTGGAGTTGCCCTTTAAAGGGCGTGTCCACCCCCAAAACTAATTTCTCCCACTACTGGCCCCACTCTGTATACCTTCCCCCAGCCCCAACCGCTCTAAAATATTTTTAAGAAAGTCCCCCCTGAACTCTACTTACCTTCCCTCTCTCTCCCGGCGTTCTGAGCAGCCAGCAGCCGTGTCCGTGATTGGCTGCCTCTCAATGTCTTGCAAGCAGAAGGCCAGGCAGTGCGGCGGAGGAGAGAGGGAAGGTAAGTATAGATCGGGAGACTTTCTTGAAATTATTTTATGGCGGTTGGGGCTGGGGGAAGGTATATTATCATATGGCAAAAATTTATTAGAAGGGTGGACATGCCCTCTAAAACTGTATTTTTTGCAATAAAAGAGAATCTGCAATAGTCTTTCATTGGCACTTTAAATCACTGATGAATCTTTAGTTGTAAGCTTTTTTAGAACTCCAGGTAGAAAGAATTATGATGGCTACAACTTAGAAAGAGGAAGAAAAATCACTGATCTTTTAAAATGTTCTAAATCCCTGTGTATCGTATTTTTGCTGCAGAAAATGTACATAATAATATAGTAAAGATTAAATTAATAAAAGGGATAAAAAAATTAAATTTTTTGCTTCAGGCAGCAAAAATTAGATCAAATTCTACATGTCATATACTCATGTCTTGACATTTCTTTACCCACCTAAAACTATAGTCCACCCCCAAAACTAAAATTAAACCCACTACTGGACCTACTATTTAGTGGTAAAATCCTTACATTTCTGCTCCTTATGGTTCTCCTGTAGAGTCTGTCCAAAGTTCCAAAAAGTGAAGCGTAAGAGGTGTCTGTGAGTTATCCAGCCCATGCTACTCCTTAACCTCAGTAAGGACAGTGACATGCGCAGGGGAGATTCAAATTAGTTTTCAAATGTTAAATAAGATCTGATTGGTTGGGGCAAAATCCAGCACCATTTTTAACGATCTATTAATGTCTATTAACTCTAACTGAAAATGATTAATACAGTATAAATCCTAACTGATTGCTGGTGCTGATGACAACAGCTTTAAACTTACCATACTAACTGACTATTTCAGTAACCAATAAAGAATGTCGACTTGCTTGGAGAGAAAATTTACAGGGAGATACAATTAAAGTTCTTATCGTAAAAAAGTTACTAATTTTGCCTCAGATGCTAGGTTTTAAATGTTAAATAATATCTGATTGGTTGGGTCAAAAGTAGCACCATTTTTAAAGATAATGGGGCCAATTTACTTAGACTGCTGGGCAAATAGATGGAGTTAAAAATCACACTAACCGGTTTGTTACCAGTTAGCGCAACTTTAACTCCATATTAGCATTTGATTCAATATCATGTTTGCGCTAGGTTAAGTTAAAGTGCAGGATTTTATCGCTGCAGTTAAAATCCCGCAGTGGGTTAATCCCTTACCGGGATTTACCCACATACGCAAACGCAAAAGAAGCGTTTAGCCAGAGCGATAGTGGCTCTGGGTAAATGAGCCTGAATAACTTTTATTGAATCTCCCTGTAAGTTTGCTAATGGCTTCTTCAGTTCTAAGTTGGAACTTACTGTACTGCTTAAAGTCCCAGGGACAAAGATAATCATCAGTGAAGTTGACCCTCGGTTGCAAGTATTTGGCAGGTATGCGCAAGGACTTAAAGGGACACTATACTGAAAAAATGACTTTTTCGTTTTAATCTATAAATTAATATGTGTGAGTAGCATTTACTATGAGGTGTGTGTGTTGCTGCATGCCTTCAATCCACACATGTTTTGCTCAGGAGCAGTATCCCCACTCCCTGTTTTAACCACCCCCACTTTCATCTGACCTGACTTTTTCCCCACAAACCAACTGTGAAACTGCATACAGTATTCCAACTGTCAAAACTCTGTTGCCATTCCAGCTACAGCAAAACTGCTCACAGAAGAAAAGTTTGATGGCAAGGAACAGTAGTCGAGTTCCAGTAATTTAGGATTACTTTTTTTTTCAGTATAGATGCCCTTTAACACTTCTACAAATAGAAAATTCCCAGAAATCAAAAAGTATAAAATGTTAGTAAACCTCATAATAAAGCAACTTTAAGTACATTTTCATGTTTTTTATTGCTGCTATCCAAGAGCACCTTCTCTACACCAGTTTTGACTATGATGAGTCTTTTTTTGAAAAGATTTTTGAAAAATGACAGACTAGATCCTGCAAGATCCTGTCTATCATTTTTCAAAGATCAGGCTACACACAGTCCCAAGCGCTCCCCCTATGCACAGCATAGGGAGAACGCTCTGGATTGTGTGTTTCCCTGGCTGAGGGAAATTTTCCCTCTTTCCCTAATGAGCGTTCGGCGACCCGATTGTTTGGCAGCCGCTCGCTAGTTCGGGAAAGCAAGGTACAGATCTGACGGTATCAGGGCTTTATCGGTACTGTGTGACTAGGCAAGTTTTGTCTGCTTTGTGAAGTAGCATTCATTAAGTATCTGCGATTGAAATGAATCAAAAGCCTTGGTTTCTATTTTAATTCTGTGTATGTCTGCATGTTTCTTGCTAGGGGAATGTCGCCCACAGTTTTCAGCAGAAAGTTTCATTTTTTAACTAACTTGCTTTAAAAGCCACTCATTTTAAAATTAGCCATTAATGTCTTGGGCCATTATTTAAAAAATGTGGTATGGATAATACTGGGTGCTGTTTTGCGATAACTAATTATTTTCTGATGGTGGTTATATACATTAGCATGAATCTACGATAACTACCATTAATTTACTTTTTCTATGATAACAAGTGTTAACAGGTAAGTAATGTAGGTTAACAACTATTTAAATATGATAAGGAGCATTAAATTCTGACCCAGGAACTATATTTCTTGTCAGACATTATTTTATGGTAATGGTCAGCTGTGTTCTCAGTCAAAATTGTGGCTACTCACACTATATTTCTGATGATTCAGCAGTGTTCTCCCCAGAATTTTTTTTCTGGGTGGGGAGGGACAGGGAAATTTGATGGTAGGGAAAATTAAATGCATAAAGGATCAACAGCAATGGGGTGCGCATCCAAAAGTATGGCACTCTGGGAGAACATCAGGTAGATAAAAAGGTATAAGTTTATTGGTTACACTACATAAACACGTAGCCTGACGCTACACTACTCTGGGTTAATTTTCCCTCACGAAAGTGTCTAACGACAGCTATGAATTGGCATTAAATATTTACACTAAAAGAGCTGCACAGCCTCTGGTCAATAGGAGTTTAAGTCACGTGGGTGAGGACCTAAACAACTAGGTCCTCATCTCTGGGTACTTTACAGATCATCTGTAATACTTGAAGTGCTCCTCCTCTAGCCTTCTCTCACTGACAGTCCATGTCATCCTACTGGCCACGTCACAGTGTGCAGACAGAAGAGGAGCTGACTGGCAGGGGAAAGTAAGTATTACAGATGGTCTGTAAATTATCCAGAGGTGAGGACCTAGCGATAATGTTCCTGCATTATTGTAATAGTAGTTTGTTTTAGAACATTTTTAGTAATTTATATATGTTTTCCAATCTCCTTAAGAAATAAAATGCTGCTTGGGACTTGCAAATTAAAGGACAATTATACTCACCTTGGACGTAATCCTCTTGTTTGGCCCTTTTAAGTACAATGGGCTAGGACCTAAATCGATATTCAACTGATTTCAACTAAGTCCTGTACTATATCTACTGTATAGACATTCTTCCTGTCTGCAAGCTGACCAGTAGGAAGATACGCTGTTGAAGAAGCATGACTTCCTAATGGGGAAGCCCCAGGCAAGGAGATGGAGGCAGGGAACAGAGTGCCGGCGATTGTAACTTCCATAGGTAAGTACAGGACTTAGAAGTTGAATCCAGGGGACCTAGTGATTTAGGTCCTCACCCTGGGTGTCCATCCCCAAAAGGACATATTCTGCTAGAGAAGGTTATCTATACTTCCAAAAATTAATTTTTTAAAAATAGTGTAATGGTCCACTACTCCAACACATTTTTCAGATTTGAAATCCAAGTTATCTTAATTTTAAATAACTGCATGTACAGGGAAAGACCTGCCACTTAAACCAGGTATGCTAATTTGTGTCCCTCCAGTGACCTCTTATTATTAATTCACTTTATTTTAACATTAGCATAAAAATAGATAAATTGCTCAGTACATAATTTTCCATACATTGAACATACTTCAACATACTAAGATATATCCTTATAATTCTTTTAGACACATTATTATATATCAAGTTACACAGTTATCACTGTATATAGCCATTACCCTTAAAATGCATACCGTATATACTCGAGTATAAACCGTCCCGAGTATAAACCGAGGTACCTAGTTTTAGGTAAAAAAGGAGGAAAACCACACTGACCCAGTAAACCAAGAGGAGTATTTGCCACTAAAGATGTTTGGAAACTACAACTCCCCATGCTTTATTGCTGGGGTTGTAGTTTTCAAACATAGTTGCAAATACTTACAAATAAGAGTAAAACCTTCTTTATTTGTGCATACTGTATGCACAAATATAGGAGGATTTACCCCTATTTGCAAGTATTTGCCACTCAAGATGTTTGAAAACTACAACTCCCACATAAAGCATGCTGGGGTTGTAGTTTTCAAACATCTTAAGTGCAATACTTGCAAATAGGGGTAAATCCTCCTTTATTTGTGCATACAGTATGCATCCTCGCTCCAGTATGTGGAGCGAGGATGCGGATCGCGCGGCCGCCGGACCAGGTAGGGGAAACATTGACTCGAGTATAAACCGAGGTAAGATTTTCAGGCTTTTTTTAAAGCCTGAAAACCCAGGTTTATACTCGAGTATATACGGTAGCAGGCTATGAACCGCAAACAGGCGCATACTCTTGTCCACCGGGCTACCAAGTCCCAATTAACCTAGTTATATTCACCCGGAGCAGCTATATTAAATTCACTTCTTATACCGCCTTCCCAAAACCTAGAGCATATTGGCAAATGGAGTCTTTATTTCTCAAATCATTATGCCTATAAATACTTAAGATGTCGCTTATCCTCCATTATATCTACCTTACATAGAATAGGGAGTTAGCAACATTATGTCTCCTTGTCGTTTTACAATGCTATACCAAATAATCACCATACTATGACTTGGAACATATATTAGTGGTTGGCGAGGAATCCCGAACACCCCGTAGTATTTATCCTTTCTATCTCTTATACTCTAAAGTACCCACTGTCTTATGAGACTTCAGCCACTTCCCCCATATTTGATTAAATTTACCTATACAACCTTTCTGTACATAAATTGTTTTTATAAATGGGAGTTCTTTGTTAATTAAATCCTGCAACTGTTTGATGTTCGGTAAATCCCTCGCCATCCACTTCATTATTATAACCTTTCTTGCATAGAAAAGAATTTCATAAAGCAGGCGTTTTTTTACAGTGCATATAGATAAATTACTAAAGATTCCAAATAAACAAAGTTCTGGGGAACAAGGCAGGGTTATCTCGAAATTTTTTGAATAAATTCTAGGACTTGGTCCCTATACACCTGAATACTGTTACAGCTCCAAATTAAGTGACCAAAATCTACATTCAGGAGTGTACATTTCGGGCATTCCATTTTTCCTCGGTTGCCCATTTTATACATTTTTTTGGGAGTTAAATAGGATTGGTTGATAATATAATATTGAATCAGTTTATTTTGAGCCGCAAATGATATTTTATTATGGGATTTTAACATCTTATCTCATCTTATCTGTTAATTTCTTTTGTTCAACCTTGCTCAATACATTTAGAATTGAATAAGAAGCAAATTCTACCTTATTTACTTTCAAAATGTTCATTATACAGCTCCTAAGCTGTATATATCTGAAACGATAACTATCTGGGAGTTCATATTTGGCCTTTAATTGTTCAAATGGAATTACACCCACACTATTATATGTTCAAAGAAATTAATTCCATTGTTTCTCCATATTTTTGATGCATTATATGCAATCAATTGCGGAAATGTACTATTATCCCACAGTGGAGATTCCAGTGGCATCTGTTGAAAGTCTGATAATTTGAGTACTTTGGCCCAAATTTTTTTATCTTGGGTATGTAATACTGTACCCATGCTCGATAAGTGCTTAGCAGGGTCTATTAAAAAGGTAAAATAGTGTCCTTATGTATAGTTCTTAAGCATATAATCCGACTGGGTGGGGCTGCCACACTCCACCCAGCACTGTATATATTTTAATTGACTCGCCCAATAGAATAACTTAAAATCAGGTAAGGCCAAACCTGCCCTGTATTTTGGCGCTTGAAGCTGATTGAGACTTACTCTAGCTCGTTTATTACCCCATAAAAAGGAGACTAGTATGCTATTCATTTTTTTAAAAAAACACCTCAGGAATATACACCATTGAATGCTGCAAAGTATATAATAACTTTGGTAGCATAAAAATCTTTATCATATTAATTCGACCATATAGATTTAAGGGCAATGCACGCCAATGGGTCAGTTTTTCTTTCATATACGTTAGTAATGGCAAAATATTGAGGCTATAAAAGGTTTCTGGACTTTTTGCTATGTGAATTTAAATGATTCCACAATTGCTATTAAATGTATTGAATCCCTATCACCATTCCAGTCATCCAAATGTAATATAGCTGACTTATTCCAGTTAATAACAATACCAGATAGTTTACCATACTGGATTAATATCTTTATGACATCTGATAACGACCCTTTAGATGCGTCCATAAACAGAATAATATCATCCGCATAAAGAGCTATTTTTTCTTTATGTGGTCCTAAAGTTAAACCTTTTATATTAGCCCGAGATCTAATCATTATTGCAACAGCCTCTATTACTAATGCAAATAATAAAGGCGAAAGCGGGCAGCCCTGCCTTGTTCCCCTGTGCAATGTAAAGGGGTCAGATAGTCTACCAAGCATTGAGACTCTTGCTCTAGGATGATTATATAATAATTTAAACCAGTTTATGAACCCGGGACCAATTCCAAAGCATCTCAACAATTCCCATAGAAATTCCCATTGTACAGTGTCAAACGCTTTTTGAGCGTCTAAGGATAACATTATTCGTTGTCCTTTTGTTATCATGATCTATCTGTGACTGTATTAATACCTGCCGTATATTGATAGATGTGGTTTTCCCTGGTATAAAGCCAGTCTGATCTATGGGAATCAGAGATAAAATAACTTTTTGCAATCTGTTTGCTAAAACCTTTGTTAAAATTTTATAATCCACATTTAAAAGTGAGATCGGGCGATATGAATTGTGCTTGGTAGGGTCTTTCCCGGATTTCAACAACACTATTATATTAGTTTCACACATAGATGGAGGCAAACACCCATTATTGTATGCATGTATAAAGGTCTCTAATAACGGCACACTCAATATATCTGAATATTTTTTATATATTTCAACTGGGATACCATCTAAACCAGCTTGCATTTGTTGAATAGCAACTCTAATTTCTTCCAGAGTAATCTAATCATCTAATTTGTCATGTTGATCACCAGAAAGTTGTGGGAATTCCAACCCTTGTAAATATACCTCAATCTCATGTCTAGTGGATTCTGAGTGCGTGTCATACAAAATGCTAAAATATTGTTTAGAACTTTCCATTATCTCTATTGGATCCGTTAAAATACCCAGTTGTGGATCAACAATATTTTGGATAAGCGTGGGAGATTGTATGTTTTTACACATCAAAGTCAAAATTTTGCAGATTGGTTCCCTAACGCAAAATGTTTTTGTTTTATGAAATTCTCTCTTCTCTTTCTCATATAATAAAACAGTATATTCTCTTTGCTTGTTTCTCCAAATATCAAAGTGAACAGTAGAGGGATTACTAAGATAGTCGTATTGAGCCTTTGACATAGATCTCCTTATTTCTTCTTCCTCAACTCTAGACTTCTTTTTGATATATGAAACATATGATTTTAATACCCCTCTTAAATAAGCTTTAAATGTATCCCATTTAATTGATGTTGATACGAGGCCCTGGTCACTGCTTAAAAAAAATCTCAATTTACACTTTTATCCAATCTATTTCCATCTCAGAAAACAACGTAACCCAAAATGGATTTAACTTCCAGTACCTAATTATTCCGTCTTGTTTTTTTAATTCTAACGTCATTACTAACGAAGCGTAGTCAGATGGACCCCTTGGAAGTACTTCCATTTGCGTTAAATACTTGGTGAGAGATGGAGATATAAAGATATGATCTATGCGCGATAAAGTACCGTATGTATTAGACTGACAGGTGAATATCGGAGTCTCTAGGTACAGGAAGCTCCAAGAGTCAACCCAACCCCATTCCGTTACAATTTGTTTTAACTTAGTAGGTCTAGGCGCTATTTGATTCAACCGCCTAGGAGGAAATTTATCTCTAAGCTCATCCAACACCATATTAAATTCCCCCATTATTATCAAATGTGCATTAGGATAGTTAGCAACAAAATCCACAGCTAAGGAAATCACATTCCCTTCTACGTGTGGAGGATTATAAATACCACATATTACATACTGTGTCATATCAATTTCCACTGCTACATATACAAATCTCCCCACTGGGTCAGCCCTAGAATCTAAGATTGTATAATTCAAGCTTTTATTAAAGATGAGTGACACTCCTTTCGAATAGCTGGAATGAAAACTGTGTAATAAATATCCAACCCAATACTTACTTAGCATATTTTTATCCTGCTAAGTCAAATGGGTTTCTTGCAGGCACACAATGTCTGGAGCTTCCCTTTTAATAATATCCAATTTCACCCTCCTTTTTTGGGGTTTACGTAAACCCCTAATGTTCCATGATAAAACTTTCAATTTTTGAGCCATATTCTATTATAGCGGTAGTTATTTCCAACTGTGTATTGACTTTTATACCTGTTACAGCAACCTATGCCTCTTACTTTACACAAAGAATATCTATAACTAATATATCTAGTTTTTATGCCGTTTTTAAACCCCATAACCCCCCTTCCCCCTAAAACCTCAGGGATTGCAAATGCAATTTTCATGCCCTGACCTATCGGGGGAAATAAATCGGAGCTCCTATTCTAATATTTTAAACACTCTTAGTAGTATCCCCCCAAACATGTCAAAACATTTAATAATACAACCAAATATAATGAGCTGATGAATCATATTGGTCTACTTTCTATCTATCTATCTATCTACCTGTCTGTCTGTGTATCTATCTATCTAACTGCCTGTTTGATCTATCTATATATCTGTCTATCTATCTCTCTGTCTGTATTATATATCAATCTATATATCTGTCTTTCTATCTGTTATATATCAATCTATCTATATGTCTCTCTGTCTATCTATCTATTATGTGTCTATCCATCTATTATCTATCTATCTGTCTCAACCTCTATCTATCTATCTACAGAAGGGAGAAGTGTCTCACACAGCAGCAGCAGTAGCCCCTCCTCCACCCACTTTCACAGCATGTACTTAGGAAAAGAGAGGGAGAAGTGTCTAACAGCAGCAGCCACACCCACTCTCAGCAGTGTCAGGAAGATATGTTAATGAGCTGTATAGTGTCGGGCTGTATATGCTCTTTATTATGTAAATGTATCCAGTGTTGGCTGCATTACAAGTGGGAAGTGACTAAGGGAGGTGGGGGCCATTTAAGAGCAGTTACTAAACATTGAAAATTAACTAACAAAGCAGGCACAGACACACATGTAAGTAACATCATTGTACTACCCTAACATTGTACTTTCACATTATACAAACGTTGTTTCAATGAGTATAGTGATCATCTAAGATGACTGTACTCACACTGCCCAGAACTGTACGCTAAGCTAATTATTAAGCACAATCCCTGCAGGCACTTTCCCGAGAGCAGGGAAAGATCACAGCTTTCACACATGCTCAGGTGAGCTTTCCACTTTTCTCAATGAACAAGACCCTAGGTAACTCATAAGTCATTGGCCGTGACATCATAAAGTCTGTCTGTGACTCCGGTTCAACCTGGAAGTGAAAGATTCATGTAAGGATCGGGCTAAATAATTAGCTTTGTGTGCAGGTTTGGGCAGTGTAACGATCTTAGGGGTTTGGGGGATTCCCTATCAGAATACAAATGTCATTTTGGGGTTGGACATGCCCTAATGTATTTGTATAATGTTTTTTACAAGTACCAGTTTGGTTTGTATGGACACTTATTATTGATGCTGTGCCAAATGTAGGGCTGTTAGATCATTAGGGCTAGGCCACACCAGTGCACACTTTTATTATTAGTCTGCTGCACTGTGATCCACTTTTGGGAGTACATAATCACCTTTTGCGCAATCTTATGCAATTCCAAAGCGCAATATTGTGAAATCACGTTGTAGTGTGGTCTTCACTTTTTGCAGTATGTAATCTAGTGGTACAAATGAGCAGTTAGTGCAGGATATTTCAAAGGTGACAAAAAAGGCTAAAGAGATTGCCTTTTTAAAGCATTTTTAGATTTTAAGATACAAGGTTTTTTCTACTGCAAACTCTCAGAAAGGATATTTGGAATACAGGCCTGTAGCTACAGTATATCTATTATGGATCTGCTGAGAGCTGTTTGCTTTTGAAGCCAGCATGTTATTTTACTCCACTAATAAAAAAAAAAATCTTAAACGGAGTCAAAAAAATTTCCATGATGTTGTTCATAAGCTCAGCTTACTGCAAAGTTTGTTGAAGGCTTTAGTATTTTTATAGTACAATGAAATGTTAATATCCCTAACAACATGCCTAATTTGTCTAACTGCTGTGTAATGGACATTCAGTGGGAATAAAATACTTTTTTGATCAGTCTCTCATATTATTATTTTTTTAATCATAGAACAAGTGGACGTGGATAATAATGATGGAGATTTAAGGCTTTAAAAGACGGTAGTTACTTAACTGTGCTACCGCACCGAACTAGATTATTATCCCTCTAGCCACGTATGCCTGCTATGAAGTACTTAATTTCTCCTAAAGTACAAGAATCTGGAATTCACACAGAGTACTTTTTATCGCTAAATCTCATCATATTTGTTAAAATAAGCTTTATCCTCTGGCAGTGTCTAAGTAGGGAAGATATTCATGTTCTAACACAGAAAATGATTCCCCTCTAAGTACAAAAAATCCTTACAGCCTATAGAAGCCTACAGCTAACAAAATGTTGAATAAATACAGCCTTAGGAGATCATTAAAAAAAAAAAAATGGCCAATGTTTTTTTTTTTAATTCTGCCACCAAACCAGAAAAAAAAACATGCAAACAATGTTTTGTATACTGCAGTTACAGAGATTTTACAGCAAATTGAGAAATTTCTTCACATGTAAAGTACATGTCCTTTAAAGGAAAATGCTATAGAAGTCTTTGCTAGTTCTTAGCAAAAAAAGATTGTGATGCTGAACACTGAATGCCTGTCTCTTTTAAAGTTACCATTAGATAAAACAAGATAGCAGGGATTTGTGATGTATAGGTAGATATACTGGAGCACTTTCACATATTTAATTAATTTGCTAATATTTAGAACATTTGCCATAACTCAATTTTACCCTGGGATACAGAGCTGGAAAAAACAAGGAGGCCAGTAAAAAAAAAAATAGTGTGTTTGTGCATGCTTTTGTATGCGCAACCTTTTACAACTATACACTTAAAGCCTCCAGCCAATAGACAGTTCCCATAATCCACCTCTAACTGACAATCCTGTTACAGCATAGATACCCACCTCTGTTAGTCACTGGTTATTTTATAGCAGATCCTGCCTCTCTAAAACAGACCACCACACACCTATCAAGTAAAGAAAAACTTAAACATTTTTAAATAAGTGTTTATAAGTATGTGCAAAACATACATGGTATAAAGGTTTCTACATACCACACACAGCTTCACCATTAGGTGGGTGCAATGACTGGAGAGGTGAATATTCTGGGTCACGTATCACGGAAGAAGAGATCGGCTTGATCTCGAAACGTACGTCGATCTAGTGCCATGTGCCGCATTTGGTCTCTTCAAATTATGGATATTAGCGGATGCCGCCTCGTGGAACCTTTATCTTTGTGGAAGTGAGTACGGGTGCCCCTGCATCGGGCCATACCTCTACTGGAACCTGGATTTGGCTCAAGCTTGTGGTATACTTATCTTACTGGGATTTGAACGGGCCATTAAGACTCGCGCCGGCTAACACTGGGGTGAGACGTGACTTTGTAGACTATATTTGGCTTTCTTTGTACATGCACTTTCTTAATCAGACTGGTACTCACTAGGCTGTTTTATTCCACATACTCCCTATTATCATATATGAGACCGATCTTACGCAGCAACACTGTTTTTTTTTTTGATATGTGTATCTAGATGCTTATTGATGTTAATGTATTGAATAAAATGTATGTTTTAATTTTTTTTTTAGTGTCCACCACCGATTCACCAGTCTGTTCTAAATTAGGTGTCATTATGGCCTTCTAATATTTAGATTTATGTATCACCACTTATATACAGCGGGGGTTCCTTGCGGACTTTGTGTCCCAAGCCTGTTACCGGAGCTACCCCTATCCTAATTTTGTTTTGTTTTGTTTTGATTAATTTTATCTGTTCTATATTATATCCATTTTTAAATAAGTCTGTGGAATTGAACTTGTAACCTTTATGGGCTGTGTGTTTCTAAATGTAGAGCATGACGGCTTAGACTAACTGAAAGGACAACTGTACGATTTTTGCTCCACCTCCCTTTTTGCCCAGGGCCTAACCAGTGGGAAGATGCATACCGCAAGAAGTACTTACCCATTGAATAGATCTTAGAGGTGGGGGCTGAGCTTAGAAAATACAGTGTTCCTTTAAGGAAATGAGCCAGTTTTATAGATGGACTTGTGTATATTGGCATTTAACTGGTATTTGGTTAGAAGTTATTACTATGTATTCCTATAAAAGTGCCTGTATATATTACTGATTTTGGGCTGTATTTATAGTATGTGATTCTAAGTACATCATGTGCTGTTTGTCAAATATACCAAATATTGATATTTTATTGTTTACATTTTTATTGAGCCATTGTGGGGTGGAGTTGATGTGTTTTTAATCCTATATTTCTACTGCTTTTGTTAGACCCTTCATATGTTATTCAGTAAAGAAGCTTTTTACACATTTTTAAGAGTGTGCCCATTTATCCTAGTGTAATTTTTGTATTTTTTATTTAATTTGTGAGTTAGTCACTGATCATTCTACATCCTACCTCTCAGACGCAGAGCTTTAACAGCGTGCATTTATTTTTTAAAACTATCTCTTTTCCCCCACACATTCTTTTTGCTTTTCATACAAAAAACCCAGAAGTAATCTTTGCAGTTTATTTCCTATGCAGCAATGAGAAAATATATTTTTTTAACAATAATTCTTTGGAACTGAACCTGTAACCTCATGAGCTATATGTTTCTAAATGTAGAGCATGACTGATTAGACTGCTAAGCCACCACAGCTAACACAACAAAAAAGGTACATTCAGGCTGTGCATATTTGGCCCATTTAACTGTTGCAAGCAAAATTTTGGCCGATTAATTTTTAGCTGCAACAGGCTTATATTGGAAATGTGTTCGATTGGCCATGGCAGTTAATTTTTTCAATTTATATGATCATCAATGGACCGCACAATCATTTGCCCTCAGCCCATTTGCAGACAACCATCCATTTTTCCTCCCGGCTGGCTCTGCCCGATGTGGTGGTCAGGCTTTCGGGTGGAAATATCATCCTTAGAAATTTCATCTTTGCTAGGAACAGAATGGAAGCAATAATTTAAACATGACAGTAGAAACAGCTTTTATTTATTGATCCTGGTAGGCCATTTGCAGTACATGCTGTCCAGAACATGAAGTGCAGGGTAACAAACAGCTTTAAAGGTCTTATCAGGGCTTCCATATTGGTGTGGAAACATCTGTACAGAATATATGTGCATAAACACAGTGAATAGTGGGGTCAGGGACATATGTGATCCCATAGGATCACATGTTAACAAGGCTCTTTGAAGACTACATAGGATGTGAGTTGTACTAGCAACAACATGGAAGCTTGCTTAGTTATAGAATATACTTCTTACATGTAGGTAAATGCAACTTACTAGAGAAGTATCTAACAATGTACAGGTGTTTATAGAGGACTAAAGTGGATTTAAAAAATTATGTTGGGTTCTTTAAACTGGCCATTATTCTTCATATCCCATTGGGTTAATGGAATTTTCAAAATATCTGCAAAGTGTAAGGCACATCATCCTTGTACAAAGATCAACTTGCAACCACAATTTCATTTGACCCACACGTTTTTATATTAGTGTTGGGCGTTTCTAGCAAAAGCCAAAACCTGACATTTGGGCATTAATGGGAAATCATTCTATTTTATTGTGAATTGAAAAATATCAAAGCTGATTTAATTTCTCTGCACACAGAAAACAACTGCTGTATTATTTTTAAGAAATAAATAGTTTTTTAGTATTATGAGCCAGCTCTTTTCTCTATATGACCAATAGGTGCCAGTAGTCCCATTTACAGCAACGTAACATAATTGTCATTATGGAGAAAAAATGGAAACTACTCTACTAAGATCCATAATATCCATTAACGGAGTAAAATGTGCACAAATGCAAATTCAGCAGTGTTAATCATATTTGAGATCGAGCCCAATTGCAACATTACTAAAATATTTTCAATAAATTTTAGCCTACTGCAGGAATATAGACTAAGTGTTAAAATAAAAGAAGTAGTGGTTTTTCTATAAAGGTAATTAATAATTTTCATAATTCCAAAATATTTACAAATAACACTTTGCATAAATAAAAATAAAACCAAACATTTATAGTTTAACACCACTGCTACTGTATGTAAAATAATTACTGAGCAATGCTAACGCCAAATCTTGGTCTCCTCTTTTTGGGTTGGGTGTGGTGAGAACCCTGCAAAGGCAGACACAGAAAATTATTTAACAGTAAACCTTGACAGAACTTTCACAGTATTTGTAGGAATTATAACAAAAAGAACACCCACACGTTAATTAAAGCAATATAATTACCAGTAATTTAGCTGACATCTGAAAGCTGATAATTGCCTGATGGTGATCTTAATGAATTTTAAAACTTTTTTATTTACTTAATATCACTGTGTTATAATATTGCAAAGAAGGGAAACATTATCCCCATATATAAGGGATAGTCTGTGTTGTTTCTGGGAACAGCTCTTCCTTAGGCCTAGGCCCCACTATGCATCCCACCATTGTAAAAATTACATGATTGGTAAGACGCATGATTTTTGCATACTTACATTTTCCCTTCTGTTTAGTTAAACAATAGCACATACGTCATCACAAAGGAATGATATGTAGATAGTGGGACATATACCGTACACAATTTCAATGTAATCACATCTTTCTGATCAGACAGATCCATCAATATTTGAGGCTGACCAATCAAGTAGTCTTTTCAAATCTGCACCTTTGGCCCAGACATACAGACAATTGTTTGAACCAACTGATATTTGCAGAAAATTGGATAGAAAAACTATCTGGTGTTCTTTGATTACAGGCACATAGAACTCTGGTGGCAGTGAAGAGATTTAGTTTTAAAGGGCAATTCTATAATTCCTACCTGCCCCCACCCAATAAACCTAATTAAAGTACCCAGGTTAAGGACCTAAGAGGCTAATTCCTCACTCCTGGGATTACCTTAGAACAGCTGCACTCTGTCCCAGAGGTAATGATGGCTGGTCCGGTCAGTTACCTGAAAGTTACTGACGTTCCAGCAGTTACCAGAAAGCCGTAGTTAGCAAGACAAAATGGGTCAAGGGAGGATTATTTTTAAAGGCATATCCACCGCCAAAACTAAAATTTGCCCCAGTGCTGGCTCCACTGTGTAGTGCAAGAAAATAATTACCATACATTTTTGCTTCTTATGGTTCTCCCACAGTGCCTGTCCAAATTTCAGAAAAGTGAAGAGTAGGAGCTGTCTGTGAGTCATTAGGTGCCTGCTTCTTCCTTGTTTTTGTTGTGGTTTATGGTATGTGCAGGGAAGCCCCCCCCCCATCTCCATCCCTCTGCATAGATCGATGTTGCCCTCTACCATTAAAAAACTCTTTACATATTGTTGTCTACCCCAGACCACCCCCAACCGCCAACTTCATTTTGTTAAAAAAGCAGCAGATGTACTTGCTCTCCTTCATTCCCTCTGCTGTCTGCCTAGCCGGCAGCTGCATCTGTGATTGGCTGCCTCTCAGCCAATAACAGACGTTGTCTACCCCAGACCACCCCCAACCGCCAACTTCATTTTGTTAAAAAAGCAGCAGATGTACTTGCTCTCCTTCATTCCCTCTGCTGTCTGCCTAGCCGGCAGCTGCATCTGTGATTGGCTGCCTCTCAGCCAATAACAGACAGCCAGTAGCAGAGCGCCACGGGAACTAAGGAGTGTAAGTACATTTCTGCTGCCTTTTTAATAAAACAAAGTTGGTGGTTGGGAGTGGGCTGGGGTGGACTACAATATATAAAAATTTGGGGTTTTTTTGGGTGGAGAGACCCTTTAAAGGAGGAAGGGAAAATACCAGACCAAAGAAGTTATTTTAGAAAATTGCAATCAAAGTCATATTATTGTGAGTGTTTTACTTTTTCTGTGTTTTTTGTTATTTTATTTGGTACCACTTATATTTACAAATTTATTACATTTTCTTTTCATCTAATAGTATCCAACTCCTATGGAGAAACATGTTCTTGCTATTAAAACAGTAGAAGAGAAAACAGGTAAGAAAACCAATATTCTTTTAACATATTGCAGCTGTGTTAGCAATTATTTACATACTGTATATTTTTATTATTCATAATGCATTTTTGTTGTTGAAGTCTGCTGTTTTGTGCTAATCTGTACATCAACTTCTTCAGGCTCAGAATCCTGTTACCCCTGTTTGGATACCACTAACTTTGCTTCCTCCTTGGGCATAGGGAATCATTAAGTCCACTTGCCTGTAGTCACAGGTTACATTTTATGATGTTATTATAGTATTCTCCACACCAGCATCACTTTTCACAAAGAATTGCTAAAACTACAAAGAAATCTACTAATAAGGTGTTAGCCTTTTCAGGTCTACTATAGTTAAATAGCACAAGATTGGTTGCTATCGATTAATTGCGCGGGCAAACTTGTTAACCTAACATAAGCCCTTTAGTGTTTGACTGTTGTGTCTGCTGTGCATAGCCTCTCACTAGCAATACTTTATTGTGCATCATTTGGGGACTGTCCATCAGCATTTATAATAAAAGGGTAAGCAACATAAAACCTTCAATATACAGTAGGATTTTAAAATCTTACATTAATATTCTACTATTAGAACAGAAGGAATGGGGAACAGGAGTAATATGAGTTCCATTGTTAGTAATAAAATGTAATAATAAAATGTAATAAATTGCTCAGTATGTCTAATCATATTTTTAATGTTCAATAATTATTATAGATAATGTTTTAAAACTAAAAGTTATGAACATGAAACTCATCACAAACTATCCCCCCTTTGGGTTCAGAGTCTGCATAGCTGCCTTCTCTAATGGTGAGGATGTCACATGACAGGGCAGTCACTAGGTGACAAAAACTGCTGAGCCATGGGTTGAAATTTTGGCAACACATCAACTTATCAAGCATGGAGGTCACCAACAGCAGATGAACCTTTAAGGGCCTGGCCCCACTTGAGTGCACGGAAGAACACTGCGCTTCCACTATTAAGCCTTAATGGAGCACATGCTATAAGGACCAAAAATGATGATCGCATGCGATCCTATAGTACATGGAAGTGCAGCGCATGTTGTGGGGCCAGTCACATAAGCACATACCTGTGCTTCCCCTAGCGCAATCGGATTGCAAATCGAGATTCAGACACACTAGTGGGGCCTAGCCCTTAACGACCACAACCCTTGACTGACCATAACACCAAAACAATACATATAAGTATTAAACCTAGTGATGACTTGGGTTAAATGGAATATGTACAGCATAATATTGAGAAAACTTTACATAGGGCACAATGGTTCTCTGTGTAGTTGGAACTAACCCTAATTTTTATTAATGTATCCTTTATTGCATAGAGTTCAACCATTATTATTTTATTTTCATAGATCCATCAACAGGTGTTGTGTACAGGAGGCGTGTTGCAACATGTAACAATGTGATTCCATCTTTCTTGCAAAAAGTAAGTTATGTGCACTAGCTACTACCATTTATATATTCTTATATTGCAATTCAAACAGTAGGGGTCCACAGTAGAGATGCAACAGTTTTTTGTAAACTTCCAATACAAGTGTTCCAGATCACCATAATAAACCTATAATGTAATCAGTGATGGTGAAAGCAAACAGGGTCATAGATTACAGTAGAGTGGCAAGTGTGCTGGTTTATTTAATGCTCATCCCCAACCAAATTACAAGGTTAAGTGCGACATCAAGAAGGGAATTGTGGAGCCTGCATGGGTTTTGCAAAAGTCACCTATGTAGCCACTACAAGCGATTTACCATCACACTTGTTTCTTTTCTAGTGTGACATATTTTAAAGGTACACAAATCTTTCCAAAAGTGATCGACCATGATGAATCACTGCCGGTTTGCGGCAAACATTTTGCAGACAGTTCGCCTATTAATTGGATTTACCTGTGAGCAGACATAACCAGTGCTGATTATTTGTCTTAATTGCCTGTCACTAGAGCAGGCTTTAAAACTCACAGCACATGCAGACACACACATCAGTAGAGCTTTGTGCAGCCTTTCAAGCAAAATTTAAAGTTTACACTTAAACTTTATCTTACTAGTTTAGTATTAATAACCCCTCTTAATAAAAGATTAAAAAATTAAGTAAACATTTAACCCAGTGTTGAAACCCATATTCCATTCAGCAGATCGCACCTTGCTTATGCCATCTAGTTTCCTTTCTTTCTTGTTTTATTACATTGCATTTGATATCAATGCACTTCTTTTCTTTACAGTTTTATTAAGAGATTCACTGAGCCAGCACCATTCCTTATAACATGCCATCAATGCAAACAGGTTTTTAAACGCTGTGTTTTATACTGCAATCCTAAACTTTGAATAAACACTTTTATATATACATGTAAACCTAGGAGCAAAGTATAATATTCTGTTTGCCCGTCACAGTTTAACTCAATTTGCATGGATCCCAAACCTCTATCCTGTTTGCACATGCAGAGCTCCGTTCCCCAGTAAAGTATTCCGAATAAAGAACCCTCCTTCTGACTTCCTGAAACCTAAAGTCTGCCTCCGCTGATATCAGCGGCAGCTTTTGTGCGTTCTCGCATGCGCCATAAGAGCCCACTGCAGTCGGCAAAGTGTGACAGTAACAGCTGCGCGTGTGCAGGCTGTTCGCTATAGAAACAAGGCTTTTTTGTGATTGGTTGCCTGCACACGTGCAGCGCACAGCTGCTACTGTCATTGGGGGAAATAGTGCTGCAGATTTTTGCGTTTACAACACAAAAATAAGTATGGGTGACATTGGAAAGGGGGTGGGGGATTTAGGTGGGTTCTGGGAAACTAATGCCCATTTCTGTTAGCAGAGAATTATCGGGGACGGGGTAGAGTGGGAAAGTAGAACTGTACCTGAACTGTTGCCTGGAATGAACCCAGAATTTTCAGAACTCTGTGACAAAAATATACATATATGCACCATGACATTGACACACACACACACACTTCAATAAAACATATCTACTGACAGTCACTCAATACTCACAAAATACTGGTGTACTCACAAATACTGGTGGTCACACACTGACAGTCACACTAACATGCACTGACAAGTCATGCACACAGCCCCACAAACAGTCACAGAAACAGCCACACACTGCTATATTACATCATGGGGTCAAAAGAGGCAGGGTTGCTACTCACCAATATTGCTGATGGACAACAAGCAGTAAAGCGTAAATTCCACCCCCCCAAAAACAAGCAAAACCTCAAAAGCAGATTGCAGAGGCAACAAGCACAATTTTTTTTAAAAGAAAGGTATCCTTGGGGACAGGTGACAGGGTAGTTTATTATACAGAAGTTTTTAGAAAATGTCATTTCTCAGAGAACACATCCTTTAACAATCTTCATTCAGTGTTAAAAGCATTTTTGTTATTCTTTAGTTCTTTTTATATGATTACATGACATAGCATTTTATTTGACATTGATAAAGTGGATCACTGTATTTATGTAAAAACATAGTGCCCCTCTTTGTAGTTTAATAAAATCTTTACCTTACATTTCTGCTCCAAATGGTTCTCCTGCTATGCCCCTCCAAAGTCCAGGAAACTGCAGTGTAGGATCTCTGTGTGACTCCTCCTGCTCCTGTGTCTGCCTCAACCTCGACAAGGTTTGAGGCATGCGCAGTAGAGTCCTACCCCCTCCTTCCCTCTCCCTCCCGTTTTGCTGTCCCTCCCCCTAGCTCTAAACCCCTTGGTCAAAATGTAGGTATAGGTCCCCCAGCCCCAACCTCTATAATAGAATTTAGAAAGAGTCCCCCGATAGTTACTTACCTTACCACTCTCCCCCGGCGTTCTGAGCAGCCGGCAGCTGCGTCCCTGATTAGCTGCCTCTCAGACAATCAGAGACTCGGTTGGTGGTCCCGCCCCCTGCTTGCAGTTCCGTGCAAGCAGAGGGCCGGGAGAGTGCAGCGGAGGAGACAGGTAAGGTAAGTAAAAATCGGGCACTTTCTAAAAAAATTCTATTATGGTGGTTGGGGCTGGGGAACCAATAACTAAATTATATAGAAAGTACCATAAAGGGGTGGACATGCCCTTTTAAAAAGAAACTCCCTCTGTACAGTATGTAGGTAAACAAGACAAAAATAAACACTCGCAATATATACTCATGGTCCGGGGGCATAAGCACTTAAATACTGGCCATGAGGAGTGCACATTCACCACCGTATGTAGGTGGCCTGGGTGCAATAGTCGAGAGTCTGAAGTCAGGTCAATCAGGAAAAGTATTGCATGCACACCAAGCAAATCCAAGACGGCAGCATTGAGGAATAAAATCAGACTTTATTCACCTTTGATGATTAGCCTGTACGTCTGTCCTTTGATGTGCTGAATAAAGTCTGCTTTTAATCCTGGATGCTGCTGTCTTGGTTTTACTTGCATGACATTCTTTTACTGATTGATTGCATTTTGTTTGACTGACATTCATAAGGTAACATGACAGTTTATGAAAATAGTTACTTTAGTTTTTAGCTACAGCCTAGCATTGTATTGGAATAGTTTTTAAAGTACAGCAACCCTTTGAGAGAATCCAGCACTCATATCGCTTATCGTTGATGTGACTCTTCTTTGTAGTCAACTTGTAAAGTATTGTGGCATGTAAGTAGGTGAGGTCATTATCAGAACACACCAATATATTCTGCCTGTTTATAGATGAAGGCAGTACAAAGGTGTAAACCTATCCCTTCCTAACACAGCTCTACACTTGCCACCTTGTTGTATTTAACAGTTCAGATGTGTTGTATCTACAGTGCACTGCATATTTCATTTGACAAATAATCTGCAGGCATTGCCTAGAACACTGGGGGGTTTTCAGCTTTAGATGCGAGTTTTCAACTTGTGTTGCTTTTTTATGAAATCCTTTTTATTATTTTATAGCCTTAGTTTTTTTCCTTAGGGTTCTTGGCTTCATAAAATGAATTGATATTGAGAGCTCATGGCACATACTCCTGGCATGGTGATTTTAATTTTCTTCCCTGCCCTTCACAATGCCTGTGATGAGAAACATAAATGTTACACAAATTGAAATTTTAAATTAGCTAAACTAAACAATCTGCCCTTGTATTGTGTTTTCCCAAGAGTTAGGGCTGGTACACAGGGGTTGATATTTCTGTCTGATTGACCACCTGTTTGATATTTTACTTGATCTGATCCAAATATTACCCAGAACTACTAACATGTCTTCGACATGTTTGTACAGTTTTACCAGGCAGAATTTTGTCAAGAGCAAAGGTCAGAAATATTTTACATGGTTATTTTTGGCTGGTCTTCTGTAGACAACAAAATTAGTCAGCCAGAAATGTTGGTAGTCACTTTCAGTTAACAGACTACTAATCTTGATACTTCCAGTTTATATCTTGATATATAAATCAGTGCCAAAATGACCTAATTGGCCTTTGTGTATCAGCCTTTACCGATTTTCATCTATACCATATTAAAAAAAAATGCTTACCGAGTGCTGTCCTTTGCCTACTATTGATTATTACATAGTGATAGCTTTCTCACTCAATATTTTCTTACTTTTTGATTAACTGTTTGGATATCATACTGTATATAAATTTAATTGTATATGGAAATATGTTAAATGAGAAAAATTTTCAAGGAAGATAAGGCAGCAATCCACGCAGGTCCAGGGCACTCTCCCAGCAGCAGGGGACCTTGACGGCACATATACCAACTCTCTATTTTGGTTGGCAACTGGATGACCTTGAGACATCACTTTTTCCCAGCTCTGTGGAGAAACACCAGCCACCTAACAAAGGGAAGAGGACCTTAAATAGTTTGTATTTCCAGCTTATGTTACCCAAAAGTTTAGCTATTTTGTTTAATTCTCAAGTATATTAAAAGGATATATATAAATATTTTTTTTTTCTTGCGTGGTGCCTAGGAGTCACAGGGTGAACTGTATAGCCCCAAATATCATAAAATGTAGTATTCACTTAGGCACACACTTAAATCACAAGATTTCTCTTTATTCTCACTTAATCAGTGACACGTGTCTCCTTTATCAAGTCAATAATATGCACTGTAATTAGACATTATATACACAAGCAGACAGGAAGTACCTATCTTACTTCCTGTTACAGACTTTAAAGGGGAAGCAATGCATAAATGATATCCACTCAAGTCATTATATATTAACCCTTATAAAAATAAAAACAAATCAAAATCTTTATTAAGGCCCCTAGAAGCTAGGTATTTTTAACTCATATATCCACCTTGTCTCCCGTTGTTTCCTTCTTAGGGTTCTGTCTCCACCTTTTGTGGACCTACCCACCTGTTCCAGTATCATAAATTTCAACTGAGATTCATGGTGGGCTGCTTCTACAAAGTGTTTAGCAACCGGGTGTTTCACATCCCTTAACCTTAATGTTGATCTATGTTGTGAGATTCTTATTTTAACTGCTAAGGATGTTTCACCGACATACAGTAATTTGCAAGGTCACCATAATACGTATACCACAGATTGTGTGTTGCACGTAAAATGGTCTCTAATCTGATATACTTTGTTAGTCGTTGGGTGAATAAAAGTGTCACGCTTATGCACACATTGACACTGTGTGCATCGTAAGTAGGGAAACATCCCTGTTCTCTTAGGTCCCAAGAAGGTCTAGACAACCCTTTTAGGTAATTGGAAAAAGGATCTCGTCAAGTAAGATCCTATTGTCTTACCTTTCATATAGGCACAAATAGGTGGTTCCTTGAACCCCTTTAAATCCGGATAAGCGTTACGGATTATATGCCATTGCTTAATTAGTATTTTACTTATCGTTTCACTGCCAACCCCATATTGGGTAATAAAGGGTATGTTTGTTTTGTGCAGTTCTTTTTACTACCTGGGTGTCTTCACATCTATTGAGAGCCTCCTTTATTATAGGTTTTGGATAACCCCTTTGTAGGAATTTATTAGTTATTTTATGATATGTTTCTTTTTTAACCACGGCCGATGATACAATCCTATCCACTCTTTTAAATTGACTATATGGTATCGCTTTTTTTACATGGGCAGGGATGAAAACTTTGAAATGACAGCAGTTGGTTGCGGTCGGTAGGCTTGGAATATAATCGAGTATGAATTCCCTCCTCCTCAACAAAGCACACCATCACATCCAAAAAGGCTACAGCCTTTTTATCAAAGTTAAGAGTATATTTAATGTTTTCATGAAAACTAAAGTTCCTCATGGAATAGTTCCAGAGCTCCGATGACACCCCGCCATATGAGGATGACATTGTCTATGAATATCCACCAGGCCAAACAATGCCTGGCAAATAATGGAGACCCATAGATGAAGTACTCCTCTTGCCAAGCCATAAAGGCATTGGCATAGGCAGGAGAAGCATTGGACCCCATGGAGGTACCCCTGAGTTGCTTGTAATATATTTTATCAAAGACAAAGTAACTCTTTTCCAGAATTATATACGAAAAGACTCCATCATAAACATAATCTGTTCTTATGTATAGCTGTTAGATGCTTGTAACAGTCCCTTCACCGCACACCCAATCCATCTAAATGAGGGATGGGTGTGTACAGTGAAGAGACATCAAGCGTGGCTAAAATGATATCTTTAGATCCCTTTAAATTTAATTTAGACAATTTATCCAAAAAATTAGATGTATCTTTGAGATACGATTTCTGTAAGCTTCAATTGCCTCCCTGTAAAACTTCCTGGGGTGTGGCTTGACAGTACATTTTGAAGATAAAGACTACAAAACAGGTGTGGGGACTACTAAGTACTTTTATTTATTTATATATTTTGCCTTATTTACATTTCTATATACTTTAATGTCATTACTACATATTTTGTTAATATTGATATAACTATTTGTTTAGTGCTTAAACAACACATAAACACTGTCCCTATGTATAATACTTTTACCCACCCCCACCAACATAGTACCTCTGAAAAACCCAACGTATTCCCCATGAAATTATAAATTTATATAATATAAAGGAGATATATATATATATATATATATATATATATATATATATATATATATATATATATATATATATTTGGATAAATAAAAGCAATTAGTTCAATAAGTTGGCCAAATTATTTTAAGCCCAGCCTCTACATCAAGATTGCTTTCATAGCCTTTGTGGCTGCATGAGCTTCTCCTGTGTGGCCTGTATGCTGGAAGCTGACTCTCTTGTTTAAAGTACTTTGCTTAAACAAGCACATGACCTAACTCTGGGTGGAGTACAAGTTCCCAGAAGGCTTGGTCAAACTTTCAATGTAACACAGAATATACCACATAGTTTAAGCCGAGGTTTTTATTTTTTAGAAAAGCTAACCTTAGCTTATACTCTGGTCACAGTGATTACTTACATGCAACTGCAAATTGTAAGGAGACCGGAGTATAAGGAGCAGTCAGGAGAGACGGCGCAAGCGTGCGTAGGCGCGGGCATGTTAGACCTCACCGGACATAATGGAGGAGCAAGGAAGGACTGACTCTCCTCTCAGTGGAGCTGGTAAGAACAAGTGCCTATAAATTTTGTTGAACATTGTCACTCCAGATATTTAGAAAGTACAACTCCCAGCAAACAAAGCATGCTCGGAGTTGTATTTTCCAAACATCTGGAGTGCGAAGGAGTTGGGGGATTTGGCTATTATTACATTGGCACAAATACTGTGCTTTACTAATTACAGGTTTGCAGTAGTGGTCATAATTTCTACCCTCGGCTTATACTCGAGTCAATCAGGTTTACTTGTTTTTCAGGTAAAAATAGGTAGGTACTTCGGCTTATACTCGGTTTTGGCTTATATTTGAGTACCGGTATATACGGTATATAAAAAAGGGTTGTGGTACATCCATATTAAGTGCACTTTAATACCCTTTTTTACATATATTGTGTGTTACATGAAAGGTTTGACCAAGCCTTCTGGGAACTTGTACTCCCACCCAGAGTTATATTTAAAGGATGTTTAATGGGAACTACTTTTTTTTTTAAATCCTAATGTGACAGCTTTTTCCCCCCGCAGCACACCTATAC